>CM067488.1:25755443-25815365 GCA_034552555.1 Semaprochilodus insignis
TCTCTCTCTCTCTCTCTCTCTCTCTCTCTCTCTCCCTTTCCCTCTCTCTCTGGCAGGGTATAGATGGTGTGCCTGGTGCAAGAGGACCTCCAGTGAGTTTCACTCTCTCACACACATGAACACGCATTTCCAAATTCAAAACTGAATATAATTGAATATTAATTGTATTAAATATCCATTAAATGTTTGTGTAATATACCACATTGTTAGTATTAGTATAGTATCACTAATTAACAATGAAGGATTGGTCAGTGTACTGTATGATCATCATTGTGTGCGTTTTTCCTCTAGGGAGAACCAGGAAGAGCAGTACCTGGTGTTAAAGGAGATGAGGTAAGGTGAGGGTGGCTGGGGGTGGCTCTGCGTGTGTACATACACAGCAGGCCAAAAGTTTGTTCAAATTAACGTTAAACAAAAACAACTGTATTTACATATGCCCACCTGTTTAGCTCTTTCAGCATTTTAGCTCCGCCCACTCCTGAGCTCAGGAAGAGTAGTTTATCATTGGAAACCAATAGAACATAAAGATATATTTAGTTAAAGTAAAATATAAATGATTGTTCACAAATTGAGCATTACGTTTTATTAAATACCGCTTGCCTCCATACTTTTGTGTCTGGACAAAAGGGAGCTCTTGCATGTGACCGTGTGTCTGTGTGAGCTTTTCACTGTCTGTATAATGATTCAAAGGGACGTCCAGGGCAGAAAGGTGAGCCAGGTCCCTTTGAAACAATGGAGCCCCCAGAAGAGTACTTCCGTAAAGGAGACAAGGTAAAATTCACCTGAGTGTGAGTTGCTCAGCCCGTACAGTCATATGCAAAAAACTGAACGCCAGCATGTTTTGTTGAAGTGAAGTTAACACATCTTACAAGTAACAAAATTTTATTTCCCACACATTAATGCAGAGTTTCCTGTTAGGGATGCACCGAAATTAACATTTTGGGCCAAAGCCTAAACCGAACAAAAGAAACATTTGGCCGAAGGCCTAATACCGAACACGTTTTTAATTAATTTTAGCAATTAAATTTTTTCACCATTACACTTGCTGTGGAGAAATAAGGCGTTAAAATGGGTTTTAGCCTCGAGCAGAAGGCGCTAACCCTGGAGCCATTTCCAAATCTTCAGTCTTTTCATTTACTCGGCCAAACACTGTGCTTTTTTGCCATTTTTGGCCAAATAATTTCTATATATTTGCCGAGTTTAATGTAATCTAATTTTTCTCCCCAGTAAACTCTTTAGATTAACAACAATTGTGCATTACCATGGGTTTGTCCCTGTCCGTTGTTTCATAGCTGATTTTGCAAGGTTTTTCCATCAGACAGTTAGTGATAATCTTATTCAAGGGAAATTTTGTTGGAATACTAACATTTTGATATACTTATTATTTAGATAAGCTACAGGAACATAGTCCAGATCTGAAGCATAGCATTATGTTCTAACTCCTAACAAATGTTTATTTATTTTTTGTGCTCAGTTTCAAGTTTGCTCCTGGGTCAGATTTATTATCGACTCTAAATCAATCAGTCTTTAGACATTAAAGTGTAATACATTCAGTTATGCCGGTTGCTCTGTTGCTGTTTCTTGAGGTTTTTACACACACACACACACATATATATATATATATGGGTTATATGCATGCATTAGTATGGGTTGCCGTAATGGACGAGATCAGTCATATTGTTTCTCTTTAATAAGGGTGAAAGAGGATGTAAAGGACAGTGTGGACCTGATGGCAGTCATGTAAGTCATGTTTTTGTGTTATCTGTTTGTTGATCTGATAATGCATGACTTTTGAATCCCCTTGTGAATATTAATAGCGGTGAAGTGAACCTTGTTTATGTTTCCTCAGGAAGAACCGCTTATGTTTTATGATGTAGCTATGTGATATCAGGCGGGGTGATATATACCAGTGTCAATGAATTAGGGATTAACTATATGACTTTATTTATCACGATAACCTGAATCGCAGCATGCTTTTCTGAGCATACTGTGGACCTTGTCAGCACTTTACGAATACCAACCAAGGGCATGTACCATTACATTCAGAGATTTGTCTTGTTTAATAGGATTTATTGAAGAGTAGTTTCATGGGTTCATAAATATTACTAACCCTTTAAACAAGACACAAAAATAAGTATGTGTGATTATTTTGATTATATAAAATTGCCTATAACCCTTTTTTTTAGTGTCTGCGTCACAGCCTACCTTCTAAATGTGTCTGCATGCTCTCACAAGAGTTATTGCAGTGCCTCCAACAATAAAGGCAACATGGTGATACATTAATGTGATAGGAAACACGGTAGCACAGGGAAAGCTCCACTTCCACACGGTGAAGCGTTTTACTATGCCAAGTATGGACATGCATGTGCTGTCACTAAGCTGGTGGCAGATTTAAAAGGGACATTGCTAAAGTTTCAAGGCTTTAGGTTTGATCATCAGCACCCTCACAGCTTCACAAACACTGTACTACAACTCTACAGCCCAGCACAGAGTAGCACCAGCAGCATATCTGCACATCCTTAAGACACTTTAACTTTTAAAGTCCATTACTGGTACTGTGGGTCTGGTGCTTCCCATGAGCCATCGCACATCTATGGTTGTTCAAGCCAACTGCAGGAAAATACACAGTCCCTTGCTGTCCCAGTGTCATCTGGCAAGTGTTTGAGAATTCCTGGGGCACACAGGGCCATGCCATGCCTCCCGCCACATAACGCCCAAGCAGCCTCACCAGGGAAAGGTTTTTGGAATATCCGCATTCCCTTTAGACACCCCAAAACATGTAGTCTGCACCATGTGCACCAGTCCTCCCTTGGGGCCACATTGTTTTCCCCTAAAGTGCCAGAACAGAGGAACGGAGTGCTACATTCTCCTCCCTAAGTGGTACTCCTTGCTTGAAGGCTGGCCAGCGTTGCAAGCTCCATGTGCTGACCCAGCTTCTGTGGCAGCAGTGCTCCCAGAAGTACCTTGCACCAACTCATTCATGCTGCCTTGTTGAACGCCAGACATACCTACTGAGCCTTTACACTCAGTGCCCACACTGTGGCCTTCGCCACTGTGCTGCCTCTTGCACAGACGTCAGCCAGGCTCACTGTTCTCCATCGCACGTCTGTGTTTCTGGTGGCACATTTCCCCTACAGACTGCTAGTGGACAGTCACACTACTTATACTAGGCTGTGGCTAATGCTAAATTGCCCACCAAGAAAACACGCAGCCTCCCCAGAGCCAAAGTGTTAAAAGCAAACTGCCCCGTGCTATGCTTGCCTCTGCCTCTCCACTCCTCTCCACACTCCACTCTTCTTCAAAATAAAACTTCTTTCAATCTAAATAACCCAAACGTTTCCCTTTTAAACAACACAATACGCCAGTCGTGCACCACACCTCCCACCACCCGGGCCAGACCGGAGGAGCAGCACAGTTGGTTTCTTGATGAGACATATATAAATTTGCATGTGATTTGTCTGATTGGCAGGGACCCACCGGACCTCCCGCAGAGAAAGGAGAAAAAGGCATCTTGGGCTTTCCAGGACCTAGAGTAAGTCTGTATATGATCCACACCAGTAGCGTTTTGTCTGCAGTGGCTACTGCGCAGATACTTACTTGATCCATTTAAAAACAGAAATAAAGGAGTAGTTGTTGCTTGTGCAGAGGCTTGGACACCTTTCCAGTCTCAGAACCTAACTCCTCCAGAACCTAGGACTAGTTAGGCAGGTCAAGAATTGTCTGATGTTGATAAATTCCCTGACTCTTCAAAACCTTATTCTTACACTCAACAAACCACCATGGTCTCCTCTAAGCAGCTGGCAGAGGATCCGGAAACAAAAGCGATGTCGAAGCAATTTCAGCCAGCAGTTTGAAAGACAACCTAAGAAAATCACTGAGCTAGAAGCGTTCTGCAAGGATGAGTCGGTAAAAATTCCTAAAACCACAAAGACTCCTAGCTGGCTTCCTAAGCGTGATGAAGGGATTGAGACGGGTTGCCAGCGCCGAGTGGCTCTACTTCAGGCATTCTGATACTCACAGACTGGGTAACATGGGGTCATAACACAGGGAGGAAACAACAGGGGCATAGCCAAAAACAGAAATCAGGAGGCAGGAGCCAAGGAAAGGGTCAGAAACACTGCTCAGCACTTCGCAACTAGCAGAACGAGCAGAAGAAGGTTTAAGTAGCAGTCTTATTGAGTCCATGATTAGCTGCAGGTGTGAGCAGTGGTTAAAGCAGGTGGAGCCATGGAGGAGCAGTACTGTGCTGACTCAGGAGGGGGTAGTATATGACAGTAAGTTAGTCAAATCTAAAATAACAGCATATGAACGTTAGAAGTTTGCTGCAGAGGTTGTGTTGACTTAATTCAAAATTCTACAACATGTGTAATTTGACAAGGGGGTCCATACACCTGTACATCAGAACACCAGGAATTCATAACACACTCTACCTTGTTCATAGGGAACAACGGGCTATCCTGGAGTGATTGGCAGGCGAGGACGTCAGGTACAGTTCAGTGTGTGAATGCATGCGTGTGTGCGTTTGTGCGTAACCGTGCTTATGTTGGATTGACTCTCTTTTTGTGCTTACAGGGAGAAGCTGGTAACCCTGGTCTCCCAGGCCTTATTGGCAACCCCGGGGAAAAGGTTTATTTTTCTCCCCTTACTTGCTACAATGAGCCCACAATTTAATCTTATTGTAAATGTCTGGTGCTGTCGGTAAGTGATTTCACTCATACTGCGTTTGTGAATGTGTAATAGGGATACCGAGGCGATCCTGGTCCTAAAGGCATAACGACTTATCATCAGCATAATGTTACAGGTAGGTGTATTCAGTGTCCTTCTGTCACATCAGTCTACCAGTGTAAAAATAAGCTCACCGCTTTGCTGGTGAATAGTGTTAACCGCTTAGAAGTCGAGAGTTATTCCTGTGACTTCTGAGTGTTAATGTGGGTTTTTGGTGTTGTGACTTTGTGGGACTGTTGGGCTGAACACCACAGAGCAAGTATTATGTGGGTGGTGGATCGTTCTCAGCACTGCAGTGACACTGACGTGGTGGTGGTGGTGTGTTAGCGTGTGTTGTGCTGGTGTGAGTGGGTCAGACACAACAGTTATTGCTGGACACCGCAGTGTCACTGCTAGACTGAGAACAGCGTCCTGTGACCACTGATGAAGAACTAGAGGATGACCAATATTTTATTCTGGACTGGCGCCACTGCAACCATATAACATACTACACTAGTAGTGTACGTGCTTTTTGAATGATCAGCAACATTTGATGTCATGGTATTAACCATGTACACAATTTTAAGGTATACAAGCCCTTACACTCAGGGTTCCCTTTAAAATGCTGGGTGTGAAACAACTCCAGAATGAACGCTATTCGACACTGAACATTTCAGCATTTCAGCTGTTTAGAGAATTAAATTACTAGAAAAGTGCATTTCCTGAAGGAAACACAGAATGGTTCTGCACCTTAAATGGTTCCCACTTCCTGCTAGGGTGTTGCTAGGCTGTAGTTGCTGTGGGAGGAACGAAGGGTGAATAACACATAGAGGAGTGGCAGGTCAGTATGACTGAGGAGCTGCCCTAAGAGAAAACGTGTAGTTTGGTGGTTGTAGGTTAAAGGAAAAGGGTTTTGGGTAGGGCAAAAAAATGAATGGGACTGAAATGAGGGATGGAAACAAGACACAAACAAGACGAGTGTGGTCCAGACCAACATTGAATTTGTGCTTGGGGGTCTGCCGTAAGGTAGTGTATGTGAAATGGTGTCTGTCGACTGAGCAGAAGTACGGTAGATAGGTGTCTGCTTTTCCACCCCATTCAGTTTTTTGAAGTTTTTCCCAAAACTGTAAGTCTGATCAAAAAGCTGTATACGAGGACTGGTTAACGGACAGAAATCTCTCAACTAAGAAAAAGAAGAGAAGGAAGAAACAGATAACAAAGAAGAAGAAGGAGAAGAAAAAGAAGAAGAAGAAGAAAAATCGGACAACAATTATTGTGCATCTTAAAGCAATGCGCAACCATAATCATGACTAAACGTGGTTTCGACTCTATGCCCACAAACTGTAGTGGAATAGTGGAATAGACCCGAATCCTGATAGGAACAGTAGAGGAAGGCAGCAGTGTCTGAATGGACCTCACTGAAATGACTGTACTCTTTTATCATTGAGTGAATAAATGTTCTCTGCGAAAGAAGAAAGTGGTGTGTGATTGTTGTGCTTCTGAACAGGATATGACGGGGATCCAGGACCTGCTGGGGTCACTGGCTCCAAAGGAAACATGGGAGATATGGGCTGGCCTGGTCTACCTGGACCCCCTGGAGTGCATATTCTAGGTCTGTAGGAAGTGGATTGATTTGTAAGTTTTTGCCGTGTGTATGTGTGGGTACATGCGATAATGACGTCAGGTTCGTCCATCTTTCCTATGCTGTAGGTTCCATGGGTCCTCCAGGGTTAGATGGTTTTGCAGGGCCCAGAGGAGCCAAAGGAGATCCTGGACGGAGATACGGAGGTGTCCCAGTCCCGGGGGAACCTGGGAAAGAGGGAGTCCGAGGGCAAAAGGGAGACCAAGGGGTTCCTGGCGTCCCTGGTGAGTAAAGAGGAAACCGAGAAGAGATATATGTTCATTTTTGTCTTTTCCTTCCTTTCTTCTTTATCGGACTCTGTACGGATTCCCTGAGCTTTGTTTGTAGTGATCACTGTTATTGAGCTGTCTCTCTGGGTCTAAGCCTAAGATTAGCTCTGACAGAACAAAAGTGTAGTTTATGAGTTCATTAATTAATATAGTTAATTTAAAGTTATTAATTGTTTCTTAGTGTTCTTTTGAAAAGGAAGTCCTGGAGTTTTTTTATTCACCCGAATCTCGTCATTCCAGAGATATGTTGAGGATTTGGACTTTCTTTGTAGTGCATGTAACCAACATGGCTCATCAAACGTGGATTTCATAACATCAGATGTCTCAAATTCAAGTGTCCTTAAATGCTGTTCAGATTTCAGTGTGTACTAATGTCCTCTGACACAATAACATGTGAACTGCCCCTCATATACACTCATCATCAAAAGAACACCCAGAAGGAAGTGTGGGATTGCAATGCCACTGGGAAGGAAGATAAAGGTTACCAGGAACAACAAATGATGATACATTTAGACTGATATGATTGACCGGCTGCCATTCTGAATCACTCCATGACAGTCTGGCACGACACCATTGCAGTCTTTGGCGATGTTGACGTGGTGTTAATATTTGAGAATGAGGAATACTTCATGAATATTTTATAAAAAGCTGTTGGTTGTACAAGTGATATGGTGTGTGTGTGTGTGTGTGTGTGTGTGTGTGTGTGTGTGTGTGTGACGTAGGCTACAAATGCATCCCTGGTGCCCCAGGAGATCGTGGAGAAAAAGGAGACAGGGGTCAACCTGGGTCCATCGGCTTTAAAGGCAGAAAAGGTGAATTTGCAAACAGATCAAATGACCCAATCGCATCGATAAACAGAGGAACTGTAAATGCTGCTGATGCACTGACTAAGTACAAAAGCAAAGTTTAGGACACACCTGGACGGGCTAATAAATAAAATCAGTCAAAAATCTGATTAAAATATAACTGGTCTAATGTCCCTTATAAATCCTTAAATTGGAATTCCACTGATTTGTATAATTCAGTCATTGAGATGTCAACAGACTCATTCAGAGTGGTTCAGTGTGAAATGCTCTCCTCTCGAGGAACTTTCTTTTCAGTGGTAGTGATGGGAACCAGGGGTCTTGATGTCTACAGTGCAAATGGAGCCGTTTTATTCACTATATTGGGCTGAGGCAAACAAATGTGAATAAAGGAAATATATTTCTCCTCCCAGAAAAAATAAAGCTTTCTCGCATATCAAACTTGGTAATTGTCTATTAGGAATATTCATTTTTTCACAAATTAAATTCTGCTATTGCTAATGGATTTAATGGTAGAAATGTACTACATGAGTATAGACAGTGAATATAAGGGTTACTTTCTCGAGGCTGACAACTGTAGAAACTCCAATAGGTCAAAGAAACATAACTCTAATGTTTCTGTGGGTGTGTGTTATGAATATTCCTTTTGCAGAAATGCAATTATGACCTGTCACATCTGTCAAACAATTCTAACCAGTGTCCGTCTTTCATTCATCAAGCTTGCCTAGGGCTTCTCTTGCCACTAGGCCACTATCTTGATGAATGGAAGTAAGCGGTCACTGCTTAGCATTTTACTGTTATCGTAGTATTCTCTTCAGATGTTTCGGATGAATGGTGCTCAGATGACTTCTACATGAGCATTGTGCACTGGTGACCACAAGAGGGCACTATGCTTTCATTACATTTCTCTATGTTTAGTTCAAGATTCAATTCTAGATTAAGTTCCAGGCTTTCAGTTTTGGTAGTGGTTATAGATAGTGAGCATTAGAATTGGGCAGAACAAAGTAGTATTATGGTCATTTATTATGTCACAGTACATGTGTCTGAGCTTCTCATAACTGTCATCAGTGCAGACCAAATATTTGTGCTTCCTGAATTTTTATAGCATTTGTAAATGTGCTCTGACTTTAGCTTTTTTGCCTGTTTCAGCTTATCAAATCTAAAAAAAATAAATAAATAATATGTGTCATGAAGGTATCTTTTAGTGTTGCGATATTATATTTTTTGCCAACCTGTGAGAGGCGTTATATTCATAATTGCATTGTACGTTTTACTTTAACTCTGATGTTAAAATCAGGTCAGGTTTGTAAGAAATGTCCAACATTCGTTTAGGAAAGGGTTCATTTTCTTTGTTATATGTTGTATTTTAAACATGCGGAAATAATACAGTTTAGCAATGCTAGTTGATACGTGTATGCAAAGATATACTTCTTATCCTAACTGTTGTGTCTGTGTTTATGGTTTTTAGGTCCCAGTGGTTACTGTGAATGTGAGTCTGGCATAACTCTTGGCCCTCAAGGTTTACAAGGCGACCCTGGTGAACCCGGTGACCCAGGACCGCCGGGGTCTCCTGGTCTAATAGGAGAAAATGGTCAGCCCGGAGACATGGGACGCACGGGATTATGTGTGAGTAAAATGTCCTCCTCACAGTGTTTGTGTCACAGTGCTTGTTATATTAGAGGGTGGATTTCGGCACAACATGTCATGTCTTTCTGCCCGCCATATGTGCATGTGTTGGGTAACGTTCTTGCGTTGATGCTGTGCTTTGTGTTTCACAGGGTTGTCCAGGGATTCAAGGTGTCAGAGGAAAGAAAGGAGCAAAAGGAGACTTGTACATGATGAACATCAAGGGTAAGCCATGCACACAGCACACAACGGCTTAGATGTTGTCCTGTAAGTGTTTAAGACTGAAACACAGTGTTTCTTACAATATTCAAGGTGCAAAGGGCGATGCAGGACCGCTAGGCAAGCCGGGTGGACCGGGATTCAATGGCAGGAATGGGGAGGATGGAAAACCTGGTCCTGCTGGAGATACTGGTCCAGAGGTCAGTCATCAAGAAATCATGCTTTTGGAGTTTCAAAAGGCCCAGATCATGAAGAAAGAGGTGTCTGGGATAATATGTAAACATTGTCTAGGTTTCATGCTCTCCCCAGACCATACTGTCCACAAATGGAAGCTACGCTACCAAAAAAAGCCTGTTTTGAGTGTGCTGTTCCAGGAATCAACTCATTTACTCTCTCTTACTTACTCATCTTCTAAGCCATTTATTGGCATGGGTGATGGGAGGTGCTGAAGCATATCCCAGTGTTCATTGGGCGATATGCAGGAAACACCCTGGACATGTCGCTAGTCCATCACAGAAACCAACTCCTTTACATTACATATATTCAAATTCAGCCTAAAACAGTTCAGCACTGAAGTTCTAAGGAATGTTTTTGCATTGAGTGCTTTTCTGATTGAGGCAGTGCAGCCAGTCAGAACAGAGCTCATTTGTCAGTTTTAAAGGCACAGCCTCTTTGATTCTGAGGGATAAAAAGAGGCCATAGAAAATAAATTGTGGCTACGTTATGTATATAAAACCACACAGATGCTATAAGAAAAGCCATTTGATCAGTACACCTGAAAATGGGTGGGCAGGCCATTAGATACATCAGTAGAGGACGATTGGGTGAACACAAGAGTGGGTGGATTGATTTAGCAGTGATATGGATATCCGTGTAGGTGTGCTGGATAAAAAATGCCTCACCGGACTGACTGCAATCCTTTTTTTCAGGGTGACAATTTTGGTGGTATGCCTGGCGAGAGGGGGTGTCCAGGCAATGCTGGTCAAAAAGGCCACAGAGGAGGAACTGGACAACATGGCCAAGGAGTACCTGGACCAATAGGCCCACAGGGGTTACAGGGGGACCCAGGAACCACAGGAGAGAGAGGAAATGCTGGTATCAAAGGACGTAAAGGTAAGAGGTCATTTTAATGGACAGTTTTTAAAAGTGTCAATAATAACTGTACCAAGGTATGCTGAGAGTATATTGCTGTCTGTACAGGTGATATGCTGCCCTGTGGACCTACCAAACCTGGAGATCCTGGACCTAAGGGATTGATTGGTGACCAAGGTAACTATAGCATCCAAATGGATATCTCTTCTGGCAGTTATTCGGGCCTTTTTGCTATTCTTTAGAAATGTAATCACACCATTATATGATTAATTCTAATTATATTTACGGACAATTAACATTCTTCCAACTTTTTTTCCCGATTGTTTTAACATCAAGCCAATTATGTGCAGTTTTGAGATATTCGAAGAGTAAAGATCAAATATTTAACTTTCAGCTTAGCTCACAAGCTCACAATATGTAGTACAGTCACATTTATACCTTATTAAAGTCATTGCCTTGAAGCACATTAGAATTTTAAAAACCTAGGACGTGTAATATTCGTTTCTGACGTGTGGCAAATGCAGATTTTTAAAGGAGGCCTGTTATGCTTAATTTCTAAGTTCATAATTGTAGGTTGTCTACCAGAATAGATTTTCAGGCTTCAGTTATATTTCTCATAGTGTACATCTGCATTCATCCTCCGCCTAAAACACTCTGTTAGAGAGGCTTAATGTTTTAAAGCCCTGCCTCCTGATCAGCCCAGTGAGCTCTGATTGGTTCCGCCCCCACATCGCCATGGGTGTTCTTAGAATGGCTTTGATTCTGCTGTATCAGGTTGAGCCAGAGTCTGATCCTGAAAGTCAGGTACAGCAATACTGGAACAGGGTGTTTCAGGGTGGTATGTTTTTACTTTATTAGGTCTTTTTGATCGGTATGTTCATTCATAACGTATCCAGATAAGAATCATTATATTTTACACTGTAAACATATTAATACAACATTGGTATGAGAATTTGGTACGATGGGAGTCGTGTAATATTTACTGGGTCATGTACAATAATGCATATGGAAAAGGGATATGATTACAGTATGAACCTGTTGTGCTGCATCATTAAGAAGGGATTAAGTCAGTTTACAGAAACAAGAGGCTTCACCTTAATTTCTTAATATGGGCTTTCTACAGTAGAACTTCGGACGTCTGCACATCTCTCTCTGTAGTCTCACTGCAGTTTCCCCCAGCAATTCTGAAATGAAGTTTTTGCAGACTCATGTTAGTGCAGGTGCAGACTGTACCACTACAGAAAACTTTATTGCTTAAATGTTGCTCTTTGATGACTCAGGAGATCTAATAGCCTAACATTCTTTAGGATAAATAGCATTAAATAAAAAAAAGATAGCTCTTTTTAATTTTTTCTAAAAAGCTAGTTTCCTGAAATAGTACCAAAAACAACCATATTAACTTATTAATTGCTAATGAACCATATTTCTTAAATTCATCTTTTAGTTTGTCTGTTAGTTCTCCGTTTCGCAGAAATGACAACTTTGCTAGACGGCAAACTAGCTAACTAACTATAGCTAATATATTAGTTATGGGTGTCAACTCAATAAATATATTGATCAATTAGAGATATTCCTTTCAACTCATAATAAAATATTATATTATTATACTTCTTTTGGTATTGATTGAGTTTGTAGTCGCTCTGCACAGAATCTCTGCCTGTTTCATTAAATTACAAGACAGACACAAGAAATAAACGATTTCTAGTTGTTCCACATTTATCATTGTCAACAATGACAAAGAGATCTGAAGTTTTTTGAATGAAATGGATTTTATTTCCTCTCCAGGATGTAAAGGGCAGGCGGGTTTTCCAGGTTCCCAAGGGCTTAGAGGACCACCCGGACCCAAGGGGGAGAGAGGCGTTCCGGGGAACCCAGGCCCTGCTGGCCTTGCAGGTAGCAACATAAAGCAGAATTATTCTAAATGAAATAATACCAGACAGTTTTGATGATTTTGATATTGTTCTCTTGTAGCCACAGTTTTGAAAGCATGTTAGCATCAAATAAAGCATATTACAAGTCACGCAACACGGTCTGAACGTAGGACTGCGATGATGTTAGTACTAGAAGACATCACCAGAGCTGTTGTGCACTCCTGACACTAAAGACTTCTTTTTGTGTAAAGATAATCCGTGTTTCTATATTTGTTTAGCCGATACATTTATGTTTGCCAGTCTCTTTGGAGGTTCTGGGTGGGCCCACTGAGATCCTGGAAGAGGGGGAACATCATTGCATTGCCTGTACATAGAAAAGGAGAAATGTTCATTATTAGGGACAGTAATTATGTGTATATACATATATATTAGGTGTACACTTGTAAGTATAAATGGCCATAACTATTTGTTTGTTTGTGTCATTTTTCCATGTCACTCATTGATGTGATGGTGGTATGACCCAGGGTAGCCGTGCGGGGCTACCACAGACCCAGGCCTTACGAAACCTGCATAGTTTTTATGTATAGGTTTGGCGGACTGACTGCCTGAGGCTGATTGAGGAGTCAACCTTGTCTGTCTCGTACAGCTTTTGTTTTTTGTCTTCTTCCAACACGCTACCTTCCAAACAACCTTCAAGCTTCATCTTACAAGGACACATGGAAAATCCACCAGAGCATGTCATTTTCTATTGGAGGAACTGGTGCCACCAGGTTTCAAGAGATGTTTCGCTTTGACCAGCAGGGTTACCAGGTCTGAGAGTGGAAAAGTGTAGATAGAGCATGTTCCGAGTGAAGCCCTCAAACCTCTGAGCCATGCAGCCTGGTGTGTCCAACGCATAGGTGCTGAGGTAGTTGTAGAAGGCCCACTGCTGTCATGACACAGTTAACCAACTAGTCCTCTCTTTGACAGGGCCGGTCGGCTATGGGGGAGAGCCAGGAGACCCTGGACCCGAAGGCCTTAGTTATAGTGGACAGGCTGGGACGCCTGGTGGGTGTGGACCCTCGGGGTTAAAAGGACCCACTGGAGACTGTTTCGCAGGAGCCATGGGGCCAAGGGGTCCCGCTGGACTCAATGGACGTGCAGGCCCTAAAGGAGTCCCCGGACCAGCAGGGTCACTGGGTAGTGAGGGTAAGAATGAGCGGCTGTCCTGAAAGTAGTGTTACTCATCTGAATTAAAGAGATTGTTCAGGATATTGATTCTTATTAGACTGAGAAGAGTGAAAAATAGGACTGTGAAAATGATGATCCCTATATGAAGTATCTGGATACTTTATCAGTGTCGTCACTCTGGAAAATAGGTGGTAATAGGGAGTTCTGGCATAACAGCTTAACCTGCGGAGTTAATGTTGGTTTGTTTAAGCGGGATGATCACCAAACTGGGCAGGCATCTGGCCTTCAAGACTTGATCGCATTATTTAACAGCATTTTATTCAACTACATTGTAAATAAACCAGTGCATGCAAATATCCGCTTCACTGGCTGTCAGAAAGAATGAAGACACCGTTTGTGTCTGTGAAGGCACAGGATAAATGCGACATGTATCCTTTGTATGGGTGGAAAAGTGAGACGTTTCCTCCCTTTTAAAAGGCTCATTAGAACCATGCCCATCTCATGACATGACAGCTTACATGATGCTTAGGAGCCTCCTGTTACAAGGGATTGTGTACAGCAGCAAGATGTAGCTTGTATCCAGATTGATGTTTTAATCTGATTGAATTAGACTTTTGCAAACTGAGTTCAATTAGTATTTGGAGGTGGTTTAAAATGCGATGAGATGCGTCTCAGCCTAGATGCTTTGGTCACTCAAATCAGATTTCAAAGTGCCTTTTGCGTCACTTGCAACACAACAAACAATGACAATGTCCAATCCAGAGCGGCGGAAGTGCTGGGACTCAAGAAATCCATGCTTATGCTCATACGCACTGTGGAAGTGAAAAACAGCCCATGAACCGCAACTTGACAGAGATTGTTTGGAGGGCGAGATGATGTACCTCCATCACTCCTGCATCCAAATCTGTGTCACCTGCGTAGCTAAGTAGTTGCTGACACCTACGTCATTACCACAGCCACCTATGCAGATAGGTAGGTGATGTCTGAACACATAAATCTGATCACTTGCAAGTAACATTGCGGACAGTCGCCTCAAAAGGTCCGATTTGAGAAACGCATGATTTGCCTGCACTCTCAACATCCCTAGGATAGGGATTGGCAGGAATCAGTGACAGATGAGATGGGTAAGCAATTGAATAACACTATAGAACGAAGTTCATTTTGCGATATCGACTATGAGGGGCAATTTCACAGCCACATATCTATACAAATACGGATGTCATTATTCACGGTTATGTACTCTAGGTCTGAACAATGGATAGCTAACAGCTAATAGCTGGCACTTTACTGTATATCTTGTATATCCTGTATATCCTGTACATCTGCTTGTCATCTACAGTGATATTTGTATATTTGTAGATAGATTTTTTTGTATATATTCTTGCTGCATTGTAATAAGTGAGATATATTTATCTATAGCTGATGGTATTATTTATAGTTAATCATTTTTGCTGAGCCTGTACCACCCTTATTATTGTATTGTATTACTGTGCCGTACTGTGTAACTGCTACTGGCTGCTAAATTTCCTTTGGGCTCAATAAAGTATCTATCTATCTATCTATCTATCTATCTATCTATCTATCTATCTGTCTGTCTAACTCCGCAATAGTGAGAGAAGAGAGAGAGACTGGCTATTGTCTGTTTACACCTATATAGGCACTCCAGGGGTACCTGGAGTTAATGGTAGGAAAGGACCGCCTGGACCAAAGGGGCAGACTGGGAAAGAGGGATGTGTTGGGCCGAATTCAAAACCGTGTGAATTTGGATCACCAGGCCCACGAGGGAACCAAGGGCCCCCTGGCAGCATAGGATCCCCAGGTGAGAAGGTCCAGTTAACCATAAAGCCTAAATATGCCTGCAAAATGATGTACCTTGAATGTAACGTAATATTGCTAGCATTAAGTCTTTTAATGGATGCGGGAGATTAGGTTTAAAATCACTGGAGTATTTTTTGAACCTTTTTAAACCTATAACCTCAGTCAAAATCCACCCTTGATTTAGTATGATGTTTGCATGTGAGCAGTATACTAAGGCTGCCACAAACCACTAATTAGGCTATTTATGGTGCTAATAAGGTTTTGATTTAATGTAGTAATGGAAAAATTGACTGTACCGTTGCTGAGCACCAGTGTGCAGTGATGGCGCCGGGGGGCGTTCCTCCACTTAAATCAATGGTTTTCGATTTTTGGAAGCTCTGCACCGCGGTGCATCTGATGTGTGGTGGCCTTCAGGGTGTGAAATTACAAATTTCTGTTGTATCACTGTATAAAGTAGGAGTAAAAGAACGCACAGCAATGGAGGTTAAAATCGTATTGATTTTGGCACGTCCTTTTGAGTGGTGCCATTACGGCTTGTGTTTTGCTTATGCTTTTAGGTTACCGCGGTGAGAAAGGATATATTGGTCAGCCTGGCCGCGAAGGTGTGGGACCCAAAGGTGTTATTGGTAAGCCTGGAATGCCTGGTGTTCCCGGAAGCTGTGGTGTTCAAGGCTCCCCAGGACCCGCTGGTGATAGTGGAATTTCTGCTGCTTGTGGGCCAAAGGGTAAGAATCCCGTATCAACTTTCTAACACTGTCTTTGAATATTTGAGAATGAAATATTCAATAGGTCAACATCTGGACCAGATGTAGTTTTTTGGCTGTGTAAGCAAACTAGCATCAGCACAGTATGCCAGACGTGGTTTCACACACCCATTTATAGACACAGGTGGGAAAATTAAATAGATCCTCAGGTAAAGAAAGATTATACATAAGGCTTCTTGAATCCGATCTGGTGTAAATAAACTTGGTAGCCATTCTATTTAATTAGCTGTGCTAAATTTAGTTACTTGCAGTTACTTCCTTTCAATCCTGCCAGCAACACAAGTAAATAAAAAGGTTGTGGCTCACTGCAATCTATAATCGATCTATAATCTTTCATTTTAAGATAGCTTTAAGGCTTCGGCTGTCGAAACAGTGGATAAGATCACACAGCATGGCCGTTACTTACAGGGTGCTGTTGGGGTTGTGAGGCTAAAAAATGTGGAACTGCCCTTCTCTTCAGTCCCTTCAGTGTCATACACTGAACACGGCTGCTCTATATTATCTAAGCTTTAAGAAATTGTTTGAAGTTAAATGTGCAGAGCAAATGAACGACTTTTAGAAGAAAAAAACAATAGAGATTAGATACGAAAAGAAGAATTTAAATTTAACCTGCATGTTATTAAAGATGTGGGAGATGAAACTTGCTTTCTGTTTGTCAGCTTGTATTGCAGATTTTCCATTCCACCTTAAATGGTGCCAAAGTTACAGTCCGCTGCCTATACAAGCTACAGCATTTATGGTGGAATGGAGCATTCAGTTAAGAAGCTGGTGAATAGGAAGCCGATTTCAGCCTCATGTAAAGATTAACACTAACCATGGCAGAGGTATAGATTTCTCCCAGTATGGTATGGCGTTTTTTACCATTGCTTGGTTGGCGTTTGTAAACTTTGGGGGCGCGTAAATATTAAAGTCAAGACTGTTACACTTTTGTAAATGCAGGATTTGTATTTGAAGGAGGAACAGCAGTGTTTGTGGCTCACGCTATGTCAGTTCTGTGGACTGAACTCTCTTTTTTAAACTGTGACAATATTAATACAGTTTTCTGTTCTATAGCACCTTTTACAAGTGGCTCACCAAGAGAATGCGCAGTGATTTGTCTGTTCCATGCTACGGCCCTTAAAAACATTAGTTGACATGGCTATCCAGCTAACTTGTAGGAACAGAAATACAGCAAGGTTCTAAAAGTTGGGAAACAACAGAATAAACATTGTTGCCAGTATATAAAGCAAGGATGCATTTGACAGCAAAGTTACGTGTGATGTTACGATGTGTTATCATTCAGGTTTGCCTGGGCCACCTGGTAGGTGCGGTGCACCTGGCGCTTCAGGTGAGTCTGGAAAACCAGGATCCAGCGGCTTAAAAGGAGAGAAAGGGACTGATGGGAGGCCAGGTGTTCGAGGAGAATATGGCGCCAAAGGAGAGAAAGGTACTACGTCGAATATCAACACAGTCTAAAAATGGATCCCGATGTGGCAGAAGTACGAAAGTCCCTTACTTAGAAAAGTAATAGTATCTAGCAAAATGCTAAATACAAAAAATCATGAGGTAAAAATTGAAGTATGACTTCATCCAGAAGAAGTATAAAAGTACATACTCCTAAAAAGTAAAAAAGCAAAAGTGGTTCTTCAAAAACTCATTTCTGTATCTTTTAATTGAGGATTAGAGCTTACATAATGAATACCAAATTTGTATTCGTCTTCACCCCCAAAATTCTACTCGTCTAGAGCAACAAACTTGCTTACCTGTTTAATTTCCTTTGCAAGGAAGTGGGTCCTGTTTTCAGACTGTGATTTATATGATGCCATTTACCAAGCCAGAAAGTAATTTTGAGGATGCCAGATGCATTTGTAGATTAAGACTGGGGACAACAGGTGTTCAACTGCTGCACACTTGACAATGTGGAGGTATAAACGTTGTTTCTATATTTGTTTCTACATTCTTTCCTAACCTTCTTTTCCTCAGATCCTCACCTCTTTGGCTGTTTCTCAGCCATCTCTCCTTCTTGGCAATGTGTGGAGCACATAGCCCCTCCACTTCCCGCCGTCTTATTCATGAGCATGAACACACCTTGTTACTGACTGGCTGGACCTGAGCCCCTTTGTTTATTTCCCATTTACAGAGCCAGGGCTGTGTAGCAACACCAGGTTCTTTACAGCTTGCAGACAGAACAAACTGCTAGCAGATCATAATGGATTAGCATCACTTGCTGTGCTTTTAATGATGCCTCCATGGATGTGCAAGTTAATCGTTCCATGGCCACTAATACACTTCCATACCATACTTTTGAAGGCTGGCAACAGTCTGGATGCTCCTTTTCTTTTTTGGCCCAGAGAACCCTCTGTCCATTATTTCCATACATAATCTGAAAGATTGTCTTTTCACAGCACAGTAAAGGTTTCCACTGTACATAACTCCATTTCAGATGAGCTTGAGCCAAGAGAGCCCAAAGCGTATCTGGGAGTTGTTGCCATGTGGCTTCTACTGTGCATAGAGCAGTCACATTATATGCTGTTTAGTGTGCAGTGGTTTGTTAAAATTTAGTGCCTACATTTGTAATGCAGTGCCGTCTGGGGGGTCAAAGGCTACACCCGATCAGCTGTAGTTTTTGGTCTTGTCCTTTATGTTTACAACATCAGTCTTGATGCAGACACCACTTATAACTTGATAACCGCATTTATATGTACCATCTTTTTCCACACTCCCTTTTTTATCATGTCACCACACCATTAACTCAGTGTTTTGTCTGTATCTCTTCTATGCTTAACTAAGACTGTGATGAGAAACTAATGGCAGTAATTAGATATTATCACCAGCAGGCCAGCGGACAATAAGGAGCTGGTAAAAGTGATGGACGCCAATTAAACTTCTGCAACTTTGTGTCACAAGTAAAAGTCTGTTGTCTATCCAACAGGCAGGGCTGGAAATCCTGGGCCGATAGGACAAGTTGATGTAAGACAAATAAAGGGGGAAAAGGGCAGAATTGGGCCACGAGGACTGGACGGCTTACCTGGACTCAGAGGTGAAATCTTTTTATTTATTTATTTATGTATGTATGTATGTATGTATGTATGTAGAAGGCATTTAATATTCAGGCATGTTGTATGATTTTATCCTTGAAGGTTATGTTTTAAAATGTTAAATGCTGAACAAAACCATTGTAATTATAATTATAGCCTTCACCAGCAATAGACTGGAGATCCTAGTGCTGGGTGATGTACAGCAAAATTAGTATTGTTTCCACACAACAATATCGATATGTGTAAACAACACGGTGTGTTCTTAAGAGAGCTCCAGGGTTCCTAAAGCAAACTTGGACAGTCTTTCGATTCTGAATTCCATCAGTGTTAAACAGCAGTGAGAGATTTAAGGATATAAGGATAAAGATATAAGGCCTGTTCTTTCTCACTCATTTCAGGTGATAAAGGTGAGCGGGGTGTACGGGGTATAGACGGGTACCCAGGAGAAAACGGACCTCCGGGATATGAGAATGGCCCTCCGGGGTCACCAGGTGTCTGTGGAAAACCAGGTCCACCTGGAATCCCTGGGTCACGAGGGCCAAGAGGCATCACTGGATTCCCCGGACCGAATGGAGATCCAGTGAGTAAATGGGGGACATAGGAAAGAGTGCACAGATGCTTGTTTCCATGGAGCAGGCACCGAAGTATCAAGTAATCAAGTAGGCATGCTTAACGTACTGCTTAAATTACTTTGATTTCCAGCGACAGTTTCCTAAATCAGACTCAGCATAGTTTGTAGGTCATTCTGAGCCTTCAAATCTGCACTCATCCATATACAACTTATTTATGTGGTAACTGCAATCAAATACATAATGCTGTGAAATAATGAAACGGCTTCTGATTTGTTTATTTGTCAGGGTTTTCCGGGGTTGAATGGAAAGCCTGGAACACCTGGTTTCTACGGAACCAATGGACCTAAAGGTAGAATAAACCGTAGCTGCCTTCTCCACCTCACCACAGACATACACAGGCTCTCGCACACACCAAGCACCTGTGTTATACCATTTGGGCTGCATGAGTATTTCCTTCCGAAGCCATTGACGTTAAACCTTTAAGGCCAAACAATAGTTTAATTTGCTGTTTTCAGTCAATAAAGTGATTTCTTAACACTGTTATTACATTCATTTCATAGGTAAAGAGGCTAAAAATGTCATGTTCTATTTGTGTATGTGATAGACTACCTGTTTGAACAAGAAAACACACATCAAGTCACACTGACTAAACAAATCTACAACAAGCACTACAGGGGCTGCAGTGGGTAGCACTGTTGCCTCACTGTAGGAGGGGCCTGGGTTTGATTCCCCGGTTGGGCGACCAGGGTCTTTTTCTGTGTGGAGTTTGCGTGTTCTCCCTATGTCTGTGTGGGTTTCCTCCCACAGTCCAAAGTCATGCTGGCAAGTGGGGTAGGAGATACTAAATTACTCTTCTAATTGCTAATCTGCCTGTGGTGGCCTGTCCAGGGTGTTTCCTGGCTTCTACCCAGTGAGTGCTGGTAAAGGCTCCAGCACCCTCACCCATGACACAGGAGGATACACGACGCAGAAGATGAATGAATGGTCTGAAATGTTCTCCAATAGGAAAAAAAAAATCACAGTGCGTCCAACAATCAGGGAGGAGGAAACCGGCAGAAACCAAAGAGAAAACTTAGATTCACTCAGATTCTTCACGCTGGTCCATTTCACTCTGGCCAACGTGAACATGCACATTGTATCTTGTAGCGTAAAGAAGTTTCTGTGCTGAAACAAACCAGGGAATAACCCATGAAAAACAGCCCCCAGACTAGTTTATTCCCCTCCGGACAAGACAGAAGGATCATGAGGCTTTTAAAGTCATTATTGATTCTGTTAACTTCTTCTATATATGCTTGGTTTGGGAATTGAAGTGTACAGAACAATAAGAATTGTTTCAGTAACATTATTGAGGTGGCAAATAAATGAATTGGGGTTTTTCAAGCTCCCTTAAAAGATATTGAGTTTTCCAGACCATCCACTTAATTTCGAGTTTCAGCTTCTTCTTTGTGGATGCAGGCTCCCAGTGGGAAAAAGTAACAGACAGAAGAAGTCTTGTATATCGATGTGTTCTTAGTTTGATGTGTTACATGTTTTGTATAGCTGGCTGTAAAACCAATTTCCCCTCTGAGATAATACATGGAACTGAAATGAACTATACTGAACAAATCTAAGGGGCTAACAAAGTATGCAGTGAATCAGATGGACTACAGTCTGTAATTGTAGAACTACAAAGTGCACCTCTATGGTGATTGAGTGTAGATACAAGGAGAAAGCCGTAATGGAGTGCCTGACAGGACAATTTAAATGAATGCAAATTAATGCAATTTTAAATAAAGGATCAAACTGGAAACCGATTGTTGCCTAGTCGTTAGGAAAGTCATTTTTAGTCTATGGTTTATTAATTCACTTATCCAATTCATTTGTGTAATTGCAAAAATCCTGTTTACACATGACATCCAAAATGCAAGTGTCATGCTTATTGCCAACTGCAATTTCTACAAAAATATTTGAAGTGATGTCATTCTTTGAAGCGATGTCATTGAAGAACCATGTTCAGTCCCCTACAGATCATTTCCACCAAGGAAAAAAAAATATTTGTTTGTTTATTTGTTTTAGTTTATTCTTTTATTGAAACGTTCATTATAGAACAACACCGGCTTTCTGTGGCTCTCTCTTCGCAAGGTACCTTGTTTTGAGTACCTATTTTGAAGACTAAAGCCACAACCTCAAAAACCTGCACTTACATACCTGAACATTTAAACAATTCCCTCCTTAATAATTAGCCACCACGTTCTCAACCCATACCTACACTCAGTGTTCTTCTAAAATAACCTCCTTTTTTTGGTCTAATTAGGTGATAAAGGAGAAGCTACAGTGGGATATGGAGCTACAGGTCTGAGAGGCCAATGTGGAGATGATGGCATCCCAGGCAAGTGGGCAGCTTATTATTGTCTTTAGTGTAAGACCTGATTGTGCTTTAAATGCTTATACACACTCTCTACAGACTCTGAAGCTGAAATGTATTTAGTTTGCATAAAATTAAAAATTAGACAACCCTTATACCCTTAAAGGAAACATACCATGAAAACGCAAGCTTCTGATTTAGTAAAGAAGGCCAAGTTTTCCAGCATTCTTAGCAGTTTTGTTAGTTTCTTATTTTTAGTATTTAGTATTTAGTATTTTTTTAGTACTGTATCGGCTGTTTTCCAAATAGAGTTTTTAGAGCATGTTCTCCTTTTGCTAAGTGCTTGAATGCATTTTACAGGTAGTAGTTGATTTAGCAACGATAGTGGTTTGCTTTCCACATTATCCTACATTACAGCAACAACTGTTGTGACATACATCACTGCTGTCAGAACTTGTTCATTTTTGTTGCTTTTCAGTTTTTGACATAATTTTAAATTCCTCTTGCCTTTTACATTACAGTGTGTAAATTCCATGATGAATGGATGAAATGGCCCCAAAAAGACCAGAATATCAGTCGAATATTGTTGTCATGTTTTTGCATCGTTTTCGAATATTGTTTGCATCTTTTATAACTTTTTAATCTTCTATACAAAAACAAATCACAAAATATCGTTTACCTTCTTCCTCCCCTTCATTCTCCACACCAACAGGTTCTAGAGGAGAAGAGGGAGAACCAGGGGAGCCAGGATCCACTGGGCGTTCTGGAAAACCTGGCACACCTGGACCTGTTGGAAACAGGGGCCGTTCTGGACCTTCAGGTGGGCATATACTACACACTAGACATTAAAAGAAGTGTACACCACAGCAACTGTGGACTACATAAAGGGAAGTAGCATAAAGATCCTATTAAATGCTGTTATCATGCTTTTAAAGAAATGATTCAAAATAGAACAAAGTGTCACAAGCTGAGACTTTACTTTTAAGTACTTTTAATAATCGTGAAAATAATAAACAGCATTAAACATGCTGTTGGTTTCCTTTGCTGTCCTGTGCTGGTCAGAGCAGACATGTTGTCACAGTCTGAGCAGCACCAGGAAAACGGTTACAGGAAACAAATGGCCACATAGAACTGTTTCATGGTTGTGCGAGGAACACTAGAGGAGTGATGTATAATCATGCATCGATTATCGAGAGAGGATACAGCAGAGGAACAGAGGAACTGTTACGCTACAATTTTGTTACCAATTAAAACAAAACCTCCTCCTGAATACCCAGAAAACTGTACAACAGCAGACTGTGCTAGCAGACCAGCTCATCCTATAGGAACAGGTTTCAAAATGACAAAGTTCACAAATGACTGTGCAAAGCATAAATCATAGAATTCATTAACCAGTTGTTCTCTGTTGTCAAGGACGTTGGACACATACTGTAATACTTTCAGTACGTTTATTTTATTTAAAATGTATTTTTTGTTATTACCTGTAAAAGGATAAAAGGCAAATAATAATAAAAAATAAATCAAATTTCGATTTCAGGTTTTGGCCAGCAGTGCTGGTGCATCAGGAATGTATATGCCACTTTTCTCACACCCCTAATATTGTCAGATTTTCTGGCAGCACTGAGCAGTCGCCTGCTTCAGTAAACAGAGGTTTAAAAGACGTATCCAAGTAGGGGCGGGCAGTATGGTCTGCACTTATAGACATTGACTAACTGCATGTTTCATTGTGAAGTGAGCATAATTGGGCCTTTTCAACTGGATTTAAAGCAGTACTTCGAATTGTGGAAGTCATTGTGGCTGTAGGTTTATTAAATGTGGCACGACAGTCTGTTTTGTCTGTTTTGATTTAGTACATTCAGAAGAACTAAATATTGTGATGCATCATGAAAATATCTTGGAGTATTCTGATTTAATATTTTTGCCTACCCAAGTGAGGTACTGTTTAATAGAGGGATCAGACTACACAGTATTTTTGTCTTTTGCCATGGTTCCTATGTCAGCTAATCATAGTGGCCTGAATTTGGGAGACTGGCGTATGTGACATATGTGAACAGGAGAACGGTACTTGTCTGGCTGTGTTATGCCAAGTGTAAAGTTTGGTGGAGGGGGGATTATGGTGTGGGGTTGTTTTTCAGGAGTTGGGCTCGGCCCCTTCCAGTTCCAGTGAAAGGAACTCTTAATGCTTCAGCAGACCAAGAGATTTTGGACAATGTCACGCTCCCAACTTTGGGGGAACAGTTTGGGGATGGCCCCTTCCTGTTCCAACATGACTGTGCACCAGTGCACAAAGAAAGGTCCATAAAGACACGGATGAACCTGATAGAACACCTTTGGGATGAATTAGAGAGGAGACTGCGAGCCAGGCCTTCTCATCCAACATCAGTGTCTGATCACAGGCGCTTCCGGAAGAGTGGTGAAAAATTCCCATAAACACATTCCTAAACCTTGTGGAAAGCCCTCCCAGAAGAGTTGAAGCTGTTATAGCTGCAAACCCTTAACCCTATGGATTAAAAATGGGATTGTCACTCAAGTTCATATGCATGTGAAGGCAGACGAGCGAATTCTTTTGGCAATATAGTGTATGTATATATGGATTGGTCGGAAGGATATGGAGGTGTGATGTGCTAGAACCTTTATTGGGGGTGTCATGGGGCACCACATCACTGCCATGTCATACAACACTGCCCGTTCCTCGTTCCAGATGGGGCTGAGTTTGTGGTCTGATCCCTGCATACGTTTACTCCCAATTGCTGTGCTTAAATGTGGCCATTCTGCTTAATGTGAGATGCATAGATCAGCTGTTTGTGTCTGGATAATCTGCATCAGACACAAGATGACCAATACCTGAAGAAAGCAGATACTAAGATGAGTCAGGTTCACCTGGGGAAAGGGGTAGAAGTTTTGGCTAGGCCTCGTAGAGTCTAAAGCTGGTGCTGTGTCACAATAAGCCGTTAATAATTGAGTATTGTATCAACAACAGAAACTCAATGCATAATGGTGCATGGATGTCGTGCAGAGCAGTTTGTAAAACACTGAATTACAATATTATTGTACTTTGTCTCTGTGACACCATCTCAAACCTCATAGGAACAAAATACCGTAATACATATTGTCGCTGTCCGAGGAAAAACAAGTATCTCCAAAATGGCAACCTCTTTGGAGGAGAGGACAAAAACCTCTTTTCATTTTAATGCAAGTCAATGGAGCCAGACGTCTTTCCAAGCAGTTTGGGGCCAAACTGCATCCAATGTTGTCTATCATTTTACTGTACGGTCTACCCCTGGAGTGAGAAGTACATCCTTCCAAACACTCAACTCAACGTGGTCCTTATGTTTCAACAAGTTATTCAAATTGCAGCATTCTCCTTTAAGAACAAAAACCTTTTGAATGTGGATGTGACAGAAGTAGGCTTTATTACAAAGCAAATGGCCTGGAGCCTAATCAGTCTCATCATTCATCCGGTAAAGCAAATAAGTAAAAAATGCACATGTCTTTTCCTTATTTTTGTCTTTGCATCTCCAGGTGTAATTGGGCCTCCAGGTCCCTGTGGAAAATATGGCCTAGAGGGCCCAAAGGGTCCTCCTGGCGTTAAAGGACCTAATGGAGTCCCAGGCAGCCGTGGTCTTCGAGGTACAGATACACACCCATTCCTTTATAAAACTGTGACTTTATTGACCTACTGTAACAGCTGTAATACAGTGATAATGTACTTGCACCCCAGTATTATGTATCTTAGCACTGAACATTGTAACCAGTAAATCTCGCCGCTGTGCTATTTCTTCCAATAAAAAACATGGAAATGCAGTTGGACTGTAAATACACAAATTAATTAGCATTTCTATATTTTCATGTTCATTTAAAACCAAGCCCAATGACTGTTATTTAAAATGACTTCCTGAATATATCCTTTAAAGATGCACCTTTAAAGTATGATATTGCGATTAAAAATGGTATATCTGCACATGCCTAAACATAACATTCATTCATTCATTCACACTATATATGACAAGCACTTGTTTTTCTTCCTTTTCTGTGTGGTTCTCTTTCAGGTCCTCCCGGGCCACTGGGGCTTCATGGATTGGATGGGCTGAAGGGTGTTAAGGGTAATGCAGGGTCAAATGGTAAGGGCCATTCGCATGCTTATCTCAGTTGCAAACCATAACTATTAGACTTATGCCAGCAGTTTGGGCCAGAAGTGTCAAACCTTATCAGGTAAAAATCCACCTCTATGAATATGCAAATGTCTGCCAGCATCTTGATGGGATTCTATTGTTTATTGTCACTATGGTAATTCACCTTGACATGTTGTGGCAGTTCTAGGTTAAACACAGACACTTGAAGCTTCTGAAAGACATTGTGACAGATATATATTAGCATATTGTGATGTGTTGGAACATGGGATGTGGGAAACAGTGCTTTAAGTACATGCTCTTATATTGAATATGACGGCAGCAAGAATCACCACTCAGCGGTGTCGGAATGGCCAAGATAGCAGGTATATCATCAATAGCCATGCAGTTCAACCTGGACACTTGTCTCAAACAAATGCCACTGACAAATATGTAATACTGGGTCATTTTCCTTAACAATTATATGACCGATCATAATATTTTTGCCTCGTCTGTTTAATTGGATTTAGGATTGCTGTAGGTAATTTATGAAGACAGCTATAGAAAATTCTAGTTCACACACTTTGAAGCACCATGTGCCAGACATCTGTATGTCCATCTGTTCATACTTCATGAACGCATATCCCCTTCCCTTTCTCTTTGTATCCCTCTCTCTCATGCTTTTGTTTTCTCTCCCTCAGGAATGAGTATACCTGGTGATACAGGGCCTCCAGGTCAGACAGGTGACAAGGGGTGTATAGGAGAACGTGGCCCTCCAGGCCGATCCCAGAATGGGTTCCCCGGTCCAAAAGGCATGACTGGACCCGCAGGTACACATCGATCTGATCAATTATCTCTCTAACCCAGTGTTTTCTAATCCTTCTTAAGGCCCAGTGCCCTGCACAGTATGAACACAACAGATCCAGCTCATGAAGTGCTAGTTAATGATGAAGCGGGAAACTGCCTTCGGTCTTTCCTTATTGCTTGATCTCTGACCTTTTTACCCTATTTCTACCTCTGTTATCTCTCTTTCTGTGCCTTTGATCCTCTCTCTCTCTCTCTCCCTAGGGGACCCTGGTGCTTGTGGTCCTCCTGGATACCCTGGCGAAGACTGTAAGAACCCTAATCCAGGAAAGATTGGTGAAGTCGGCTATTCTGGTCTGGATGGCCAACCAGGTGTGCGCCCGTAGTAGCTCATGTGGTTGAGGATTTCTTCTATGGAGTTCCTATGATTCCGAATGCCCTGGATATATCCACCTATTCAGCCTACAGCCGCTTAGCCTGCCCGTTCAGGTTACAGTTATAAGGGGTGTTTCTGCCAAGACTGCTTTCCGACTAAGACACAGTACAATGCAGCCAGTTAGAACCGATGGTGTTTATGTGCTTCGGGGCAGATATAATTCTAAGTCTAAGAGGTAAATAAAGGCTAATAAATTGGAAGATAAAAATAATCTATTACTCTTTTTGGTGCGCAAAGCCACACAAACCTCATAAGTGGACATCAAGGAAGAAATACAGGATATGGGCGCTTTGAGGCTCAACTGTTGTTAACACGGGTGTTAAAATGTCTGCACTTGCAATCTCCAAAGAGAATACCTGAATTTCCTAGAAGGGGAGCAACTGTTTATTACAGCAACAGTTCTGTATCTAGGAATTGTTGGACCTCTTTCAAATATGAACAAAACACAGACAAGTCACTACTGTTTATCACATATCACAGTATTTTTATATTTTTATATTTTTATATTTGTCTTGTTATGAAATTTAGTGTTGTATTGTTGCTGATCATGTTTTTGGTCCTGTTATTTTGAAAAAGACAACGAACAATGCTTGTTGAATACTGACTAAGCAGGTGTCTGTATGTACTTTTGGACATATTGTAGCTTTTATCATCACAAAAATGATGTTTAGAGACTCCAAAATGCAATTATATATGACAAAATGATAGACATTGGTACTAGGACATCATATTAGCCAAACATGTGAAATAGCATTACCTGATCTTTAACAGGCCACAAAATGGATGAAAACACAGGTCTGTGTTAAATAACATGAAATCAATGAATGTGCTACATGGAACGTTAGAGGCACCTAGCTATTTAGTACGCTGAGTCGTGCATAATTATTCTACAACATTTTGGGATGAGTGTAGCAGTAGCATTCAAATGCACCGCAATGACGTTTAACTGGCTCGCAATGAAATCATCTGCTTCCAATACAGGCTGATTCTGATTGCGCATCCCTCCTCCAAAGAGTTTTCTCACTGAATGTTTTTATGTATTTTTCTGTCAAAATATAATATTATAAAAATACACCAGTGTTTAAAGAGGACCTGTTTCTTTAGGTGTTATGGAGCTTTTTGTGGCATGTAAAAGGTCTGCAGAGTTATAAAGCCCAAAGTATGAGGGAGAAACTCTCTCCCACAGAAACTACTTTTCTCAGCTGCCCGGAACACCTTGTAGGAAGTTGGAAGGTGACATCATCTCCTAACACAATGCTTACGGCTCACCTACCAGCAAGTTTAGCACACTCTCACATTGCTCTACTGTTTTGTGAACAAAGTGGACAAGCTGAGCGAGCAATCAAAGCACACCAGACTCGTCGGGAGGCAGGGCTTAAAGACACAGGAGCTCTACCAGAGCGTTTCAGACAGAGAGTGGATACAGCTGTACAGTATGAAAATGTTGTCTAGAGAAATTGAAGCTTGTAAAGCCATTCTAATAGACCCCAGAAATAACATTATGAAAACTGAAAATGAGTGTAATAGTTCCCCATTAATTGAGAAATTCAGAAGACATTCAGTGTATTTTGAGTATTTTCCAAAGGCCACATTACTACAATGTATACTGAGTATTTTACTGTCAGATTTTAGACCCAGAACCATCTATGTCCATATCCTATATATGTAAAATCAACGTCTATCAGAATGTTAAGACTTGCTTTTTTTCTGTGTGTGTGTGTGTGTGTGGACCCATGGGGACAATTGTAGGACCCATGGGGACTAGGGGACCTCCAGGCCAGGCCCTTCCTATCCCTGGGGATGGTGGGGAGCCAGGAACAAGAGGTTTTCCAGGACCTAAAGGAGCGAGAGGGCCTTCTGGCCCACAGGGACTCCCAGGGATTCAAGGGCTGAATGGACAGAAAGGTAATTGTTGGTCTGTAATTATATTGTTCTGTCTGCATTCAGTGTAGTTTTGAGCTTTTGAGGATAAAAGGTTTCACTTTTTTAAAACAGCAAACTCAGTGAGACAATTAGTTTTTATGTCCTAGCACAGTCATTGTTTTGAGATGCATTCGATTGCTGCATGTAAAAATCTTAGGATATTTGGAATATGGACCAAAATTGGAGAGAGCCTTTTAGTTCTGAGAGCTCTCTGAAAGTATGCAGTTATAAGGTTCTATCCGTGAAAAAAAACTGAAAAAAAGATTTCAGCTGTATTAAATCATAAATATTTATAATACATGAAATGTAAGTAAATAAGGGACAGCTGTTCCAGTGTAATACAGTGTAGTCAGTCCTATAGACAATAAAACAATCATTACAATTTTTCTCTCAAGTGATGTTACCCTGTAGCTAAAGCCGGAAAGGCTGAATGATATATTAGAGTTGAATAAGATATTTCGTTTCCTGTTCGTCACTCAGTGGACAAGAGAGAGAGCAACCTCTTAATGTGGCTCTTTTCCGATGTTTTGAATTCGAACTGCAGTACCCATTTTAACCACACGCTATCCGTGGCACAGCAATACTTTCAACTGACCATGTGCGGTTTGTGAATAGTCAGTTAGCTGATTCCAAACGTGATGAATCGGTCCAGTAAATGATGCTGAAAGTTTGAAAGTAAAGCTATAAAATGAGCTTAAGGTTAATGTGTATGGTTAAAGGCTCATTTGCAAAAAAAAAAAAAAAACAATTTGTGATCAATCTGGCAAAAGGAGAAACTTGCAGCTACACTGATGCGTAATCTAGCACTCCATTGGCTTGGGGACCATTGAAAGGCAAAGTAAATTGCAGTAAATGTTGTCAGATTGACAGTCACTAGATGGTTCAAATGACACCATGCTTAAAAGGTCTTCCGAAAGGAAATCACTCTTCTTTAGAAGACAAACCTGTACAGAGCGGAAGGTGATTTTGCACTGCATGTGTACTTGTGCTTACGTGCATCCCATCAGGTGAGAGAGGAGAAATGGGGATTTTAGGGATCCCTGGACCCTGTGGTACACCAGGAACATGTGGCTTTCCTGGGAGCAAGGGACCTAGGGGAGCACGAGGAGATCCAGGTCAGTGCTCATCCTTGCACATCTTATACTGCAGCAACATCTTACATGAACATGCAAACATGGCTGGCATTCAGTGAACGCTAAAGGAGTGCTGATACCATTGTTTTGTGTCTGCATGCTGATAATGACCCTTTCTAGATTTGAGGGTAAATGTTCTTGCTGAGAAACAAAGAATTTCAATAGATTGAAATCTGAGACGCATTTTAGCCATGTGCGATTAAGTGCATCACACGTTGTGCCTAACCACCATGACTAATACTGTTGTGTTGGTGTGCACCGTACAAAAACTCCAAGTGATCCGTGGGCCGCAGTGGACTGCTATATTATAAATGTACACAGCGGCCTGGTTTAATGAAATGACCAACAGCATATAATATTATAATTAAGAAGCATCTCGTGCAAAGAATGAGTTTTCCCTGTCATTTGCGTATCATGCATCATACAGAAATTTGATTTTGGCCCGACTAGCCAGAGACACGTTAGACTACTGGGTGTAAAATCTTTTCAGAACACAATCCACATACAAGTCGAAAGTACCAGTCTTGGATGACATGACTTCTTGAAAGCACCAGGATTAGAAATGTACCATCTTAACTCTTCTCTCTCTCTCATTCATTTTCTCTCTCTTTCCATCCTAGGTCCTCCTGGAGTGCCAGGGAAAGTAACCTATGTAAAAACATACCCTCCCTCAGGCCCGTCTGGACTTCCTGGTCAATGTGGCCCACGTGGCTTACCAGGCCCTGCAGGATTAATGGGTAGAGAAGGCCGAAAAGGTGCAGTCACAAATTCGATACATCAATCTTTTGCTCACTAAACGAATAATTTGATTTATGAACTGTCTATTACACCCTATATGGTGTCGCAGTTACATTCTGGCACTGTACAAGCTGCAGCATTTAAGGTGGAACGGAACATTGGATTAAGAAGCTGCGAAAAGAAAGCCAACTTCAGCCTTGATTACAGTCGCGCCCACTGTTTGGTTCCCTGAAAAGTGCCAACATCCCTTTCACAGCCTGGAATGGTAGAAGTCCACCATTTCCATTGCTGTTGCTCTGTTGTTGAATGTAGATTTTAGGGGCATATAAGTCGAGATTGTAACAACCTGTTTTGCCACCCTGTTTTGCAAATACACGATTTGTATTTGAAGCTGGAACAAGAGTGTTTGAGGCTCACAGTATGTCAGTATATCCATGTACTGTACACTCCTTATTCAACCGTGACAATACAAATACAGTTTCTGTGCTATATTATTTTTGGAAGGTTTTCTAAAGTATCGTTCTGTATTTTCATGTTTGTTTTTTCATGGCTTTAATCACAGGGCCTAAAGGCGCAGATGGAAATCCTGGATTGCCTGGCCTACCAGGATCACGAGGACCAGACGGTACTACAGGACATCCTGGCCAAAAGGGCGAGAGGGGAGCACCAGGGAATGCGGGTGTGTGTTGCTTTAGTATTAAATAACATTTTGTGTTTTTCGAGTTTGTAGCATGGTGCCCCACTGCTAGCTTAACTGGTGGCAGTGTTGCTTTAACAAGAAGCCCCGGGATCATGACCCCTGCTCTGCTGTCTTTACACCAGGTGTTGTTGTGCACACTCACTCAAGTTCAAGTGATGGTTGGAGTCAGCTCAGACAAAGCTCACTGTTCTCCATAATAGCTACAATATAATGTTGGCATTTTAAGCTCAACTAGGTAATTGTTGCATAAGTGCACTTTCACTTTCACTTTACTGACATGCCAAAGGTGACAGAACTAGTATTGTGTAGGACACCACCCCCAACCCCCTCCCCAGCAAAGTGGAGCAAGTTAACAGGTGGCATCGATTCTACAAGTGGACGGAAGACGTCTAGACGGATGTTAAGCCATGCCATCTGGATAGCCACCCACAGCTCCATGGTATTTGTAGGTACAGGATCTCAAATGGTGCAAATGGACCTCTCCATCACATCCTATAAATGCTTGATTGGGTTCATGTCGAGCGAACGTACAGGACACACAATTCATTGGAACCCTCCAGAATACCCCTGTAACCAATTTCAAAACTTGGACCTGATAGGGGTCCCATCATTGTGGGGGTACATGAAGTCCTTGAAGGGCTGCAAATGGCCACCAAACAATAAAACGTAGTGGCCACTGGTCAATGACGTGTTTGCATAGACCAGTGGACCCGACCCAAGGAATGAGAACAGACCCCACCCAGGTATGGAATCAACACCAGCCTGCACAGTGCCTTGTTGACAGCTGGGGTCCATGGCTTCATGGGGCCTGCGCCACACACTAACCCTACTATCAGGCCAAAACAGTTGATACTCTGACTCATCAAACCACGCCACATGTTGCCAGTCCACTAGGGTCCAGTTAGCATCCTCAAGAGCCCAGGTTACTGTCCGGTGTCATGGTATTAACAGAGGCAGTGTGGTGGGTCTTCTGCGCCCCATATCCCATGGAAGCTACAGAACGCCGCACTGACCTATGGGATATGTGTGTGGGGCCTTCTGCGTTGAATGTGGATGTGATTCCTGCCAGAGTTGTTTGTCTATTGCAACAGACAATTCTAGCGACATGTCACCAGTCACGATCATTAAGCACCCGTGGATGGCCACAGCGCTGTGCACCGTCGGCGGTAATGCTTTCTATGATGTATTCCCGGTACACACGTTGAGGAATATTAAACACCTGCAAAAAATCAGAAATGGTATGTCCCATCCATCTAGGACCCACATTCAAACTTTCTGGCCAGTGTTCAGCCTCACTCACAAGATAACACCTCACAACTTATACAGGTGTGGGCGTTCCCAAGCCGTCCCCTGAGGAGGTAACACTACTCCGTAATCAGTTTACATACTGCTTTCCCATGACTTTTGGCATGTCAGTGTATATCAACGTTATAACTACATTACAAATGGAGCACTGACGTTGCATTTAAAGACAGTCTGCCAAAAATTAAAGACGACTGTTTGTATGTAACAATGTTACTTACTTCTGCCCTGAAATAGGTGTAAGTGAAGAAGACCAAGCCTACTTTTTGGGGGGCTTATGACTCAAAAAGAGATTGAGAACCACTGAATTTATTGGACCAGGAATGCCATAACAGCCCAAACCACAACTTTTCACAACTTTTCCATATTTTATGATCCAGTGCTCAGTACTCTCAGCAGAAGTTCATTTTTGGAGGCATAGCACACACAAAATGACTAACTAATAGTGTTTTCAAACATTTTTTCGGCTCTGCATCTGTTCATCTTGTTTTCTGTCTTTCTTTCTTTCTTTCTTTCTTTCTTTCTTTCTTTCTTCTTCTGTCAAAAAAAAAAATGTCAAACTAGGTGACCCGGGGCCTGCAGGAGACCCTGGTTTTCGGGGTCCTACCGACAGCTGCAAATCTGGCTTCCTTTTGGTCATCCACAGCCAAACACCAAGTGTGCCTTTGTGCCCTTCTGGCATGTCTGTTTTATGGGAGGGATACAGCTTGCTGTACCTAGAGGGGCAGGAGAAGGCACACACACAGGACCTGGGTAACTGTCTGCGCCACACACTACATGCACTTACACACAAATACATGAGAAACTCACACAAATGAGCTGAAAGGCAAAACGTAATTGACTCAAATGACCAAGATGCACATAAGTTAATAATAAAACACTGAATCATCCGGCAAGTAGCAGCACTTTCTCTTCTCACGTCTTTTTCATCCATGCAAGATGAAATCTTGATCGTCTGTGTGTTTTCAACAGGTCAGGCAGGCTCATGTGTGCGCGTCTTCAGCACTATGCCTTTCTCCTACTGTGACCAGGGCAGCTGCCACTACGCCAGTCGCAACGACAAATCCTATTGGCTGTCCACCACTGAGGCATTACCCGGGATGCCTGTGTCAGGGTACCAGATCCAGCGGTACATCAGCAGGTGCGTGGTGTGTGAGACTCCTTCGCCAGCCATCGCCATTCACAGCCAGAGCAACAGCCCACCTCGGTGCCCTCCAAACTGGAGAGTTCTATGGAGAGGATACTCATTCCTTGAGGTACGTTCAGTAAAACCTTATATCAAGTTCAAATGACACACGTACAACGTTGTTTCAGCAAGCTGTGTGGCTTGCTGGTTACGTCTGCAGCTAACGCAGCTTACCTCTCAGCTAAATTGAGTCACGCACAGCAGGTAATGCAAAGCATGTTGTAGTTCACCCACCCAAATGGGAATACATGTGCATTGTGGTCTGGAGAGTTTGCTGTGGTGATCTCGAATAGTGCAGGTGTATGTGTAAATTCTAGTTCCCTTCCCATCTGAAGTAACACGACATGATGGTGTTATCCATGTCCACAGCACACAGGGACTGGAGATGAGGGTGGCGGCCAATCTCTGACATCATCGGGAAGCTGTCTGGAACATTTCCTCGCGCATCCATTCGTGGAGTGCCAGGGCTCGCGTGGCACTTGCCACTTTTTCTCCAACATTTATAGCTTCTGGCTCACTCAAGTGTCCGAGCAGGGCTTTAGCTCCACCTCCAAGGACGTTTTGCTTCACAACCCTTCTGATCAACGCAACAGCGCCAGCCAGTGCAGCGTCTGCATGAGGTCTGCCAACTGAGCACAGACTGCCTTCACGTTCCCTTTGCAGAGGATGTGCTCTTGGTTGGTCACCTGCGCGAGAGTCATGCTTAACCCTGCAGGTCACTTTGTCTCACTGGGGGGAGGGGGGACACAAGTATGAATGAACCGTTCAGATGGAACTGCTTGCTTGCATTAAAAGAGGAAAAACTGTGAACCCACCTTTCTTCCCTACACACTCCTCCATTTACTCGAGCTAGTACGCCTCGGACTCTCTAGCGGCTTGCCTCATATCTCAGTCATGAGCTACGCTCCCCACTGCATGTGACTCAAATCCAGTTTTCGTCTTCACGTGTGACACAGATTTGTTTTTGTATTGAGTGTAAAGAGCCAAATGCTTACTGAATCTGACGTTTTGATTTGGGACACACCATAGGTTCAAAAGTTTGTGGACACCTGTTCATTCAACACACTGCAGTAGCAGCCTTTACTCTGCTCGGTAGGCTTTCCACCACTTGCTTTGAGGATTTAATTGCCTTGATTGCCACAAAAGCATCAGTGAGGTCAGGTACTGATTGGGGCGGGGTTAGAAAATATTGATACACTGAAGTATCATCTTATTATGCTTTGTGATACTCCAACGGTTCGATTAGTAATTAATAGTTTTCATGCAAAGATTCTTGATTAGTTTTGTATTGTGTTTAAAGGAGCAATTTGTAGGATGACGCAACCCATCACATTCATACTCCAAACAACAGGGGGCTACATATCGCCACAAAGTCCCTCCTGCCCCTTCATTTCCTCCTATCTCTTTACTCTCCAAGCAGCAACAATATTGGCTGTATACGGAATGACATTCTACATACCACTGCCATTATAAAGCTGCCTAAAAGTAGTATGTAGTATGCAGTATGCAACACCGGATACACCGGATGGTGTACTACTCCAGTCTAGTATACAGGGGGAGCTATCTTCATGGTGTACTGCATCCCATCGTGCACCGCGGCCTCACCAGCTCTCAGTCTGCTTCAGCCAGAGAAAATGGCGGCGGGTAACACTGGGGAGCAAAACGCAGCCAACTCCGAGTATAAACGTGAGCGTAGTGATTGTAGTTGGGTATGTTTTCATCAGAATGAGCCTCAGAAAGTTAAAATATACAGGTCTGAAGATTAATAAAAGATGAACTTGCTTTAGAGGATCAGTTTTAGAGCCAAATAGCCAAGGGTAGCTAACAGCTAGGCTAAACGTATTTCAGGTGAACTGAGCAGCGTTAGCAGCAGCTAGCTCTATACAGTAATAACAGCTCTGAGGTAAACGTGGGTGTAGTGATTGTAGTTGGGGTATGTTTTCATCAGACAGAGCCTCAGAAAGCTAAAATATACAGGTCTGAAGATTAATAAAAGATGAACTCGCTTTAGAGGATCAGTTTTAGAGCTAAATAGATGACCTGAACAGTGTTAGCAGCAGCTAGCTCTATACAAGGGACACAGTAATAACAGCTCTGAGGTAAATGTGAGGTAACTGGTCATGTGACTGTATTAGTACACTGTAGATCAGAACCTGTTACTGTACTGTATACTACACACAGGGGGCATATACAGTATGTAGTACATACTACTGTAGTATACAGTGTGCAATATAGTAGTGTGCCATTTCAAATACAGCCATAGACTCTTATTTAAATCACTTCTTTTGTTCGCTGCTGAATGTCGTTTCTTGCTGAAAGCAGGTGGTCACTAGCCAAGAACGTCAGCCATCATGGCATTTACTCCTCCTTTCATTGGCTACTTTTCCTTAAATGATCTAACTGGGTGCAGGACCTTCAACATGATTGACAAGAGGTTAGAATACGCTAGGGCTGCGTCCAAAATGGCATACTTAAGCAGTACGTACTGAATTCGATCTAGTATGTACTGTTCAGCCGTTAAAGAAGTACGCACACGTCCTCGTACGCACTACATCCGCCATCTTACCTGCGTCCCTTGACCCGGATCTCTGCTGATGTCACGTAACAGCAGGAAACTCCATTCTGTAAAAGCCAAAAGTCGGCAAAATCTTTACCATCTGTTAACGAAAGTAGCGTTCGTTGTGGTTAGTTTTCGCGATGAACACTTCCACATGGAGGCAGCGTTGAGCAGGAGGTCACAGAAAACGCATGCTGAGGAATTCATTCACTTGTAAACAGCAGGCTCCCCACTTTCCGCCATTTTTTCTTACCGCTTCGAACAGCTCTGTAGCTCCCATGGAATCATGGGATAGGACAGTGTGCTGTGGTCGCATACTTCAAAATGAGTTTTTGCATACTGTTTTATGAACACTACGTATTCGGACATACTAACTATTCTCGCGTACTGCTTTCGCGTACTGTATAGTATGGAAGTATGCCACTTCGGACGCAGCCCATCAGAACAGCAGCACTACTTCTTCATCCTCTCGTGTTAGACAGATTCAAAATGGTGCTACAGTGCCTCACTATCACCACTTGAGGTACAAAGTGGTATTACAAGACAGGATGGGCCGGGGCTAGCTGGTTAGCTTCCAACCTTAGTAGATATCTCTGTGACACGATACATATATCCTTAACATACCATCAAAGGGGTTATTTCGTCACATTCTGTGGATAATTTTAGGAATTTTTGAATGTTTTAAAGTAAAAATCTTACAAATTACTCCTTTAAAACTCCACTGTGTTGTAATCTTCAGCCATTAGACTTTTCTACTTCAACATAAACATAAGGACAGCAGTAGCATTAGCAAACCTATGCATATGGCGATGTGTTTTTTATACTATGACAGATTTCCTAAAATGACATTAAAATATTGCAATATACTGAATCATAATCTTTGCATCATGATACATATCATATCACCAGGTCTTTACCAATACATGCCCCTAGTAGTGATGTTGGATGATGAGAACATCATTTTCTGTGTTATATCCCTATAGCCAACTCTTGTCATCGGGCATGGTGACCTTAGGCTCATGTGACCTTGACCTTGCCATGCTGTGTGTGCGCAGTTGACTACCCGAGACAGCAGTGGGTGCTCCCGAAAGTAACTACGTTCATTTGTTTGAAAGGGTGTCTGAATACTTTTGGACATATAGTGTAAGGGGTAGTAAAATCCTATTTCGGTATGTTGTAATATGGGTGGAGATGTTGGTCAGTTCAGGAACATTACCTTGTCAGACAGATGTCAGATAAAAGCCACATGCATATATACAGGGGTTGGACAATGAAACTGAAACACCTGGTTTTAGACCACAATCATTTATTAGTATGGTGTAGGGCCTCCTCCTCCTTTTGCGGCCAATGCAGCGTCAGTTCGTCTTGGGAATGACATATACAAGTCCTGCACAGTGGTCAGAGGGATTTTAAGCCATTCTTCTTGCAGGATAGTGGCCAGGTCACTACGTGATGCTGGTGGAGGAAAACGTCCTTCTTGGTGGTATGCTGACATTACCCTGGATACCGTGGCTCTTGATACATCACAAAGACTTGCTGTCTTGGTCACAGATGCGCCAGCAAGACGCGCACCAACAATTTGTCCTCTTTTGAACTCTGGTATGTCACCCATAATGTTGTGTGCATTGCAATATTTTGAGCAAAACTGTAAAACTGTGCTCTTACCTGCTAATTGAACCTTCACACTCTGCTCTTACTGGTGCAATGTGCAATTAATGAAGATTGGCCACCAGGCTGGTCCAATTTAGCCATGAAACCTCCCACACTAAAATGACAGGTGTTTCAGTTTCATTGTCCAACCCCTGTACATACATACATACATACATACATACATACCTACATACATACGCACACACGCACGCGTACATACATACATGCATACAAACATACATACATACACACACATGCATACATCTATACATACATACATACATACATGCATACATACATGCTGCATGCATGCATACAAACATACATACATACACATGCATAGAAACAAACATGCATACATATATACATACATACATACATACGTACATGCATATAAACATGCATAAATAAATAAATAAAAAGTGAACACTCAAAACTAAAAATCTGAATCGGACACTTGCAGTGTGAACGTAGCCTTAGTTCCAGAAAATGAAAGCCGTTTCTATGTTTTTCTGTACCATGTGATTCTTACAGCTCAGATGAGTCAGCTTTTATTTATGATCTGTTAAGCATGATTTAGATTTTGTATAGTGTTTTTTACAAGAGACGAGTCATCACGAACTCCAGAACAGAGTCGACACCAGGCCACACATTCCCTTCATAGTGTTATCGAACCTCTACTCCAGGAGACGCCTTGGAGCAAGAATAAGAACGCAAGAATATACTGACAACACTCTGCGCCAACTTGTGTACTTGGTCTCGCCTTGAAAAAAAGGTGCTAAATATCATTAAGTATTTTTTTCCAGATACAAAGGAGTTCAGCCGTTATGAGAATGCTATGCTTTGTTTCTTCATTATTATGTCCATTTCTTCTGCGGTTTCTTTTGCAATTCTTTAGTCTTGTAGCCTTGTGTCCTATTACCAGTGTGCAACACTACTGCTTATTCTCCATGACCTTATTCTCTAGCTGAAGATTACATATAATTACACATATTCATATGCCATGGTAGCGTGCTGCATCACTTCCTCAGTATTGTACTGCTAATAGGCTGATTTAAGTCTTCATTTAGAAAATGGTTCCTATGTTTAAGTACTTAATGTCAGAGGCATAATATTTCTCTGCCCGAATTCACAAAGTAATCTATGTCTTGTATCACAAAAGCGCCAGTTATGAGTAGTCGCTTGAGAATTCTCCCTAAAGCAGATTGATTTTTTTTTTTTGGTTTGTGTAAGTACACAGCACTGCCTGAACTAACCCGCGCCATTAAAACCAAAGACTCCAGCATTCTTCGCTCTACAGCACATATCACGGGAACTCTGGAACTCCCTTTTTCCTAAAGCTTCAGATGTTGTTTTTTTTTTTCTTGGCATTATATATTCTATGTATATGTAAATATATTTTTACTGTACATTTCAAGAGTATTTATTTAGGTAGAGATTATTTTTGGTGCTATTTTGGAGGAGAGAAAATGTAGTGGCAGATGTTTCTTTCCTCTTCCGCAAAGAGCTCGCTAGTGGTGCCAGTTATAGAGTGAATGCGTGCCGAGTACTGTAATGTCTTGTGTACCTGAGAGTACAGGTACAGCGGATATGCATGTGCATGGGAAGTGCACATATGATTATGACCTTCATTCAAGGCTGCACTCCTTTCTTTTGACAGCCAGCTAAAGCATTACGAGGGACTGAGGTAGCATTTATAGGCTGGGGGCTGTGCATTTTCACATGTGCTACTTTTTTCTGTTTATTATTGTGTTTGTTTGTGCACTACTATTGAGCGCCCCCCCCCCCCCCCCCAACCCACTAGATGACCCTAAGCACCCAAAGTGCCTGACCCATAAAAGCATTGGTGTGTGGTCCAATTTGAACCACTGTGAGGTTTAAAGTCATGTTTGCAGCCACTGTAGTTCTGCTGCACTAGTTATGAATTGATGATATCGTCACTGGGTGTCCCCGCGCATCCACCCAGCTAAAACTAGCATACTTAAAGAATGGTATTGTTTATGGAGCATAAGCGTTACTTGAAAAGAGACTTTTTTGCTTCTCTAATTTTGAAAGGACCTGCTGCATTTACTACTGAGGTATCAACAGCTAGCTTGTGAGCACGGGTGCTGCTCACGAATTCAGCCTTTTCTACCTGCACTCACAAACACACATACGCTCGCGAAAGGCACGTCATCCAAACGACTCCCCTTGAACCAATCAGGAAGAACCCTCTGTGAATAACCCTCATCCTCATGGGATAACGCGCTCACTAACACACATATTCATCTAGGCAATTACCAGTACTCGTAATGGAATAAATAATCGTCAGTACATGGACTGTTTATAAGTTTCAATAAATGATTTTTTATTGCAAGTATGTAGCTTGTTTTTGTGTGTAGTTATTAGCTACACTTATTACTGCTCACACCCTATCTGTCTATATGTCTGTCTGTCTGTCTACACTGCTAGTCTTGGTCATGCTCTTTCAACCAATATCAGACAATATCGGAAGATCCCATCCGCCCCATGGAAGACAATCAGCATGTATGGACGAACGTGATCTGGATGGATGGATTCACACGCGAATTGTCTCATCAACATATTCCGTGCAATACCGGTCGTGTGGATACTACTGTAGCACGCTGTAGGCCACAGTGGACAGAAGAAGGCACGCACCAGCAACATGAAGGATCTGGGAGATCTACACCAACAATGGATAGAGAGAACCAACAGATTGTCCAACATACGCTGAGTTACCCAACAGTCACGATTGCAGACATTCAGCAAGCAGTGATGCCCTTCATGAGTCATCCTGGGCAGACGGCTGCATGACGCAAGACTACATGCATGCAGACCGTTACGACTGCCCCTAACACCTCGTCTGCGTTGCCGAAGACTGCAATGGTGTCGTGCTAGATTGGCATGGAGTGACTCAGAAAGGCAGCGGGGTCATCATCTTCAGTGACGAGTCCCGCTTTTGTCTTGGTGGAGACCACCAATGAAACCGTGTGGGGAAGCACCGTGGTCAGTGCCAAGATGAACCCATCACACGTCAGTAAAGTCTGATGGTGTCACTCCACCTCCATCCCTACCGTAACATCTGCAGGAACTGTGTGAGAATATTGAAGCTGCATGGGATGGATTATCACAGGACACCATTAAGAACCTCCATGCTGAGACTGGCTTGTTGCGTTAGCAAATACGGCGGCCCAACACCATACTGAGAGAGACTTCTGTACGTGCAGCTCGATAAATATTGATCATATCAGTCTAAATGTATCATCATTTATTGTTCCTGGTAACCTTTATCTTCCTTCCCAACAGCACTGCAGTCCCACACCTCCTTCTGGGTGCAGCTATTTTGTTGATGATGAGTGTGGATGCACAAGGTTGAGAAATATTGGAGATTTTTGCATTGCAAGGATTTCTTGCGGTAACACAAGAGACTAATCACAGAAATCGGACAAGCAAAAACCGAAACTCAATTTCAACATTAGAGAATGTAGGATTTATTTTGAGCTTTATAAAAACAAACTTTCACAATATCAAAAACAGAATACGTTAAGAGCGATGCTGAAATTCCAAGCCAAGTCACATCTCCTCCTACATTTCACAGTGCAAACGTTTTAAGAGCCCAGAGACTGCATAGTAAAAGCAAAAGTTCTGAAAGTGTTCGTCATGGCATAAACAGAAAAGCTTCACTAAGGCCCTGTTCAGACTGCCAGCCTAAATCCAATTATTTGGAATATCCAGACTGACTTTTGATAGCCTTGTCTGCAAAAACACACACACGGTTCCAAATCAAATGTGGAGGTGGTTTAAAATGCGATTTCAAAGTGTCTTCTGTGTCACTCGCAAACAATGACAACATCAAATCCAAAGTAATAGAAGTGCTGATACTGAAGAAGAGTTCTTAACCTTGCAAGAGTTCAGCAACTTGACAGAGAGCGATTGTTTGGAGGGCGAGATGATGAACATACACTGCCACCTACTCACACCAACCCATGCAGAGAGGCTGGGGACGCTGGACAGGCAACTCTAATCTGATCACTTGCAAATAACAGTGCAGAAATAAACACATCTGATTTAGCTGCAGTCTGAACACAGCCTTAGTAGAAAGCATATAATCACTAGTGGATACGTTCACCTGACACCCCGAAACACCAAAAGGCACTTAAATCCAGCTAAGTGCCATTCAGTTAAGGCATTAGAGACAATGGCTAAGACTCCTGGATACAAAAGACCTTAAATTTAAAGGCAGCCTTAAATTAAATTAAAGCTGCCATAATGATAAGTTCATTAAGACCATATTAATAGGTAACTGCAAATACCTCGGCATATGTAACACAATTGCAGAACTGTTAGAATAGTGGTCTGTCAAATGGTAGGTGGACACGGTGAAGACCTTTCCATACCAAAATGTGCCATTCGGAAGCTGGCCAGCGATGACATCACAGTGTTAATGAATTCTTCTGTCATCTTGATGCACAGAGAGTCCTCCTCCTCTTTTTTTTTTTTGGATCGGTGGTTTCAAGCGCTCTCTTGTAGCTTGTAAACATTCAGTATCTTTCTCTTTTAACAATTTACAGCAACTTCAACTGTCAAACCTCTGAAGTCGGCGTCGGCGCATTTCCTCTATGGATGGTTCATGGTTGACATTAAATCCGTAGGATGGTCTGGTTTGAGTGGAGCCCCCTACAGGACACAGTCAGAAAAAAAACAGGGCTTTGATGAGAATCCTGAAAGCAATTCTGCTGTTGAGCCTGTAGGTGACAGCAGATACAAACTTGTAAAAATGTTCAAATGCAAAAAACTGCACAAAGAAACACACACACACACACACACACACACACACACACACAGTCAAGTCACATTATTATGATCACTAGCTAACACCCAGAGTAACTGCTGTGTGCAACATGGACAGCAGCAAGACGGGCTGGGAGTGACTCAATAAGGTCCTGGTAGGTTGTCACAGGTATCTGGAGCTATTCTGACTGCAGTGCACCCCACAGCTGCTGGAGGGTGAGTGGGGGAGAAGCCATAGAGCAAACATGACATTCAAGGTGGTCCCACAGATGCTCAACTATGTTCAAGTCTGGGGAATTAGGGGGCCAGGGTAGTACTTGTCTTGGTCTTGATCTTCCAGTCAGTGTTGGACATTTCTAGCTGTATGACATGTTGCACTGTCTTGCTGGAAGATCCCATCCGCTCCAGAGAGGACAATCAGCATATATGGGTGTACATGATCAGCAAGAATGGATTCGTACCCAAAACGTTCAAGAGCTACGCGTTGCCACTGCCGAAAGTAGGAAGTGGTCATAATAATGTGACTTGACTGTATGTGTGTGTGTGTATATTACAAAAATAAAAGTTTGGGCACCCCTGGTGAAAATTCCTGCACTCAATCTTCTAATGTCATAAAGATGAAACATTTCAGCAGCATTAGTATATTAATTATTATTTTACAAAAGTTTAGAGTGGAAAAAAAAGAAAAGGAGCACCATGCAAAAGTTTGGGACCCCCAAGAAATCCGAGCTCTCAGGTCTGTTCTTCAAAGATTTAGTAGACTCAGCAGATGCGGTGGTTCACTGTTCTATTGTATATTAACACCTGTACATACATGACCTTCATTTAAGCGGAATCAGAAGTTCCCTGGCCTTTCCTGCATCCTCACCACAAACTTCAGCATCAGACATCTGCGAATGAACATCTAAACAAGCCTGCTGTCTTTTGTAAACAAGTCTGGTGGACTGAGGGAGTTAAAATACAACTTTATGACCCATAACGTTTGTAGAAAAATTGGTGTAAAATGTCTTTAAAAAAGAACACCTCCCCAACTTGCATTTAATTAGGTACCATCTAATTAGAACAGCAGTGCATGCAATAATTTCACAGAACTAGAAGCCTTTGCGAGCCTTTGGCGACAAAAACCACTTATAGGCTATGATACATGCCAAGGAGGTGTTACTAAGTACTGACCATACAGTGCGCCCAAATGTTTGCCTCAGGTCCTAATCCTCTTTTCTTATTTTGAAACTGTAAATAAATCTTGCTGAAAATATTAAAGAAATGTCATTTTTAACACTGTGCCTTTGGAGAGGAGTTCATCTGTAATTTGCTTAGCTTCCCACAGTAGTACTTTGGCATGCTGCTGTATATATAAACCTGTATGTGCCCATAATTAGTGTTTCCTGGACTGATGCTCACCTTGGTCGCGAAGGCTGGCTCTGATGGCTGCGTCATACTGCTCTTCTTCCGATAGCCCAGCTGAGTACGGGTGCTGAGGTGGTGCGGACGACCCGTTTGCGTTATACTGCTCCCTGTAGTGGGTGTTGGTGTTGTAGGAGTCCTGTCCTTGATATGTTGAGCTGTGTGGAGGGTACGGCGTTTCATATCCATATCCACTGTAACCTGCCATAAATAAACAAAAACACAACAAAGTGTTTATGATGACCAAAGTCATACTGCAACATCCTCCAACACAAGATCTCAACAGCTTTCTGTATGTTTCTGTAGACCCTTTACCTGAAGAGTTATAGTAGGTGTAAGGCCTGTGGTAGTTTCCATCAGAGCATACAAAACCTGGGGGACCAAAGCAGCTTTGTTAAAACACGCGTCAACAGAAACAAACAGAACAGAGAACAGCTAGAAACAGCTTTAAATGTAATCGTCCTCAAATACTCTGGAGCAGAAGTGTTCACTTTTTGTTCCACATAGTCCAAACTTCCAAAATCACATAATTTCATTAAATATGGCATTTCATAAAATTTATATGGCCGGTATTTTATTAGACCATATATTCCCTCTGTAATCATTACCTATAAGTAGACTCTGTGCTTTTCTATACATAGCCCTATTTGACCAAAAGAACCCTGGTTCCTGAACCGGTTCTGTTCAGGCTTCTTGGGACTTTGGTGCTATTCAGGGAAGCAGCCTGGCGTTTACACCAGGTTTTTTTTTTTTTTTTTTTTTTTTTTTAAATCGGAACCAATCAACGTCAAAGGATACGTCATCAACGTCAACAGAGGGCGCTGTGCAATGGTAGTTAACTGTAGTAGCAAGATAGCTACGAGCGTTTGTGCTGTTATTCCAGATGTTTGTTTTTAACCACAGAGCAAGCACAGATCAACTACTGGTCGACCAAAAGAATCCTGTTTCTTAAACAGATTCCATTCAGGCTTCTCAGAATCTTGGTGCTATTCAGGGAACCAGTCTGCGTTTGCACCAGTTTTTTATTGGAACCAAGGAACATCAAAGGATACGCCATCAACGTCAATAGAGGGCCCTGCGCAATGGTAGTTTACGATAGGAGCAAAACAGCTGCAAGCGTTTGTGCTGTTATTCCAGATGTTTGTTTTAACCAAAAAGCAGGCACAGATCAACTACTGGAGATAAGAAGACCTAGAAGAGCTTCTCCAGCAGACGGCGTCCCCACTGTTGCCTTCTCTTTTCTCAACAACTGACTCGCCCATGAATGTCATCACAATTCGTGCTGAGGAACCTACTATTCTTTGGTTTCAGCCGGGAACAAACTTTTCAGGTTGTTTTTGGTGGAAATGTGTCACACGGTTCAAAAGCAGGTGCACGAACCGGAGCGGAACCAGTTCCATGCGAGTGGAAAAGGGCTAGCAGTGCCACATGATTTTGTTTGTGTTACAAGTCATGATGTGAGAAAACAGTAAGCCGGATAGCAAGTTAACATTCCATGTTTTATGCAGAGTCAGGGCCCTATGTGCTTGTGCGTTTTGCTCAGCTCATGGAGTTTGTAATATGATTGAATTCATATCTCCAGGAAATTACATGAATCACTTTTATACCAATAAGCTGTCTAAAAACATACATCACACCTGTTTACACATGACCATCTGCTCACCTGCACATGTCTTCATGAGGCTCTTCAGAGGCCCAGCAGTGTACAAGAGCCCTACCAAGATACCAGCCAGGTGACCCACAAATGAGGTCCTGCAGAGTGAGCGCGAGAGAGAAAGAGAAATATTAGGCATTATACGCCGAGCCTATCAGTTGATAAGGTACACCTACTTTGTATACACTCACTGCATACTTTATCAGCTTCACCTACAATATAGATGCATTCTGCTACAGGTACACATCGCAGTCCATCAGTGTCTATGTATAATGCATTACTCCTCCTTTACCCTGTTGATTAATGACCCTGACCACGGAGCAGGTAGCATTTTGGTGGTGGATAATTCTCAGAACTGCAGAGACATTGACATGGTGATGCCGTGCTAGTGGCGTGTTAGTGTTTGTGTGTATATCAACGCCCATACGGGCTGCTCGGCACTAGTAGTCCGCTAACCCGAAACTAGCGTGTCAGTGCCACTGCAGTGCTCAGAATGATCCATCATTGCTAAAAAGGGTAAAGAAAGACTAATAAATGACATACAGAAACAAGTGCAGAACTATAAAATGCCCCAATATGTTGAAGCAGACAATGAGTGTAGGAAAGTGTACACGCTAAAAGAATTGGCCACTGAGTATGTATTACTTTACCCACACGTGTGTGTGTGTGTGTGTGTGTGTGTGTGTGTGTGTGTGTGTGTGTGTGTGTGTGTGTGTGTCACCCTCAGTCTTACCCTGGGTTCATAATGTGAATGAGGATAAGCTCCACCCAGCAGACATAGCGATTGGCTACAGGCACTCCCATGATGTATTTCACTCCACCCGGATTATAATGATTATTCACTACCTTTAACGCAAACAGCACACCTGCAATGGACAACAACAGACAGTTGTTTTGTCACAGAACCATTAAATTGGACCCCTTTTTTGATGTTCACAAAGTTATTTTGGGGTCTACTAGAATACATTTACAATGATGGTATTTAGCTGACGTTCTTATCCAGAGCAACTTACAAGGTTAATCGCATTTCAGGTAAGCCAATGTAGTGTTAGTTGTCGTGCACAAGGACTCTAATTGGTGTAGCACAGCCAGCGCTGGACAGTAACAAAGTTAATGTAATTAGTTTTTAGACTACTTTAACGCCACTACATTTCAAACTCAAAGATCTTACTCTTTACTCCACCACGTTCTGTGAAATTTGACGTTCCTTTCGGCTTATGTGCACGTAAAACCGTAACATGTTGTGATGACTGGCAAACAGATTGTGACGCACGCTGAGCTAAAAGCAAAGCGATGTTTAATAAACAGGTTGGTAGTCAAACACAACGACAAGATCAGGGCGGACATAACCAGAGGACTCGACAAAGGCAGAATCAGGAAACAGGCAGAAGTCAAAACCAAGTAAACAAACCGACCAACAAAAGTACAAAAGGAGATAAACAAGAAGAGAAAACCAAAGAATCAGAACCGAGCCAAAACCAGAGTAGTTAACAAGATCAACAGGTAGAAACGCTCGGTACATACAGAGTAGTAAAGCAATGAGTGAGTGTGAGACAGGGGTATATAAACAAACAGGCTGATTGCAGACAGGTGTGTGTGGTTAGAATTCCGGGAGAAGGGTCTGGAAAACGGGATATGGTTGGAGGATGGCGGACATGTGATAGTGACATCGTCATGACGTCATCGGAAGCTTGTTCATGGATTCTTAGCATCCTTTCATAGCAAATTTGTTTTGGCTAATTTATGTTTATGAACAGAGACCTACAGATGCAACATAGAAAACTCGTCTGTGAACCTGTTTAAAAGTTTTTAAGTTCAACTTTAACTTGTAACTAAGTTGCAAATAAATCTTAAACTGAAACTTTGCTTGTTTTTTTTTTTGTTTTTGTTTTGTTTTGCTGATTAAGAGTCTTGTTCCAGAAATGATAATAGGAGATGAGAGCCATAATAAATCATGCTCCTGTTACTCTCCATACTTAAGTACATTTGAAGGTAAATACTTCAGTACTTTTACTCAAGTGGAGGTCTAAAGGGAGGAACTTCTACTGGGGGAATGTTTAACCATGTATTGAGTTAAAGTAGAGATTCCCTAGGTAAGTGTTCTTCGTCCACCACTGAGCACAGCATCGTCACAGAGACCAGGAATTCAACCCCAGTCTCCCATATGGCATGGTAGTTCACCAGCAGGTAGTTTTGTTATCTGTTGTGCCACACAAACTACAGTAGATTGACCAGAATAGAGTTACATGCTTCAGTTTTCCATAAATTTTCCCAAAACATTTATATTGAATATATATCCTAAAATTCCCATGTTGAGACTGTTGTAAGCTATTTATCTTTTTTTCCAGATATTTTACTTGTTTTAAGTAATTTTAGAAAGCCAAATTGTCTCACTATACAGGCAAATAATTTTGATTAGTTTAAGAAATTTGAAAGAGAATTTTAAGAGACTAAGTATAAGAATTTTATCCAAAGCCACTGTAAGGTTATTCATATTACAGGTAGGCCAATGTAGTGCTAAGAGTTTTGCCCAAGGACTCTTATTGGTGTAGCAGGGCATAGTTACCAAGACACCTGTTTGAACCCCTGTTTCCAACAAGGGGTGGTAGCGCCCTGGTGGGTAGCAGCGTCATCCACTGGGCCACACCAACCAATGCAGTGTAAGGCTGGTCAATTACATGTATGTGGCAAACAAAAATAATGCCACAAACACAGACATCCATTTACCTGAGAAACCCACAGCGCACTGCATGCTGTAAGACGGATCCTCGGTCAACTCCGTGAGTCCCGCTTCCAGGAGCAAGTAGACCAATCCAGTGAGCAGAGAGAAGACAGACAGCAGGTAAGCGAACCAGGCTCCGCCTAGCCTGGTCTCCAGTTTAATCCCTTTCCACAGCAAGGACACCATGTTGAAATAGAGGTGCCAGTCATCGACATGATGGAATGGGGACAAAAGGAGACGATACCAGTCTCCACTCCAATACGCCTGCTGCACACTCACACACGTCTGGAAATACACATGCCATGTCAGTAGAAGCCTACAAGTTCTTCCATATCACACCTGACTTAACATGTCATTACCTGAAGGAGGGGCTTAACAGGAAAGAGGAAGAGGTAGACATTGAGGCCCAGTGTTGCCAGCGTAACAGGAGGGATGTTGTTTATACCCAGCTGGAACACCTGAGAAGCCAGCAACATCAGGCCTAGACTAAACCCTCGCTGTCTGTTACGCATCTGCAAGATACATAAAAACACACACACATATAAACGAACATTACAATTACAGTAATAAACACAAGACCCTAACACAAGTCCGTCACTCTTCCGAAACATAAATCCACGAGCAGTCAAGGGCTGGAGGTTAAGGAACTAGCTTTGTGACCAGAAGGTTGCTAGTTCGAGTCCCTGAATCGATAGGACATGACTCAAGTCAACTTGTGAAAAGCACCTAACCCCCAACTGCTCTCTGGGTGATGTGAATAGGGTTGCCCACTGTTACGTGCAAGCATGCTCACTGCCCCCTGGCACGTGGGTGTTTCAACACATGGATGGGTTAAATGCGGAGGTCAAATTGTCCTCTGTGAGCAAGCACAAATATTCAACATTTAGCCAGCAATCTTTGACTGTGACTGTCAACTCAAAGCATGAACAATCCTTAACGAAGGGCCACACTGGCCAAAATGTCAGAGAGATTTAGACATATAAACACAATCGATCTGCTTCATTTTGAGAACGAATACAGTATCACAAAACATAACACTGAGATGTCAGAAATCTCTATATAATGCTTTGTGATTCTGTATTGGTTCCCCAAAAACACAGCATCTGTGCAATTCACAAAAAAAGGCTGTGACTGCTATGGCAGGAACGAGGCATGAACAAACAACACACAGAGGAGTACGGGTCAGTATGGCTGTGGATTAGAGTTTGGGGATCTGCCCTGAGTGAGTACATGCAGTTTGGTGGCTGTGGGTCAAAGGAAACAATAGGGTTTGGTTAGGGCCAAAAATGAATGGTACTTTATAGCGGAGGAAGAGATATTGGGAAACAAGAATAGTGGGGGGGCAAACCAACAGTGAATTCAGGCTTGGTGGGTCTGCCCTGAGATGGTGTATCCGAAACTGTGTCTCCAAAATGATGTCTCTGGGTCGAGCCGAAGAACAGCAGATGGACATGCACTTTTCCGAACCATTCATTCTTAATTGGAAAAACATTCCGTAAAAATCCACTGCTATGTGGAAACCGTGCATCCGATCAAAAAGCTGCATACAAGCACACCATTCCCGATCAGACAGAACAATTTCTGCGTTGTGATCTTGTAATCTTCGGCCATCAGACTCTTCCACTCCAGCGTAAACAAGTAGTGTAAGGGCAGACAGCTAACATTATAGCATACAGTGGTGTGTATTTATGCTATAAGTCTAAAATTAGACTTAACAATATGTGGATTTGCCTATAGCATATCACAATATGCCTGAATTGTAACCCCTATATTATGATGCATATTGTATCAGCAGGTTCCTCATGTCAAACCTTTAGCATAAACAGGCATCACAAGATGTTTAGAAGGATTAAAAACAAACACCTGGCAGGTGGATGCACAAAGATAAATAAACTGAACCGCAACACAAGGGGGCTTTTTACGTTGTAGTTAGGTCTATGTTTATGTGGAATATACAGAATATAAAAGATACAAGTGGACTGGTATTTTATACGTCTCTTTGTTGGTCTGCATGTAACCATAACTAACCACGAAGAAGTCTGGAGGTTGCTGCCATGGGTTTCGCTCTGTGCTTGAGCAGCTGGCATGTGCCAAGTATCTCCCAACCCTTGCAGGTCACACACACACACACACACACACACACACACACACACACACACACACACACACACACACACACACACACACACACACACACACACACACACACAATACTCTGGCTTATGCCGAAATGTTTGACATAATCATAATATAGGGGTTACAATTCAGGCATATTGTGATATACTATAAGCCATCCACATATTACAATCTAATTTTAGGGAAACTGTCATAGCAAGAAAACACACCACTATATGCATAAGTTAGCTGTCTGCCCTTACACTATTTGTTTACGCTGGAGTGAAAGAGTCTGACGGCTGAAGATTACAAGATCACAACACAGAAACTGTTCTCTCTGATCGGGAATGGTGTGCCTGTATACAGCTTTTTGATCGGATGCACGGTGTCCAATGGACTTTTATGGAATGTTTTCTCCCTAAGAATGAATAGAATGGAAAAGTGCATGCCCTTCTACTGTACTTATGCTCAACCAAGAGACACCGTTTCGGAACTAACCACAAAGAAGTCTGGAGGTTGCTGCCATGGGTTTCGCTCTGCACTTGAGCAGATGGCATGTGCCAAGTATCTCCCAACCCCTGCAGGTCACTCACTCACTCTCACACACACACACACACACACACACACACACACACACACACAAACTATTCAGTCACAATACTCTGGCCCACAGGACAGGGGGTAAAAAGCTGCAGAACAGAGATCACAATACAGAGTCTACACATAGGCCCAGCTGGATGTGAGGGTTTGAGAATGTGAAGAATGCACTGACAGTGCGACGCTCAAACCACAGAATCCTCAGAGTCTAAATGAGGGTCACACCGAATAACCTACTCATATACAGGGCTGGGTGCTTGTGCCAGTAAAAGCACCATGTAACATCAGAATCAATATAAATACAGCAAAAAAAAAAGTTGGTCAAAAACGATGACATCTTCTCAACACACTTTGGTTACAGATTAGCCACACCAGGTACTGAATGCTGACTACAATTAGGTTTGGAAAAGGTTAAATGAAAACACTGGCATACGTCAGATCTCTATTGTTTTGTTAAAGGTGCCATATAATACAGGTATGTATATAATACATACATTCCTTCAGTATTTTATATGAACCTCTGATATCTACATGCAAAGTGTATGTGACTTTGATTAGGATGAAAAATACCCAGACACAATTTTACACACCCAGTAACACCCTGTGATTTGGTCCTAGAACAAAACGAGCTGTTTTTGGTGAGCTCATGAATAATTAGTTGAGCTCTGCGCTGATTGGCTGGTTTACAGTGATACGCCACAATGATCACACAGAAACAACATGTCGAAATAGACACAGACAGGAAAATAAAATGGACCTCCATGCAAATAAGCTTGACCATCATACTGTTTAGTTAGCTATGCTAACGTTAGTCACTTGGAGCTAATGCTAGTAGCTAACATTACCTATTCTAGCTACTGGTTTTCCATGTGAACATCAGCACACAGTAGATTGAAGTTGTTCCTCACTATGAACCTCTCAGCTTTAGATGATCTGCTTCAACCGGGAAACACTGATACAGTCACACAGCATGGCTGCTACTTGCAGGCTGCTGTTGGGGTTGTGATGCTAATAAAAGTGGAGCTGCTCCTCTCTTCAGTCTCTTCAGTGTTGAATGCTGAGCAAAGCTGCTCCATATTGTCTGAGGTTTGAGAAACTGAGATCCAGGATCTTGCTAAAGACGTCCTGGCACCTGTACAAGCTGTAGCATTTAAGGTGGAATGGAACGTTCAACTAAGAAGCTAAAGAACGGGGGGTCTTGTTTAAAGAAGGCCCTAGACAGTATAAGTGTATGAAAAGGGGTGACCGCCATTTTCATTGCTGTCACTCCATTGTCGCACATACATTTTGGGGCCATAAATATTAACGAGAAAGTAACTGCCGCACCATTTAAGGAGGAACCTGGAGAGTTTGGGAAAACTCGAATATGAAAATCCTAACAAGAAGCTGAGCTGCCAGACTGTAACTGCTGAACCATTTAAGGTGGAACGGGACAACTCAACCAAGAAGCTAGTGAGAAAGAAGCCGACTTTGGCTTCATAGAGAGCTGAAATGCATGAAAAATGATGAGGAGGTTGCTCTGTTCCTGCCGGTCACATTGACGTATTTCTGCTGTTTCACTAAACCAATTGGTCTGTATTGTTTTGTCCCCTTGTGAAGGAGCACTGAAGGGAGGACTATATTTGTTTTTCTGCCGAGTTCAAACGTCAAAAACCATTCTCCAGAATCATATATGGCACCTTTAATCCCTTTCTGGCACCAAAATACTTCTAATATACAACAATAATACATGAGAGCTGATGTCAGAACTAGGGCTGCAATCAAGACCATCTTTAAGTGATAAGCACAAGACTAGACAGAGTCCAAATACGTCCTAATATGAAATCTCTTCGAGATCAAGCCTTAAAACAGTCTTTAACTCGTGTCAGTACAATGAAATGAGTCCTTGAGTATAAGTGCAGGTTGGTGACAGCTAAAAATGAAAGTGCCACTGCTCAGGATAACAAATAAGAGCATTTCGTAACAAGAACAGTAGAACCGTAATATGTTCAGTTTGTCTCTTTTCAGACCATACAGATTGTAAAGCCCCTAAGATCCTAGGCATCAAGGCCAAGACGTGGCTACATTCAGCCACAAAGGTTTAGGCTACATGACAATAGTACAATACTCAAACTGAACTTCATCGTAGTATGTATTCAAGATACATACTACTCAATATGTATTCAAGAAATGCCTTTAGAATAACATGATTGCAAAATAACAGTGATCAAATCGTGTAAGTCATCAATGCTGCAAGCTAGCAAGTTTCATTTAACTCAAGCTTGATGGATGTAGGAAGTTGACAGCTCTCGCAACAAGACATATTCAGCTATAGCTAACAAGTCTGCTTCTTATTCGAATCTTCCCGTTCCACCTTAAATAGTGCAGCAGTTACATCCTGGAGCCTCTGTTTACATTCTGCTGCACTATTTAGGGTGGAACGGGACAATTCCAACAAAATGCTCCCAAAAAAGAAGCCAACTTCAGCCTCTTTGCTCAGCCAGTTTATTATAAATCCACAGTCCATTTAATAGAACAATTTAAGTACAATCTATAATGTATTTCTTTTATAAACATATGTAGAGAAGAGCTGTTTCAGCAGAAACCCACCTCTGAACGGAGCTTAAAAAGACCTGAAGAAACTGATGAAGCTGCACGGCCTCCTCGGCTGCTGGTTAGCACTTTCCAGTCGTAGCTGGGTGGTTATTATTACTGGTGTTTTCGAGTTGCAGCTGTTTAAATTAGTTATTCTGTCCTCGGCCAAAACTTGCAATAGCAAGAAACCTGTCCCTCGAAAGCACTGTCACTGTCTCAGACAGGCCACGTCAGATTATTCACTTTATATACGTACTGTGGTTTCACACGGTTTCATCACGGACTACAAACCGGAAGAAAACAAACCGACGATGTGAGTCACGTGACATCGACCGGAAGTTCTGTTTTCTTAAAAAATACTTTTTTGAGGGACTGAAACAAAATAAACATATATTTACACACGTCTACTTATATTAGCAGAGTTAAAATAAATAAATAAATAAATTTAAAAAATACAGGAAATGAGCTCTGATGAACGAATTTCTAGAGCTTTCCAGAAGGGATAACTCAAAGGGGAACTCCACCAATTTTTGAAAATTACATCAAATTTACAAAGAGAATCGCAGCTTACAGCTTGCTTAAAGATGACTTTTACAGCTGTCTCTTGAATTCAATGTGGGTATCATTAAAAACAAAAACAGCTAAATTAATGAATATATTCAGAAAATTAAGATTTGTTTGAAGAGATTTTGTATCTCTTACAAGATGTGACGTCTGTTTGCCTTTTACTTTATAGGTATATATATTTTTAGATTTTATTTTTTCATTTATTTATTTATTTTATGTTATGTTATTTATTTTTACTTTTTCTTCTTCTTCTTGAATTCTTATTGTGATATATTTTTATGCTGATACACATAATTACTTACATTTAATTAATTAAATAGTTACAATGTTAGCGAAGTAGTTCATTGTGGTTTGGCACTTAACAGAGTAGGAATTTTCCACAGTGGTGGTGGTAGTCCACTTCTAAAAGCTCCCTCACAGAAAGCTATTACATGAAATAGTTATTAATATGCTGCCTGATGTCTGAGACATTGTTTTATGATACTTCTGATGACAATTTTGGACTAAAATGTCCTGCTAATCTATCATTTTAATCCTTGGATTTATATGGATGTATGGCAAAATAGTCCCTAAAGAAAACATATATTGTAAATAATAAAAATTCTGTATAAGAGCTTAGCAGACATGTTGAGGGTTCACTGGTGGCTTTGGATAAGAAAATAAAATGGCCATATTTGTGTTGTAGACATGGTCACGTCCCATCACCACCGCTTTAAAGAAAACCGTAAGAGTCTGTAAGGATCTCTATAAATGAATCACTCTGAATGACTTTGTTTTCATTATAACGATGGAATACAGCAAACATTTAATTTAACTGATCTCTGCCTACACAAAACAGTATATAGTAGAAAATAAGTGATGTTTGGCTTATTTTTATAATGTCCATAAAAAAATACCAACCGAAGACATAGTTAGATGTGCTGGGTTTACAGTACTAGTGTGTAACATGAAAATATGAGAATTTTAACTAATTATAAGTTGATATAGTAATATACAGATATAGACAGCATTTATTCTAATTATGATATTGACAAGAAAATCTATTATGAAGACAATATAATTACTATATTGAAAGCAGAAGTAATGCATCACCACAGTTTGCATAAATGTGCTTATTATTATTATAAAAGTTTGCTTATTATTCAAATGTGCTTATTATTTATTCACTTTCCACTATAGTTCATCACTATAATATGTTTACATAACATCTTTGAGATTTATTTTATTCCTGATCAAAATTACGTATTAATTAGTTTTCGTCATTGCAGACAAAATAATATCATTGGGTGGTGGATGTGGGCCATGTAGAATGTTGCTTAGGGGCACTAAATATTTATAAACCTACTTAAGGGATAAATGTGTAAATGATAAATATAAAGGGTGAAGAAAAAAACATTGGTTAGAAAATCTGAAGTTCTTGAGAAACAAGCCAGTTTGGAAAGGCATCCTACTGAAGCACTTTTATTACAGGGGGCTTAAGTATTAGAAATAAATAAAACCTAAAAAGTAACTCATAACTAAATAATAATAATAATAATAATAATAATAATAATAATAATAATAAATAACTAAATAATTACTCATGTAGTAACAAGCAAATTAAGTCGTTTTATTTGACTAAAATTAATACATTGAATAAAACATAATTTCAGTTCAATTGTTTGCCACCACATGAGGTATTGTTATAGGTTATCAAGTTTTCTCAAATGTGCAGAAGATATCTTTATGTTTTATTCTTCCCCCACAACATGTTAAACTTAGTGTACATACAGAAACTTGCAGAAAATATTACATTTAAGTTTTTAAATTTAACTAATTAATTGTCACCTAGAAAAACAGTATAACATGTCATTTGATTGGGGGTGTTCAAACTTTTGTATTTGCCTTTGCTAGACTATATGGCCAAAAGTATGTGGACACCCCATCTAATTATTGAGTTCTATTAACTCAATATCAACTCAATAACTCATTATTAACCGGTGCAAAAAATCAAGCACACATCTCCATAGACAAACAGTTGCAGTAGATTGGGTCGTACTGAAGAGCTCAGTAACTTTAAACGTGGCATACTTGTAGGATGTGACCTTTCAGCTGGTGAAACGTCTGTTTGGCTAGATCTGCCCAGGTCAACTGTAAGTGCTATTATAGTGAAATGAAAGCTTTTAGAAACAACAACAGTTCAGCCACAAAGCAGCAGACCAAGCAAACTTACAGAGCGCAGCGGAGGAGTGCTGAAGTGCGTAAAGGTCACCCATCACTCAGTTGCATCATTGCATACTGCCTCTGGAAGCAACATCAGCACAACAACACAACAAGGAGCTTCAGGATATTGGTTTCCTTGGCTGAGCAGCTGCACATAAGCCTAAGATCACTATGTGCAATGCCAAGGGTTGGCGGGAGGGGTGTAAAGCATGCTGCCACTGGACTCTGAAGCAGAGGAATCATCTTCTCTGGAGTGAGGAATCATGCTACACTATCTAGCCATCTGATGGACAAATCTGAACACTACCTACCACATTGTAGCATGCCAACACTAAAGTTTGGTGGAGGAGGAAATATGGGGTCTGGGGCAGGGTTTGGGCCCATTAGTTCTTTAGTACATGCTTCCAACAATCTGACCTCAACCTCACTGACCACTTTTGGGATTAACTGGAATGTTGACTGCAAGCCAGGCCTTTATTAGTTCCTGACCTCACAAATGCTCTTTTGACTGAACAGGAACAGTCTCCCACAAACACACTCTAAAGTCCTGTGGAAAGCTTTCTCAGAACAAAAGAGCCTGCTACAGCCACTAAGGGAGGACCAACGCCATATTAACGCCCATGTGTTTTTGAAAGAATGGCATGTCCAACAAGATCATGTAAGTGTGACGCTCAGGTGTCCTTTTGGCCATGTTGTGTATTTCTTATGAGCAATCAAGTGGATTCCTGAACCAGCTCTGGAGAAGTCGCTTAATGGCTGTTTACTTGAGGGGTGGTCTCTGACCGTTGCACAGTAGTGTACAGTATATTACCATGTCCTAGAGCTCTCTGATGAAGTTGTGAAGATGAATGTGTGTGTGGTTGTGTGTGTGACACAGAGAGAGAGAGAGAGAGAGTGGGATGGTGTCTGAGTAAATGTTTAAGCAGACAGGGTAAAAGAGAGGTTTAAGTGGAACTCAGGGAGAAAAGCAGCATGAGGCAAAATGGGGCGCAAATGATGTAAGCAGACCAGGCAGTGTCTGTGTTATGCTGCATTGCCATGACGACTGTTGGGCCGGCAGCAGTGCAGATGCAGAGCATGCTGCGTGTGTGTGTCTGTTGGAATGAAGGGGCTCCAAGTGCTACTGTGGAGACAGTCTGAACAGGCTTGATTTAAACCCCTGTTGTGTGGGCATTCTGCCATCATTCGTATGTTTGTCTCTGTGTTGGATGACCACATCTTTGTGTGGATGGAGGTCGAGTAAGCACCAGAGTGCTTTAAAGTGAGAGTGAGTGTGTGTGCGTGTGTGTGTGTGTGTGCGCATGCACACAGGCCTGTACTCTGTGAACCCAGTTGTGCTATGATGTAAGCTAGTCTCCTACTTCTCTCCCTCTCTGTCAGAGCGGATTACGTCCGCAGCCGTCCACAGAGAAAACTGTGACAGGGACAGAGGGGCGGAGGGGCCGGCGAGTGCACACTGCGCAGGGACTTAAATCAAATCCCTCGACAGCAGTGAATACTGCTTAGCTGTCTAGAGTTTCTATTATGACGTGAACATGCTTTTTGGTATTATCAAATTACTGTTAATTATACCATAATAATGAATACACAATCAATCATTTATGAAACCGCTCGTATTTCGTTTTAACAAAAAAAAAAAAAAATATATATATATATATATATATATATATATATATATATATATATATATTCCAAATAATTATGCAAATTGGATTTGTCATTTTATTTATTTGTCATTTCATTTTATGTTTTTCACTTCATTCATGGATGGTATTGCGTCTCAGGGCTCTTTGGATCACTGAAATCAATCTCAGACACCTGTGATAATGAGCCCAATTAAAGGAAAAATACTTAAGAAAGGCGTTCCACATTATTAAGCAGGTCACATGTTTAAACAATATGGGAAAGAAAAGGATCTCTCTGCTGCTGAAAGGACCTCTCACAAGCAGAAACGGTTGCACTGGGCCCAGACATACATGAAGCCTAATTTTCAAACAGTCTTGTTCACTGACGAGTGCCATACAGCCCTGGATGGTCCAGATGGATGGAGCAGCGGATGGTTGGTGGATGGCCACCATGTCCCAACAAGGTTGTGGTCTCAGCAAGGAGTCCTGTTTTGGGCCGGAATCATGGGGAGAGGGTGCCTGAAGGTGTGAGAATGACCTCTGCAAAGTATAATGAGTTTCTGACTGACCACTTTCTTCCATGGTACAAAAAGAAGAACCGTACCTTCCGTGACAATGCACCATCTCATGCTGCAAAGAATACCTCTGTGTCGTTGGCTGCTATGGGCATAAAAGGAGAGAAACTCCACTTTTTAAATAAAACTTATAATCTTGACAAAATAAAATTACCAGCCCCAATAGAACAGTTCTTTTTAAAAATTCAGTTAGGGGATATACCATGCAAGGTAATTTCAAAATTATATCAAACCCTTAAATCAATGGAACCACATAACTCCCTGTATATTAAAAGTAAGTGGGAAGCTGAACTACAAACTGAGATCTCAATAGAAAATTGGAAAGATATCTGTTCTGAATGTCATTTAACTACTTGTTCTAATAACTGGAGCGAATTTGAATGGAAGCTAATTGTTAGATACTTTAGAACATCACATATTACTGCACAGATTGGTTCATCTTCATCTAGTAGTTGCTGGAGGGAATGTGGAGAAACAGACTCAAACTTTGTTCATACATTTTGGTCCTGTGTGAAACTGAAGAAGTATTGGGAGGATATTTATGATGCCCTTCAGTCAGTTTTTGATGTTCCTGTTCCTAAAGATCCTTTGGTGTCGCTGCTAGGAGCTGTTCCTCAGGATTTTGACAGTAGGAGCCAGATCTATCT
>CM067488.1:25820263-25832826 GCA_034552555.1 Semaprochilodus insignis
ATAATAATAATAATAATAATAATAATTATTATTATTATTATTATTATTATAGTAATAATAATAATATATTAATACTTGTATTATTTATTATTATTATTATTACTGAGAGTAATTAAGATAATAGAGGGCTGGATGATAGTTGCAGGGATAGATGACCAGACTAGAGTCTGGGCCTTCAGGTGTACTTGGAAGGGGGTTAGGGGGCATAAACTCTATCAGCACTAGCTTAAAGTGGAACTCCACCTCTTTTTTAAATTTCTGTCTAATTAAACGTCAGTGAGTGGTTTGATGTGAAATGCTTCAGTCTAGCATTGGTTGTCGAGTCTTGTTTGCAGTGGAGGTGATGATAACCAAACGTCCTGTAAAAGTTTTGGCATAAAACGTATATTAATCCATTTATTTTAATCCGTTGATTATAAAGGGATTTTAGCAGTAAAAAAGTCGTTTTAGCAGTAACCCTGACCCTCAACCACTGAATTCATGCAGGAATTTTGAAAACTCGATGGACTTCCCCTTTAAATACGCACGCATGACTGTAGGCGGCAGCGTTGGTCACATAACCAAGTGGCGTCAAAGTGATACGCCGCCCTTAATTCTGAATGATGCACTGTGCTTAAAGGCTAATGACCCCCAAATAAAAGTTATGACTTTATTACCAGATCCACATTTATCTTAAAAAGACCATATAAAAGACATGAGGGGAAAAATCGCACCCAACCCAAACTCACCAGGCCGTCTGTCTACATTAGGCTGAGGTATCACGGTGGCTCAGCGTGTCGTCTGGTCTGTGATTTGTGAGGTGAGCGAGGTGACTATTCTCGGAATCGGACTAGCCGTAATCTCTTCACTTGATTACCTCAGAGAGAAATGTGATCACTTCAGGAGAGCCGGTGCACTTCTTGACCACACCTCTCGAAGTGAAACCGCTAAGACTTACAGCCGTTCGATTATAAATAACACCCGCTGTTTGTCGAGTGTTTGTGAAGGGGTTTCAGAATCCACAAAACACTTATTTTGCTCATATTGTGCATTTTAACTCACGTTTTATTCTCTTTTTAGACGTGGAAAGAAATGGTAAAGAAATCTGCATTACAAATGCCAATATGCGCACCATAATAAACTTGATCATGACCTTTGACCTTCCCCAGCATCTTGCTAGAATTTTTCCCGAACACATTAAATAGTGCAGCAGTTATACTCTGGTGACTTCCACCTCGTTGACCTTTGAACGTCTGAGAAAAATTTTTTTTTTTCTTTGTTGATGTTTCCCAAAGAAACTCATCAAACTGTTAACAACCGGCTCTTGTATAAAAAGTTGTTCAGAATAATAAATAAATAAATAAACAAATAAATAACATCCGCGCATGGTCGCGCTGTGCCCTTGCTTTTTTTCTTAACCACGCCTACAGCTCCGGCAAACTACTAAAGTTTTTTTTGTTGTTGTTTGTTTATTTTGTTTTACCGCCCCTTGGTCACCCAGTATGATTGACGTGTCCTCTTGTCCAATCAGAACGCGCGGCTGTCTCGAGTGGGCGGATCTTCGCGCTGCATCGTAACAGGCTAGGCTGCAGCTCCCCTTTGAACTGGCCACGCATCGGAACGTCACGTGTTCAGCCTCTGTGGAGGCTCGAGGAGCTTGCTAAAGCTGCCTCATACAAACACACACACACGCGCCGTAGAGGCACTTGGTTTTTTGGTGTGTGTATGTGTGTGTGGGGGGACTTGGTGAGCAAAGTAAGGGAACTAACTCGGACTTACAACCGGACTGAGGACTTTTCGATGCTGTTTGGACGAGTCGAACTCATGGAGGCATCACTTTTAGCTCCGTTCCTCCGGACGGCACTTCAGGATTTGCAGTGAGTGAATCGTACGTTGCTCGCTGGGCTAAATGGGGTCGTACGCTGACCGGGCTTGTTTTGATAGCGCGTTTGGAACTCCGGACTGAAGAAGGGGGAGTTTTTCGGTGTTTCTCTTCCCTCAAACTACCTTTCGGAACTTCTCAGTACTCGACTGGGATATGTTAGAAAGTTCAGGGACGGAATATTTACACTCGTTTAGGATGAAAAGTGCACCGTACTGCGGAAAAAGTAGACCTGTAACGTTACTAAGGTACCTACTGACTGCTTGTTTTGGCACGGGCTGCTAGCTAGCTAGCTAATTGAAGCGCTCGCTTTAGCAAAATTAGCTAACAGCGCGCGAGTGCATTTTTCCCCTCAATGGAAAGAGTGTTGTTTTTTGCTCTACTGTTCCCTTCTTCTCCGTTTTGGATAAAGTATTTGCGTTAAACAGTCCCCCGAGTCCTTCGTATTTTTGTAGCTACAATGGCAAGTCCTTCTTCCGCGGAGCAGGGATGTTTTACGGACGTGAGAAAGGTGGGTTATTTAAGGAAACCCAAAAGCATGCACAAAAGGTTTTTTGTCCTGAGGGCTGCCAGCGCCAGCGGACCTTCCAGGCTGGAGTACTACGAGAACGAGAAGAAATGGAGACACAAGTCTGGGGCTCCTAAAAGGTCAATTCCACTCGAGAGCTGCTTCAACATAAACAAAAGAGCGGATTCCAAAAACAAACACCTGGTCGCCCTGTACACCAAGGACGAGTACTTTGCAATCGCTGCGGACAACGAGCTGGAGCAGGACACGTGGTATCAAGCCCTGGTAGACCTTCATAACAGAGGTAAGGTCCATGAAAGCGCCGGGAGCAACGGACATGGGGAGGATAATTACGGCGAAAACACACCGGGTCCTGCCTTCAAAGAGGTGTGGCAAGTTATATTGAAACCAAAGGGACTTGGGCAGACGAAAAACCTAACTGGGGTTTACAGACTGTGTCTCACCAATAAGACTTTAGGCTTTGTGAAGCTGAACTCCGATGCGGCGGCGGTGGTGCTGCAGCTGATGAATATTCGGAGATGTGGCCACTCGGAGAACTTCTTCTTCATAGAAGTGGGGAGGTCTGCGGTGACCGGCCCAGGCGAGTTCTGGATGCAGGTGGACGACTCCGTCGTGGCTCAGAACATGCATGAAACCATTTTGGAAGCCATGAAGGCTATGAGCGAAGAGTTTCGACCCCGTAGCAAAAGCCAGTCTTCCTCCAACTGCTCCAACCCCATTTCAGTACCAGTTAGGACGAGGCATCATCACAACAACCCTCCCCCGAGCCAGGTTGGGTTGGGAAGGCGCTCCAGGGCTGAAAGCGTGACGGCCACGTCTCCTGCAGGAGCAGGTAAACATAGCCATTCGTTCAGAGTGAGAGCGTCTAGCGACGGAGAGGGAACCATGTCGAGACCTGCGTCCGTAGATGGGAGCCCTGGCAGTCCTAGCGCCGCACGGCCTCAGTCTCAAAGGCACAGAGCAGGATCTAGGTTGCATCCTCCATTGAACCACAGTAGGTCCATCCCCATGCCCTCGTCGCGATGCTCCCCGTCAGCAATCAGCCCGGTCAGCCTCTCCTCTAGTAGCACCAGCGGACATGGGTCCACGTCCGACAGTCTCTTCCCCCGACGTTCCAGTGCCTCCATCTCAGGTTCACCTAGTGATGGGGGCTTCATCTCCTCTGATGAATATGGATCCAGTCCATGTGATTTCCGGAGCTCTTTCCGCAGCGTAACCCCCGATTCACTTGGACATACGCCTCCAGCCAAAGAGGAGGAACTGAATAATTACATTTGCATGGCCAAACCTGGCTCACTAACTAGCATCGGGAGCCAGTCGCGGAGTCAATCCAGAGGTACGCCATCTCGTCTGGATGAACAAGAGCTGGAGAAATGTTTCAGGAAAAGAACTCATTCCTCTGGCACATCGCCCCCTACCTTGTGCCACCAGAAAACCCCTTCGCAGTCGCCTGCTGCTTCGCTGGATGAATACACGGTCATGACACCAGCCTATTCTAATAGTAGATCAGCATCATCGTCTTCATCTACATATAGAAACTCATTCATGCCCACTCGCCTGTATCCAGAGGAAGGTTTGGAAATGGCACCAGCAGAGGGCAGCAGTGGGTCAAGTCATAAGGATGATGGCTACATGCCAATGTCGCCAGGTGTAGCCCCTTCTGTGGTAACAGGAAAGAGTGGTGATTACATGCCTATGAGCCCAAAAAGCGTCTCAGCCCCACAGCAGATTATAAACCCGCGACAGCATTCAAGAGTAGACTCCAGTGGCTACATGATGATGTCGCCGAGTGGTAGCTGCTCACCAGATGTTTCGACAAACTATGGCAAGATTTGGACCAATGGCGTCAACCCCAAACTTTCAGTTGAGAGCACAGAGGGGAAAGTGTCATCATGTGGAGACTACATAAACATGTCTCCCGCCAGCTGCTCAACCACCGGGACTCCACCAGACTGCTACTTCAACCCTGTAGATGAACCTTCCAGGCCTGCATATGCCTACTTCTCCCTGCCTCGCTCCTTCAAACACGCCAACAGGAAACAGGACCAGAGTCCTCTACGGATGTCGTTGGGCGCTAGTCGCCTGGTTTGTGCAGATTCGTCCTCGTCCTCAGCTAGTAGTGATAGTCTAGGTGGTCAGTGTGGCTCTCACCCACCTGCTGTCAGGCCCAAAAGGTCAGAAGTCAGTTCTAGATTGGCACGACCAACGAGGCTATCGCTGGATGCCAACAAAGCCAGTACTCTTCCTCGCATGCGGGAAAACCCATTCCCACCTGAGCCCAAAAGCCCTGGAGAGTATGTCAACATTGAGTTTAATGACAAGGCATTTTCGACAAGCTTAGCTTCGCTATTTTCACCAGTATTTGCTGGCAATGGAGCTGATGTCCTGTCAGAATCCTCAGACTACATGAACATGCAGATGGGCTCACAGAATATGCTCTCCAACTCTAGAATTCCTATTGCTTCTTCATGTTCCGACTACGCAGAAATTACTCCATCAGAGACCTCTGCCTCCTCCCATCCTCTGCCTTGTGAAAGCATTTGTGAACGTGACTACATCAGCATGCAACTGGGTGCTTCTTGTACAGCCTATCCAAATTCCCAGATGATGCTCATGAACGCATCTTTACCAGACACTGAAGCCCCTCCTTGCTCCAATTCACCCAACGATGACATCGCAATCGGTAGACCTGTTCTTATGGGTCCTTTGACAGGTCTCAGTGCGTTCACCCGGGTGAATTCCACTCCTGCACGAGACCAAGGTGCCAAAGTGATCCGGGCTGACCCGCAAGGCAGGAGACGGCACAGCTCTGAGACGTTCTCCTCTACACCGACCAGAGGAGCTGTAGGCACAGCAGCGGGCTTTCAATCAGAAGATGTCAAGCGCCACAGCTCGGCCTCCTTTGAGAATGTTTGGCTGAAACCTGCTGAGGCTGCTGCTGCTGCTTCTTCTCCAGCTGCCAGCACATCAAGTGGACGAAGAGAAACGACGACAGCTGTCAGCTTGACCCATCAGAACCAGAACGGGCTGAACTACATTGATCTGGATCTGGCGCAGAACAGAGAACAGCCTGTTCCGGACTGGAGCTTGTTCCAGGCCCGGCAGGCGGAGCTGGAAGCAACAGGAGGGGTGGAGGAACTCAGTGCCTATGCTAGTATAAGCTTCCAGAAAGCAGATGAGACCAGAGGAAACCTCACTCATAGAGAAGGTAAGCTTCAGCTTGTGTGTGTATACAGTGCATGACTGTAGATGTCTAGATGTAGTGGTTTCTTGCTCATATGCACACAGTTTGTGAGAGCATGTGCAACCAGTGATGGGAAGTCAGCAGAGTGATGGGTAGTGAGTAAGTCAGCAGTCTTCTCACAGTATTCATTGAAGAACGTGCATGTTATTGTTTATAAGCCAGCTCCCAGTCATGTGTGAAGTTTGAGCTTTCAGTGGAAAATCCCCATTCTGAAGCTCCAGCAGAGAGCTGAGAGTAGGCTGGAGAGGGGAGGGGGGTTATTTTGTGCCGCCCTCAGTCCCCTCACCGTGACACTGCAGGCAGATAAATGAACATGTGTGTGAATGGGGTACAGTCGGCGTGCCTACGCTTGTTCATACCACCGCAAAAATACAAGCACATTTAAGGGCTTCTGAGTCACTAAGCGGCTCAAGTACAACTTGTTATCCTTTGTGCAGGAGTTTTGCTTTTGAAAAGCATAGAGTGAGTGGTTTAGTCAGTGAGTGACTCAACCGTAAGTGTTGACTTGGTTGTGTTTACACAGCAGTTGATTAATATCAGCCTTTTTGTGAATGAGCTGAGAGAGCGATGTCGAAGATGAGATCCTCATGTGCGATCACCCCCTGGAAGTATTCTCACTAAGCAGCTGCAATTCGCTTAGTGTCATCAATGCTTTCATGTATGAGCCCCTGTCCCCCTTTGGCTATATATGTATGTTTGAGTTATCAGCATTAGGTGTTTTGCATCATATCCACAAAGTTTAATACTCAGTCACAGAAAACCATGGCAGTAGACAGTATAGTGTTTTTCTCTAATGCATTTGATAGATCAAACAAAGGGCTTGATTAATTATTCTGTGAGTCAAAGTGGATGCACTGAACAGGGCTAGTCATTGGAAAAACTAAAATGGGTTAGGTTTAGGTGTATGTGTAGTGTTATTGGGATACTGAGGTTAAGGTTAGGTTTACGTTTAGGTGTAGTGTTACGGGGATACTGAGGTTAAGGCTAGGGATAGGTTTGGGTGTAGTGTTAGTTAGGTACAGAAATACATCAGTAGAAAGATCAGTAGAACTCTATGAATTACATCACAAATACAGTAACGCGAACGTGTGTGTGTATGTACACATGCCTAGAAGTATAAAAAAAACTTCAGAAGTGACACCTGAATTTCTCATTCTGTCATACGAATTAGCAACTCTGCTCGAGTACTGCAAGTTCCTACTGGTTCTGTCTTAATATTTTCTTTAATTTTGTAGGTTTTTGGGTTTTTTGTTTTGGCTAAATGGTTAACAATGCTGCAAATACACTAACTTTTGGAGTTTTTGGAACTTAACTTGAGGTTACGGTCCATAACGCAGCTTTTTTTTTTTTTATTATTTGCTGGAAACTGCTCCAGATACAGCAAGAAGTAAGTCATGCCTCTTCAGTCCTAATAGCCAAAAACTGCAAACTGCTTACAAAACAATCGCGATGTATGTCTTTCGTAGCACTATGCTATTGTCCTCTAGCCTGCTGCAAACAGAGGCTAATGAAGCAGGTAGCCCCAGTGCTCAGTGAGGAAAGCATCTAGCCTGGAGATTCAGATTTTACAACAAATGAAGGCATGGGTGTGCTTCAGCAGTGCTTTTTTTTGGTTTGACCTTAAAGGAAACACAAATTTAGATAAAACAGACAAACTGAACAGAGTATGTGCCTCATTTGAGCTGGTTAGTATCCTCAGTCTGTCTCCACTAAACTGTGCTTTGATTAGCTCTCTCTCATAGCTGCATGTTTTTAAATAAAGTGTACCTTTTGCATTTAACTTGGCTTCTGTCTAATTCAAATACAAGCTGTAATATACCTTTTCTTTATCAGTTTTTTTTTTAATTTCCTTCTTTCTCTGGCCTATGAAGGCAGCTTAATCATCATCCTCTCCCGAATGCTGTTATTCATTCTGACAGAAATTATTCTATTATGTCTGAGTTTATTTTACTGTAACCAAAAGAAAATAAAAGAAAGAAGTGGACTTTTCAAACTTGGCTGAGCTGGCGACTTTAGAAAAGTTGGAACCATGAGATGAAATTATTTACTGTTTATTTCTTGCTGCTTCTCCAGCTGGAACTGAACAATTTGACACAGATTTATCACCAACTTCCTGCACCCAAACGTTTATCGTAACCATAACAAGAGAAACAGCAAAATTTGTTAGATTAGGGGGCCACTTCACTGACCTGGAAGTGACCTTGCTGTTTACACAGAGAAGAGTGATTGAATAGAAGTAATAGGCCAAAGACAGAGTGAGTTATATTGGCCATGCTATTAATTACTGATCTCTGTAATACAGTAGATGTTTTTTTTTCCAACACATTTTGTTGATTTTGTTGTTATTCTTACTATTATTATTGCCTTGCTTGTATACTAATACTAATCTGGCAGCACATTCTTAGTTCAGTAACGAGCAGTAGCTCAGGTGCACCTGGTCCTGGGAGCTAGCCAGGAGGAGCTAATAATCAGGAAGTCTTCTGTAATGTGTATATCCTTTGACTTGTGTACATTGAGCTTTAAGGAGTGCACAAGGGGCTCAGTGTTGCATAACCAACTTTCTTTTTACCGTGTGTGTGTGTGTGTGTGTGTGTGTGTGTGTGTGTGTGTGTGTGTACACTTCCCTCCGTTTATGAGGCTGTGAAGTGACAGAAGCTGAGAGGTGTTCGTTACATGGATGCAGTGAACATTATGTGCTTCTCATACAGCTGACCTCTCACTTGCACATTAGCTACCTCCTTCTCTTTCCCTCACGCTCAAGGCCAGGAAGGGGTGAAAGAATTCTTTGGTGGGTTTGGTCAGGGCACAACAAGAGAAGACCCTGCTCATTTCAACTGATGGAAATCTCGATATCCCTTCTGTCTCACACAGATGCTCATGCCTGTCTCGTATGTGTATATGAGTTTCTTTGCATTATATGACTACCTGCGGTAACCTTTTAATATGGACACGAATTCTTATAAAGGCTTAAAGGCAGTTCTGTGTCTTGGTAAGGGTGGGATAAGCAGTTGCTTAAAATGAAAACTCCACCAGTTCTTCAGAAATTATGCATAATGAAATTTAAAAGCAAAAATGCAATTAAAAAGTAATTCTTAGTAGTCTGATGTGGAATTAATTGTAGAGAATCTAGCAGAGTTCACAGTGGTGCTGATGGGAACCAGATGTCCACCTCTGAAGCTTCTTCATATAGGCTAAAAGTCGTTACATGTAAAGGTTATTAATATGCTGCCTGGTGTCTCAGACATTGTTTTGCAATAGTTTTGTGGTTAATGTTTTGGCCAAAAATGTATTTTATTTTCATGTATTTATAGTGGAGTATACATGCAGAGCATTGTAAGGCAAAACTCTCAATGAATTTTTTCCCAGTTTTATCATCAAGATTCTGTGTAAAATCCCAGTGTATTTTCACTAGGGGTTTTGTATAGTAAATAAAATGGCTGTATTTGTGTTGTAGACATGGCCACTCCTGGTTCTCATCACCACCGTGCCGATCACGATCAACCATTTGACATCAGACTACCCTGAATGACTTTGCATCTCGACCGCCGAGCTATACAGAAATAAAAAAAAATGCTACATGGCACAACACAAATGATTTCTCAATAGAGCTTGTGTCAGTCATTGTATGTTCATAAAACATCCCTGCATAAGAGTGCTAATTCAGTCCACTTTCAGAAATGATGGGGGGGAGGGCACCTCATTGAAGCCTATCGTATAAAGAAAGCTTTGTTCACTATTAAACTATAGACGTAAACTATAGAGGTGGTTTATTTTTAGTGTCTCTTTGCTCCATGAATACGGGTAATTGGATAATTAGGCTAATTCGGTTGTTTGTTTACATCCATTTAATACGCTTAAAGACCAGACATTAGTAGTAGTTCTGTGCTGTGCTGTCACTCTCATCACACTAGCTGTTAAAGTCTATCCATTCTCTCTGTATGTCAATATTTTTAGTCTTTATCTTTAACAGGCAGCTGTTTTCTGCCTTCAGCTTCACTGGCTGTGTGTGTTTGTGTCTGGCTTTGTGTTTGTGTGTCTGTCTGTCTCTGTCTCTGTGTGTGTGTATGTGTGTGTGTGTGTGTGTGTGTGTGTGTGTGTGTGTGTGTGTGTGTGTTACATTTAATTGCCGAAGGATGCAGTCCCCTGTGTTCAGTGTCATTGGCTGTGTTTGGCGCCCGGCCCGTGCATGGCATGCTCCCGTGTGGCCGGTTGCCTGCGCCGCCGGTCTCCATGGTTACCATGTCGCCGCGGCGCTTTCTTCTCATGTCACAGTGGATTAAGGGGCCATGGTTTGAGGTCCCGGGAGCGACAGAGAGCCGTACTCTGATTGGTTGGCTGTAGGGTGGGGCGGGGTGAGAGAGTTCTTCGGTGGGCCGTTTCTGTGTGAGACGACGGCTGACCCTGCCCACTTCAGCCCACCGTGCTGGGGTCTCATTGTTGAGAGCACTCCTGTTTTCGCCTGTTTTTCTTTTTCTTCTTCTCCTCGCTATCTCCCTTTTTGAGTCACGTGGAATGAGTCAGAGTACTGAATAAGTGAACTGAAGTGAACTATTTCATGTATGAGCTAGAAGTATAACAAAGTGAAAGAGTCTATTGGTTTGAGGATGGTTACTAAAATGCATTGATACGTCTGTGGTGGCGATTCTGCTGCATTGATTTTTTGATATCTAAGATTTTTCTCTTAAATGAAATTATTGGGCTATTTACAAACATATATGGAAAAAAGTGTGTTTTTCTCCATATTAATCTGTTACTCAAGTAAAAGCACAGGATTGGTTTAGCTAAAATTAGTTTCCTCAACATGGACGTTGGAACGTGGAGTTGGGAAAATGATTTTCGACAGGTTTTAAGAAGCATGTGACCACTTCCTACTTTAGACGGCGGCAGTACGTAGCTCATGAAGGAAGTCACGTTTTCGTGGCATTCTCTGGGCCCACTCATCCATATGGAAGACACTCTCAACCGATTTGGGTATGAATCCGTCCTTGCGTCATGTATAGCCTTAAATGCTGATTGTCTTCCCTGGGGCGGATGGGATCTTCCAGGAAGACAATGCGACATGTCACATGGCTAGAATTGTCCGAAATTGGTTGGAAGAGCATGACCAAGATACTACATGTACTACACTGGCCCCCTATCTTCCCAGACTTGAACCCAACTGAGCATCTGAGGGACCCCCTCGATCGTCGTGTTCACTCTATGGATCCTCCCCCACGCACCCTCCAGCAGCTGTGGGGTGCACTGCAGTCAGCATGGCTCCAGATACCTGTGACAACCTACCAGGGCCTTATTGAGTCACTCCCAGCCCGTCTAGCTGCTGTCCGTGCTGCAGACGGCGGCTAGTCTGCATATTAGCTGGTGGTCATAGTAATGTGGTAAGAGAGAAATTGTACATTTGAGTGTTTGCCTTGTGTGGGCTGGTTAGTATCAATCTCCACTAAACTTTACGTTTCGATTCACCCGCAAGCTGTGTTGCTTTGATCAATTCTGTCTGTTTTACATTAACTACATGTTTTACAGTGAACCTTTTACATGAGGCTTGGCTCCTGTCTAATTCAAGTACAAACTGTAATATACCTTTATTCTGTAGTGTAATGCTGTAAAGAGTGAATGTTGGTTTCTTTCCTTCTCTGGCCGTGACTAAGGCTTCATCATCCTCTCCCGAATGCTGTTATTCATTCTGACTGAAATGATTTTTTTTTTTTTAATAATTTTTGATATATTTTTTTTGGTACAAGTAAAATTATTGGGCTATTTACAAATGTAAATATCCCCAAAAATACTGTTTTATTGTCCATATTAATCTGTTACTTGCATCTGCGCATTGAGTTTACTTGAAAATGTTTCTGATTGTACCAGAATACCAGTGTGGTGAAATTTGAGATTGGATGAAGTTGTTTCCTAAAGAATTGGTAATAACGAATACATGTGGTGGTGAATTGGTTGTTCTTATGTTTGCACAAGTGTGAGGTGAGTTTGAGTATAGGTGAGGTGGTGTGCGTGTTTGATTCCTGAGCACTGGGGCTGAAGGCAGGGACCTCTGTTGAGCTCCTTTATGGTCTGGAATGCGTGTGAATTGAGAAGGCCAGGCATGTAACAAGTCTTTGTACCCGTTTTACAGGAGCTTGTTAAAGGTCGGGGAGAGAATGAAAACCGATATTTCATTGTGTTAGAAGTAATATATAGACACTGTTAGTTTCAAAAGTTGCCATTCGCCACCTAGTCCACATGTTCCAAATGATTCTAGAACATTTTGCGGTGTTGCTGATTTCGGAGTCAGCTGATGGACAGGCATGAGACGGGAACAGTGAGACAGGATGAAGGTATGGAAAGAGGAATGGAACGTTTTCTGTCAATAGAGTTAGGCAGCTGTTGTCTTCCACCTTTGATGGCACATGGCCCCACTAACTGGAGATTGCTATGGAAGTTTTTTTGAGTATAGTGAGTGTTTCTGTGCAGATGTATTTGCTTTTGATCTCTGTGCACTTGGGTGTTTGTTTGATCTCTGTGTTCGTTTGATTTGTGTGTGTCTAAAGATCAGGCTCTGTATGTGTGAGAGAGAGAGAGAGAGAGAGAGAGGCAGGCAGGCAGGCAGGCAGCGCAGCGTTTTCACTCCGCCCTGCTCCGCTGGTCTGGATGAGTTCCTCACGGCCCACTTGGATCCCTCATCACTGTGTCCTCATTTCAACTCTCTCCCTCTCTCTCTCCCTCTCTCGTGGAGAAGTTCCAGATGAAGCCACAGTAAACTAGTTTGGCGCTTTGAGTATGCCTTGTTTGCATTTGTGTGTGTTTTCTTTTTATACTCTAAATAGTATTCTAGACAGCTGCTTGCTTCGATTTAAGATTTGTGTGTGACGGCGAGAAGCAATGAAAAAGGACGCCACAATGCTGTGTGTGTGTGTGTGTGTGTGTGTGTGTGTGTGTGTGTG
>CM067488.1:25832890-25887137 GCA_034552555.1 Semaprochilodus insignis
TGTGTGTGTGTGTGTGTGTGTGTGTGTGTGTGTGTGTGTGTGTGTGTGTGTGTGTGTGTGTGTGTGTGTGTGTGGGCGCGCGTGTGTGTGCGCGCGTGTGCGTGTGTGCATCGTATGCCTTCATCACTGAGGTCACAGCAGCAGCAGCAGTGGAAACTTTCTCTCGAGTGTGTCCGCTCAGGCATGTCTGCACGGCTTCTCTCTCTCTCTCTCTCCCCGTTTTCTCCTAGTAATTCGCAGCAGCGTGGCGTGTTGCGTTCCAGCACTTTGTTCTTTTTCTGTGTTCAAGCATATATACACCTGCAAGTGCTTCATTCTGATGTTTCTTTTCACTTTATGAAATCAGTCCAGCATGTGGCACAGCTTGTGCTAGAACCTCAGCATTGAGTCTGTAGTTAAGGCATTAGTGAGTGTTTGCTATGGCTGAATGATACTGGAAGGAAAAAGTGATGGAGTATTTCCACAATAATATGCAATTTTTGGGGGGGGAAACCCAGAAAAAAGTAGTCATCTTGAATTCGATTAACCATTACCCAAATTAAGTGTCGCTCAGGCTGTGCGTTTGAAAGAGGATGCGCATGTATTCCAGTTAGGGCTGCACAACATGAGCAAAGAACCATATTGCAGTTACATTCCTACATATTGCTGTTGCAGCATTATGTTCTATATTAAACACATTAGTGATCCTTCAATAGGACCTTTAAACTAAACACACACCCACGCATTTTACTGTTATCATGAATAACAGTCTTATTTGTGATAACACACGGCTCTGTGTGTCCTGTTGCTCTTATAAAACACTTTTGGAATGTAAATGGTTGGGGGGGGTTTAAACAAAAAGCCCCCCAACAATGTACAAAATTGTTTTAATACTTGCAATTTCTCTTGTCTAACAAGCAACAAGTTCACCTTTTGTGCTACAGACGGAGGCATAATTATGTCACAGTGCGTGTTTCTGAGCGCACGGTGGATCTCGTCAGTAAACTGACTAACTTCTAGGGGTGTAAGAAAGCATTGATACACTTGAGTATCGCAGTATTGTGTCTTGTGATGCTGTATCGATTCTTAAAAACACAGTATCGATATTTAATTTGTAGGTCACATGCAAAGATTGGTGGCAAACAGTGGTTCATTTTGCATTGTGTTTACACCCCCTTGACAGCTAGATAGCAGTGTGGTAACATTAGCATTAGCAAGCCTATGCATATGGCTGTGTGTATGTGTGGCAGTTTTCCTTAAATTAGTTACATATATATTGCAAGATACACTCTTGCTTACAGTATTGCAACTTAAATTTCAGAGAAATCATCTATCACTCAATATCGAAAATCAATATCATGATGCATATCATTTATTAAATAACCATGTAAGGAAATATTTCTGCCATAACCCCCATCCCTTAGTTGACTGTCGATTTTGTTCTGTTACAGCTGCTGAGCAAAAGGTTTGCTGATGAGTTTGTAAGTTGATATAGAGCCTCTGTTACACTTCTTCAGACTCTGTTAGAAGTTGTCAATTGTGTCCATTTTCTGTTTAAATGTACAATAAAGTAATATAATTGAAGTCACTGATTTGTTAAAGGTTCCTTTGCATGATGTAAATATCAGTGTTGTGATGGAGGTCTGTGTCGCAATAGATAATCTTGTTCTTTGTGTTATTATTTTTGTCTGCATCTGCTGAAGTGTACTGTATAAGAGGAGTGGCAGGGAGTGTCAAGTACATCGACAGGCAGCGGACTTTATTCCTTTGAGGATGAGAGGAGCAGAGTGTTGTGTGCGTGTGTGTCTCAACTTGCTGAAGTAGGCAAAACATCTGGTGTGTGTGTGTGTGTGTGTGTGTGTGTGTGTGTGTGTGGTGGGGGGGTGGGGGGGGGGCGGTGGGGCGGTGGATAGAGGGAAGTTTTTCCTTTGCTAAAGGGAATGGTATTTGGCACACGCTGTCTCTCCCACATCACACACATACACTGCCTTGCCTGATACAGAGGCTTTGTTTTGCACAGGCCTCCAAAACTGTCCTATTGTTAGCCTGATCATTTTTTATTGTTTTTCTATGTCAGATTTGTTCTGATGGTTTAGTTAACAAAGTATCTCTGGTTATTAGAGGTGTAATAGTAGAGATTTTCAGGTTTGACACAATTGTTGGCTCTGAGGTCAGGATCTGATTCAGTTTACGGTATTTTGCATTAACGTCTTGATTCTACAGAGATGTATTTCTGTACTACACTTGTTCAGACACATTTTTGAAATATGATGGGAGGCTGATGGGTCACTCTGCACATGTCGGACAATTTGTCGGTTCTCACTCCGTGGTTCGTGTAGGTCTCCCAGATCCTTTATCGCTGGTGCGTGCCGCCTTCTGTCCTCTTCCATGTAATGTTTCATAGAAACCATGAGCCTTTGTGAGCAAGCAGTGTTAGCCTGAGTGTGAGAACGTGCAGCTCTCAGCATGAGGTGGTTGGGGTGGAAAGGAGCTACTGTAATCATGACTCTTTTGAGGTGTTTGTGGATCAACTAAATGTGCATGTTTGTGTGTGAATTAATGTTGAGTGGGAGACAAGCCTGTTTTACTTCAGAAATCTGTCCCAGATTCAAGTAATACTGTGTGTGTGTGTGTGTGTGTGTGTGTGCGCGCGCGCGTGCATCTTTAAACTTTCCTAAGTGCTGAAATGTTCCCTCTCTGTGAATATGACCTGTGTCTTGACGTCAGTAGGAGCACACACTGTGGTCACACATCTGTAACACTATCCCCCACAGTGTGTGTGTGTGTGTGTGTGTGTGTGTGTGTGTGTGTGTGTGTGTGTGTGTGTGTGTGTGTGTGTGTGTGTGTGAGATCAAGCTAAAAATGTCTTCGTACTCTTAGGTCCTGGTCCTGGTTGTGTGTGTGAGTGTGAGGGAGAGAAACATGCGTGCCTGACTGAATGACATTAGTTCATTGAGCTGCTGGAAGATGAGTACCACTCCTCTCTCACGCCCTTATATGGAGTTACTCACTGTAACAAGCCTGTATCCACTACTGGACAGGAAATATTACTCCTGTGTGCATGTGCATATGCACATAGAAGCATATGTAACTACTTCACTGTGGTATTGGTCAGACCAATATAGCACTCTTATAACAGGGTGTATGTTTTTATTAACCCTGATCAACATGCACAGCTTGTGCTAGTGGGCATCAGGCTTTCCTGCTTGTTCCTGCTTTATTTATGAAAGTCCTATTAATACTGTCACTATTGCTCTAATAAACTTGATTAATAAAATATGTTTGATTAGAGCACTGCACTGAATAATTGGCATTTGCACAACAATACATTTGCTTACTAGTCTCCTAATGTTGTTCTTGAATAATTGTCAGATGAACAGGAAGTTGCACATGTTTTTATTTTTTATTGCTTATTTATATTACGACATATAGAAAAGATGCAGTTTCTCCAGGGTGATCCATGTAAAGCTGCAGTGGATTATAGTGGCCACCTTTAAAAAGCAACATAAAGTGTAATTGTACTGTCACAAAAGCATATAGGGCTTTGTACCCTCTTACAGGAGCTCTATATTTGTCTGACCAATACTGATGAGAAGTGATCCATTTCTCTAAAGAGACTCTTCCCAGAATTCTATAACATCTGGTTTAGCACCTCCCACTTTGTAAGATTTTGGAGGCGGGGCAGCCTTTTGAGTGGCGTTTCCCTTTCTTTTTCCCGCACGGCGTGTTTGCACAGCCCGGCGGCTTTTAATTTCACCCTCTGCAATTTCCTCCAGCTCGCTGGTTTTCTAAGTAAAGAGGAGCGCAGCTCTAAAAATGGCGGGTCCTATAAAAGCGAATGCCGCGTAGATGTGAGGAGCGCTTTCATGTTTTTCAGCGCTGTGCTGTGAGCTCCCTGCCTTCTTACGCTGCAGTATTTATAGATGAGGTTTCACTCAAACCACTGCTGCTCTGGCTCCGTGCTGAGGCCTAGGCCTGTTCTTTCCTCCCTTCAGCTCCACAGTGGGGCCCAGTCTGTACCTATTTAATGCTCCAAGCTGGGGCTTACTTAGTTCATCTGCATGCAGGAGCCATCTCCTCACCCTGTGTCTAATGTAATGTAATGATCTCATGTCACGTTTGACCCAGAACTACAACATGTTTCTTTGTAATGTTTCTGTCTAATTTTTAGTTCTTATATCTGTGTACTTGATGAGCTCCGTGCTGAGGCCTAGGCAGGGCATCTCCTCTGCACAAAGCTCATCCAGCAGGGCTCAGCCTTGCTGTTAGAAGCTCTGGGCGCCTCAGGGAAAGTTAGCACGCCCTCTACTCCAGCAGCAGGGCTGTCACAGCAGGGGTGCTGTTTTGGTGGCATAGTGTCAATGCCAGAGCTAATGCTAAGACTTCCCCACTCAAGCACCACTCACCTCCCATTCACGTGTCCGACACTCAGTGAGGCACCCTCTGAGACACCTGCTGAAAGAGCTCTGGTTATATGTGATAATATTTTACAGCATGTGAAAATAGCTTCCCTCTAGGCTCTAGTAGCAGTTAGGTGTATACCAGGAGCCAGGGTGCAGGACAGTAGAGGGAACCTGAATCTGCAGGCTGACCATAGGTATCAGAGGTACCAGCGTCAGAAATAACTAAAGATAATATTAAAGAGGTGCTTAAATTGGCCCAGACGGTGTCCAATGCCATAGTATGCCCTTGCCTTGTCCAATTATTCTGATATAAGGCTACATTAGGGCTACATTACATGCGTTGAGGATGAGTGAAAGAAGCAGCAAGAAAACTGTTCAGCTAACACAACATGACCATCTTGTTGACTATGCTTTTATCTTTAGCTACTTAGGGCACTTGCTGCTCACTATTTTTGAGTTTCTGAAAATGGCACACTGATATTGACACATGTATGCCAGCGTGCCATGTGCCATCGGTTTGAGTCAAAATTCACGGTGGCCTGTTTGTGTATACCTATATAAGTATACCTTTAACCTAGTTTGTACTCAAATGGGCCATTACGACTTTTCACTCAAACCGATAGAAAACATTGCACTAGCCCCGACAGCCCCCACCGCTAACCCTGGTTTCATGTTGAGGGCCATAGTAAGGGTCTCTGAAGCATGCTGTGTGGCTTTCCTTCATTCGCCTGCCCCAGGACGAGGCAGTTGGAGTGTAGTTCTGTGGTGGGACCCGGTGCAGCTGTACTCGCACCAGAATAAACAAATATGTGCCTTCTCCTTTTAAGCCCTAATGATGCCCAATGATGCCTCCTCCTTGGGCCCCACATCCTCCTACATGAGTGCAGTTGATTGTCGCGACTGCTCTGTGGTTTTGCTTTCTCGTGCCATCTAGTGAAGTTTGTGATTCGTTTTCATTGGTTGTAGCTTTTGCAGGGCCAAGCTCAAAAAAACAAACTGAAATTTTGTGGAGTGGAGAGAGATTCAGTGCTGCTATCCATCTCAAGGGGAAATCAGTGGCTTTAGGGGCATTCAGTGGCTAACATCCAGATTTTAGCAGATTCAGGTAAATAAATGGCAGGCTTGTATTTTAAGTAATTAACAACTTTCTGTTTTGTTGTTTTGCTGCATTTTATATGTTGAGCATGAACAGTGATTACAAATCACTTGTGTAATGTCTCTGCTTGGATACCCTGAAATAGTTTTACATGGTCGACATTGTCACTGTTTATCTGCTCCCACTTGAACTGCTCAAGAAAGTGAAGCAAAATATCATTGTCTTATTTTCAGTAGCTTTGTTTTGTAAAGTCTTCATTCACTGCCTAGTCCTGGTCCTTTTTTATATGTCCAAAAAGTGCCATTTTGACCACTTTCGTAGCATCCCTAGTGAAATTTCACCATGGATGTGTTGTCTCTTGTTGGTGAATTGTTTTAGCCATTTTCTGTTGCTCACTTCAAGATGAACTTTTTGAACCTTGAAGTGTCCCGGTCAGCTTGAGACCGAAATGAGTATTTGGCAAAACGGTCAGAAAAAATCCAGACCCCGTATTTTCTGTGATTCATGCGTTGTTGTAAACAAACGGCCAATGCTTGTTGCGTGCATTTTGGCTTTTCTACAGATGTCCTTCTCCTAGCGGTGGAATCACAGTCAGGGAGCACTGTTATGTAATATAAACACCATGAGATTGCTGTGTGTGCATGCGTGTTTTGTCTGTCTAAGTTGTTGCCCGTCTGAGTGGATTATCAGTTCAAAAACCGTAGAGGGAACAGCTCATTCGGCCAGCAGACATGTTTATGAATGGAGGACGGGGGGTTTGTTGATTAAGTGACAAGCGATGATGTCATCAACCTTGAGCTTCTCTCTGGGTCTGTTTTAGAGCATGTTCTGGGACACACCAAACCCTCATGTAGCCCATCTGTTGCCTTGTTCAGCTTCACCTCATAGGAAGGGAATAGAGGGAGGAAAATAGTACAACACAATGCATGTATTTTATTTGTTTTTTTGGGGGGGGGGGGTTGCCCTTCCCATGTAGAGAATTTAGCCTGAAGGTTGTGATTCAGTGTGTTTTGTGCTGTTGATTTTAATGGATTATTATAATAATTAATAACGCATGCCCTTATTTATTTTTTTTGGCCAAATAGAATCCTTCAGTTATTTTGTAATTGAAAATTCCTTGGTGTATTGCTTTAATTGACTATATTCGACACTATTAATAATTAAATCCTTTGTGCATTCAGTTTCTTTTTTTTTTTTTTTTTTTTTTTTTTTTTTTGAAATTTGAGATTTCGTGATTTATTGAGTTGCCAAAAGAATTATCAGACTGAATGACTGACTGATTTAGTCCCATAGTTTCTCAGTGAACTAGTATTCTTGTTTGTATTAATCTCTGGATGTTCCTTCATCTGCCTCTTTTTTTTTTTTTTTTTTTTTTTCCTTTCTCCCCACCAGAGTGAAAAGCACGCAGCCACATCTCTCCGCCAATCAGATTTGTTCTCTCTCTTATTGCCATAACCTGGACCTGGGAACCTGCACACTACACCAACCTCAACAACTCGGACCATGCAATAACCCGGGACCTCAGTTACAAGACGTCTACGAACTGGACCTCTGCACACATACTCCGACCTCACAAAACGCTGGATTTCACACACCGCAGTTCTCACAACAACCAAGATCCCTCAGGACCAGGGGGTCACATGAATAAACACCTCAGAGTGGTGGTACTGATCTAGGATCTGTTTTCGCTTTTAATCCTTACAAGATGACAGTTCTAACATTTACATATGAATTTGATTTACTGTCTACAGCACTTCTGACTTTCCTTTGCTCACTTTGATGTCATGATTGGGGTAAGTGTAAAGGATGCTTTTCCATTCCGCAAAAAAAAGAATTTACGCACAAAAAAAAACACACCCTTAAACTATCTCCTTTTCCAGTTGCCATTACAAATATCGTATACAGTAAAAGTGTCTGCTTGTTATGAAATATTCATGTATTTGTTATCGCCGGCGATAACTACTCCTTTTTAGGGTTAATATTGTAACTAACACAGTTTTACACATGAGCAGGAGATCCTAGATCAGCGCTTTCACAAGAGAGAGACACTTTACGCATCTGACCCCAAGGCTTCGCCGTGCAGACCTCATCTATCAGCAGGAGTTCTTATGCATCACTGTTAAATACGACAACTGTGTTAACATACAGACTGCTATACAACAGCAGGCTTCTGTACGGTAAAACAATGGTACAAGACGATCGGTGCTGCCATACCTATGGCTACGGTTCTATTTAATAGTCAAAACTATTTATGTTGCTGGTTGTCCACAGCAGTCACGAAAAGTACTGCAATGCTTCGGTACAGGGACGCCGTTCAAGTTTGTGTATTACGGAGTGATGCCTCTGGTGTTGTTTTGTTATTTGTTGCCGACGGTACCCATTCTGTCTGTGGTGATGCAATATATATCCCGAATGCTACTGCACTTTAGCATATACACCAGATCTCAAACACCCAAGTCCCCCAGTTCCTGACTTCAGGGGGTAACTCGTACACAGAGACACACTGTGTTGAAGCACTGTGATGCATGAGCGACCTCACTCTGCCAAACACATACATAAATACACACACACATACACACACTCTCACTGTGATCCCTGCCCCCTTATTTCTTAATGGGTTACTTATTTCAGAATTATTTCATAAATCTCACTGTATATATCTTGGTCTCCAGACTACTCAGTGGAGCCACTGTTTGGGTACTGAATCGTGTAAACCATATTACTAGATACTGTTTCATAGCTTACACACATTGCGTGTAGATTTTTGTGTAGCCATGTTTCAGCTGCCTTTTTCTTGTGTCCCCTACAAGCAATGCAGTGAACGAAAGGCCTTATCCTCAACAATGTCAGACCACCGCTAATAATATTAGCAAAGGAGGCAAACCGTAATGGAATGCTTAACAGTGTGTTAACTGAATAAACGTAAGCTAGTGGTTAGCAGTAGCATGACATTGTAGCACTAATAGCTTTTATTAGTAAAATGCAAATCACAGTTTGACCCAGTCAAGCTCCTTAAAGAATCAGTCTAAATGTTGCTGACAGTAAATGAAAACGGAGGTGCGAATGGAATCATGCGAATCCATTTCTTGGCCTCTTTCGACTTGTGAAAGGACAAAACGGTACTGTTTGCACAAGGAGTCAGCACGATTTCTTCTCCATACTACATGGGTACATGAGTTTGACTGTAATCAAGCGTGCTATCGGTCCAGCAGTCTTCAATGATGCTTCAGTTTATTTATTTATGACACGACATTGCTAACAACCAATGTGTCTGTTTTACAGGTGGCAATACCAGTCTATGATTTACAGTACATTGCTGTTAAACCTTGGAAGCCAGTAAAAGTAATTTGTTTGCGACTTTTATTTCTTTTAGGTCTTATTTTAAATAACGAAATCAATTTCATTCTATTTTATTTTTGCATAAAATGTCTTTTCCTGTGGGCAAGACCGTCGGGGGTCGTGTCAGCAGGAATGAAGAGAAAAATACAGAAAAAATGTCTCAAAAGTGTCACATTTGCTGCTGATGGGGAAAAAGCATTGATGAACAATCTGTAAATTATTGAATATAGATATGCCATTCATGATTTTGTTTGCATTAATTAGTATTTAACATTTCATGGTTTGTTTTATCTATTTTTATGTTTTGTTTTTTTTTTTGTTTTGTTTTTTTGGGGTTTTTTTTGGCCTTGAGACTTGAGATACAGTTGATTAATGAAACTGTCTTTTGATCTTGGGTTTCTGTTTATTGATGATGCAAAGAAATAACTGCTTATTAGTAAATGTATAATCCATTACTTTGGGTAAAGGGTTTGGTGTGTATTAATGTTCGAGACTTGGATGTCACTTACCTAACAAAAACCCTTTTTTCCCAGTGCGGAAGTAACCTGCTATGGGAACTTGGTACTTTCGTGTTTTTCCTGCAACACGATAGGCTACAGCAGTGGTGTTCTGTAACCTGATAGGCTGCTGCCAAAGTCCCCTTTTTTTTTTTTTTTTTTTTTTAAATCTCTCTATAACCAGACTGAATGATCAGATTGCTCTGTCAAGCTGTACATGGCCAAACAATCTAACCTGTCTTCCACTGTATATACTGTTATTGTACAAAGAATTGATAATAGACAGATTTAATGAATGGACCGTCTTAAAAGGGTGCATGGTGAAATGATCGTTCAGAAAGTTCAGATCATTGTATGCTTGTTCTGAAGGAATGTATGTATGAACAAATGGTCTCAACATGAACAGTATACCAGTTGTAGGTAAAAAACATAAACGGATTGAATGCATACATAACAATGAATAAATGTTTTTAAATAAGAAAGCACCAGCAAAGAGGTGAGGGCTGTATGTACCCCTCCTCTACCCCCTTTTATTTAGGAGAATGGTATTTTTTTTCTGCAATCTCGTTCTGTAATAAAGTAGAAAACTTTATCTTTTTTGGAACATCTTGTGTCTCGTGGCCTTATTGTTTTACAGCACCACCATATACATGCATGTGGATTACAAAACTGGTATTATTCAACAGGCGGAACACTACCCTGAAAGAAATGCAGATTATGGCACACCGGCTAGGGAACGACCATCTCCCCTTTCCGCCAGTCTGTTCTTAAGATTAACGTTGCCAAAAAGATACTGACACTATAGACGTACCAATTTTTCTGTAAACGTTTTAATAGATAATCCTTTAAATTCTTTGGAGGTGTGATTTGTGATGTGTTCATTACCAGTTAAAGCTTACTGAACCTCTTTAATCCTTATGCAAGGAAGAAGAGTGAATACCAGGGCATATTTCCACGCTCAAACATATGCTACGAAAAATCGATACCTCTTCTAGTTAGTGGGTTCAGCTGTTAGCCAAGGCCTAACAAAGGCAGAAAGTACAAGCATCCGGTTCTGCCATTCCCTTAGACATCAGTACAAATGGTTGTACTAAAGTGCTCTGTGACTCTCAATGTGGCCTTCTCACAGGATGCCACCTTTCCTGCAAATCAGTTTGTCCTATTTATTTCCTAGTTAGCTATTAAGTGCTGCTGTTGTCCCATGGAACATCTATGAGAAACAACTGTAGGTCAAAGTGTGCAGTGTGTAAAAGTCATCAGTCCTCAGTGGGCACACTCACCGCCAAGCTCCAGACTGGCTCTGAATTAACATCAGAACAAGAACTGTTTATCAGGAGCTTCATGGATTGGGTTAAAATGATAGACAGCCACACAAGTTGGACTGTGGTTTCCACTGAAGGACAAAACCGGGTTTGGCGGATGCCAGTAGAACTTACCCGAGTGCCAGCTCAGCCCAATGTTGGGTTGAGGAGGAATAATGGTCTGGAGCTGTTTTTCATGATTCGGCCTCTTAATTCCAGTGATGGGACATCTTAATTCTACTGCATGCAGTGGCCTTCTAGAGAATTGTGTGCTTCCAACTTTGGGGGACATAACAATGCCCCTCTGCACAAAAGAAGATCCATAACAAAACGGTGTGCAGAATTCGTTGTAGAAGAACATGACAGGCCCACGCGTAGCCCAGACCTTGACCCCATCTAAAACCTTTGGGAGAAAATAGAACGCAGGCTGCTGGCAGGCCTCATATGCTTGTTAAGGTCCAAATGCCTTTCAGATCCCAAAATCAAAGAAAGAAGGAACTCATGAACTTTTTGACCATCAAAAGGGTCTCAACTCCGGGTCCAAGCCTCTACTGTGCTGGCTGGTGCTCTCGTCTTTTCCACGTGCCGCTGATTTGAGTCTTGGACCCTTTTCTGACCAACAAGCCTGATAAGTGAAACACAAAGATGTGGGATCATAGCAAGAATCACCCTATAAAACCCACAGTCTATATCAAGGGTGTCCACAAATGCCAGTGGGTGCTAACATTAGCTTGGTTAGCTAGCCAGCTAACTTTACAGCACAGTGACACCACATTTTTTTCTGCAGTGGTTTAAGAATTGTAACTCGCTTTTTTCAGCTGCACACATCTCCCTTTCTCTTTCCCATCATAAGGAAAGTGCTAGAATGACATTTGGGTAGTTTTTTTTGGACTCAGATCTATTCAAACAACAAGAGCCTCAGCAAACACAGTAGAGGCTTGGACCCGGATATGAAGGTCGGTACGTCCTGTCTTAACAAGCGGACTGCCAACATCAGTTCACAACCACACTAAGCTTGTGTAGCTAAATTGAAGTTCCAAAATCTGGTGGAAAGCCTTCCCAGAAGGTTGTTATTGCAACAAAGGCAGGACTAAGTCTGTATTAATGTTCCTTTATTTTTTGGAATGAGATGAACAATCACATATTATACACTCATCATCAAAAGAATAGCTGCTCCCAGAAGGAAGTGTGGGGTTGCAGTGCTATTGGGAAGGAAGATAAAGGTTGATAAATTTAGACTGATATGGGTAATATTTATTGAGTCTCTCAGTATGGTGTCGGGCTGCCATGTTTGCTAACGCAACATGCCAGACGTCTCAGCATGGAGTTGTAGAGGTTCCTAATGGTGTCCTGCGATAATCCATCCCATGCAGCTTGAATATTCTCACACAGTTCCTCACACTGGGGTGGAGGTGGCCTTCTGGACATGTGACAATAGACCGTTCATCTTGGCACTGACCACAGTGGACCACACAAGGATTCGTTGGTCGTCTCCACCAAGACAAACGTGGGACTTGTCACTGAAGATGACCTGCTGCCATTCTGAGTCACTCCATGACAATCTGGCATGACACCATTGCAGCCTGTGGTGACGTTGGCGTGTTTTAAGGACAGTGGTGGTAGCGGCCTGCGTGGATGTAGTCCTGGGTCGTGCAGCCGTCTACCAATGCTTCTGGCATCCGATCTTTGCTTCCCCTTTCTTCATGTCTTCTTTGGTTCTCCTTTGTTCATGTCTTCTTTGGTTCTCCTTTCTTCATGTCTTCATGTCAATTCTTCATGTCTCACATATAGCCAAGCTCCGGGATCAGCAGAGTATCCGTTTCCATCAGACACATCCAAACCTTTTCTCTCCTCGTGTTCAAACCATCATCATTAAGGAATCAATAGGAACCTCCAGAAGGTATTCAAATTTGAGATATGCTGGCTGGCTTGCTGTGCCAAGAGCATATGGAAATTCTCAGGGACGCCAGAAGGAAAGAATGATATTAGGTATACCTTTGCGTGGATAGAGCTCCTCTAGGCATCATTTCCCACAGTACAGCTCATTTAATTCACTTTCCATGAAGAAACACAATGTTAGAAATACAAGGCACTCTCACAAAGAGCACTTCGGTTCACTGTTCTCAACAATAACGCAGAAAAATGTATTCGGATATGATAGTATGATGCACCGATTCACAGGTTTCAATCATCAGTACCTTAAAGAAATTTTAAATGTGTCCAGAATGATGAGCAGAGCTCTATTTCTACAATAACTGAGAAAACTTTATAATATTATTAATGCTGTTTTATCCAGAATGTAGTATTTGATCAGATTTGATTAGATCTCAATTAACGAAATGACTCTAGGTGGATGTATATATAATTTAATAACTCTTTGGTTGAATACAACCTCTACTTTCTTTTGTTTGGTTTATAAAATTTAAATGTGTGTTTTTATAATTGAATTCAATTAAATAAAATAACAATCAATAAAAGTAATTCTACATTTTTGAGCTGTGTTTTTGAGTTTTGCACGAATAGAGTGGAAGGGTAGAGTTTTTAGCACTTCTATAGAAGCCCATTCTCCATAACATTGAAGTTGCCCCGGTAGAATTGATCTACTGAGCTATTTAGTTCATTAATTTACCTTGTAAACTGTTCAACCTTCACTTGTGATGAACAAACAAGAAAACAAAGACATCAGAGAAAGATCACTATCAAATTACAACTATTAAAGCAGTCAAACTGCTTAGCAAACAGTTTGTTAGCAGTGAGTATTACTGTATAGTTGAACTTTTATTAGCTCCAAAAATCAATAAATAATGCACAGCTTAAAAAATTACAGTGCTGTTATGCAAATTATTGAGCTCAAATGAATCGCCTGAATTCATATCGTATTAGTGTATAATTGACAATATTTGATTCCTAAAGCTCCTAGATAGTATCCAGTGACTTGTGGAGATTGTGTCTTTACAGCTAAATAGAGTTTCACGCAAGGTTTGGTTGCAACATTGGTAGGGATCTATCATCCCCCTCATCCAATAACATCCACCTTGGGGTCCCATTTATTTTACTGGGCAAATTTCAATATTGTGTGAACAGGATCTTTTCCAAAAGAAAACATATGACCTTCTAAACCACTTTATCCTTCTGGATCGCAGGGGGTGCTGGAGCCTTTCCCAGCATTCATTGAGCAGAAGGAAGGAAACACCCTGGACAAGCCACCAGTCCATTGCCGGGCAGAAACACCACACAGCCATAAACAGTCATACTCACACCCGCATCTCCATGTCTTTGGATGGTGGGAGGAAACCAGAGCACCCAGAGGGGACCCACACAGACATGGGGAGAACATGCAAACTCCACACAGAAAGGACCTTGGAGACCCTGGCCGGGAATCAAACCCAGGCCCTTCTTGCTGTAAGGTGGCAGGGCTGCCCACTGCACCACCATGCTACCCATAGCACAATTAGGACCTGACCGGAAACCCTGAAGGTGCACACAGTCATCATTTGACATTACTGTTCACAGTGGGAGGCTGGTGACGTTCAACCACACTAAGTGACCTGTTGCTGATTGCTGACTCTTTTTTGGTGCAATGATGTCTACAAAGACCACAACATGCTGGTGGTGCAGGCAGAAGAGGAAAGGGGGAGTAATTCATCTGAAAGACTACATTTGGAGTCGGAGTTGGAATGGTGTACACATCTCGAAAGCCGTGGGACTAGTTAGCGGACAAAAAAAATCATACCAAGAAGAAGAAGAAGAAAAAGAAGCAGAATAGAAAAGTGCATTTCCTGAAGGAACCGCAGAATAGTTCAATAGAATAGAATAGTTTGGGGGTCTTGCCTGAGATGGTGTATCAGAAAGAGTCTCTGGGTCGAGCAGAAGTACAGTAGATGGGCGTGTTTTCCATCCCATTCATTCTTAATAGGAAAAAATTCCAGAAACATCGTCTGCTATGCAGACACTATGCATCCAATCAAAAAGCTGTATACAAGCACAATGTTCCCGATCAGACAGAACAATTAGGTGTTGATATCTTGAAAACTGTGGGACTAGAAAGATTTGGAGACGGATGGATGGGTGAGCGAACAAATAGACAGACAAAGCAACTTACGAAGGAACGGATGAAGAGATGTGCAGACAGACAAGCAAACACGTGATTGAAGGAACAGACCAATGAGCAGTGTTGTTGGATGGATAAACGAATGAATGGGAGACAAACTGGAGATCTAGCTTGCTAGCTTTTGGTTATGCTGGTTAGCTTTAGCTCACAAAGCTTCTCTGACTTTGAAACTGCTTTGTGTGGGCTGGGCATGAGATGTCAGCCTTGTGGTTGGTTTGGAAGTGCTTACGGAAGCGCCACCCAAGATTAGGACCACCCCGTTTCCATGTACAGGAGAAAAATATGGAATATGAAATATATCAGCCATTTAGTGCTCACTGGACCATCATTCTACGGGTCTACATAGTACATGTTTACTGTTTACCTGCAAGAACAAGATCAACCTCATTAGAAAGAGAACCCAGATTTAGGTTCTCTGGGTCTTTAATAACCCCCCCACATGTGTTGCAGTGTTAGCAGGCCAGCTTACAGACTTGTGTGTGTCACTGTGGTGGTGAAACACACCTTACAGAGCTATGTGGATATATGGCCCCTGTGTAGGATCTATAGCCCTTATCCTGCAGAACACCTGGACCTGAAGTCTGCATGAGTCCTGCTGATTGGCTGGAGCCCCTCTAGAGCTGTAGCTCATTACCCATCCACCCAGACCCTGGTGGCCTGGAACACAAGGCCTTCACGGGGTGTGCTTACACACCATTCTGACCTACAGACCGCTACCTCTGTGTTCCATTCTCTGTTTGTTAAGGAGTCGTTCAGCTTGGCAGCTCTATTACTCAAGATAATTGGTCTTGAATCATCACGGCTGTGACGATCTACTGTGACCAGGTCAACGCTGATATTTAACCTGATTTATTGTTAATATTATTTTCCCTGCCCGCCGATGCACATGTTGGGAAAAGGTCTTTTACTCTCGATTAACGATGATATGAAAACAAAAATTGTGTCTTTTGAAGGAGCAGGGTGTAGCTCTACTGTTTCCACTGCAAATGACCATCACAACGTCTTTTCCCAATAAGGACGTTCACCAGCTTCTTGTTAGAATTTTTCCATTCCACCTTAAATGGTGCTGTGTTTACAGTCTGCCACCGGAGGCTGATCCATTTAAGGTGGAACAGGAATATTTAAACCAGGAGCTGGCAAATAAGAAGCCGAAATGCTGCACTATTTAAGGTGGAATGAGAAAATTTGAACACAGAAACTGCTGCACAAGAAGCTGAATGTCAACATCAGAATGTAAATACTACACAATTTAAGGTGGACTGGGAATATTCAAACCCTTTAGACTGACTGCTCTGATTGACTGCTCCCCGATGCCTCATTCAAGAAGCATTCCTGAAAGGCTGCTTATAACATCAGTAGGAAAGGGTGGGGCTAAACTGCTGTAGGCTTAATAGACAACAATAACGATGAAGTTAAAACTTGCTGGGGTTTTGGAGCTTAGTTTCTATACACAAACTAAACAGTGTTTCCATACTATTACATCAAAATACACTCATCAAAAGAACAGTTGCACAAATAGCTGCACCCAGAAGGAATCAGCCCACAGGAATGAAACTTGCTGGTTAGGTTTGACATTGTGAGACATACAAACGATTACGGTTTCACACTTGACCATGCATGTGACGTAAGCAAGGACAGGCCTTATCACTGTACCACGATTGCGGATATTCAGCGAGCAGTGATGTCCTCCATAAGTCATCCTGTTAATGCCAGCACCATTGGTAGACGGCTGGACAATGCACAACTACATGCACACAGACCGTTATGACGTCTGCCCTTAACACCACGTCAACATCGCCAAAGACTGAAATGGTGTCTTGCCAGACTGTCATGGAGTGACTCAGAATGACAACGGGTCATCTTCAGTGACGAGTCCCACTTTTGTCTTGGTGTAGACGACCAACGAATCTGTGTGTGGAGGCACCGTGGTCAGCACCAAGAGGTGTGAGAATATTGAAGCTGCATGGGATGGATTATCACAGGACACCATTAGGAACCTCTACAACTGCATGCTGAGACGTCTGGCATGTTGCGTTAGCAGACATGGCAGCCCGACAACATACTGAGAGACACTACTTCTGTATGTGTAGCTCAATAAATATTGATCATATCAGTCTAAATGTATCATCATTTATTGTTCCTGGTAACCTTTATCTTCCTTCCCAACAGCACTGCAACCCCACACTTCCTTCTGGGTGGGAGTATTCTTTTGAACATGAGTGTATATTAAAGAAGCAAGAAAAGAGATGAGTTTTGTGTGATACTGGTCCTTTGAGTTACATAGAAATGATATCCAGACTGAAGAAAGGAAGGAAGGGAAGAAAGCAGCATGCAGAAACATGACGCTGATACCCTGATTACAGGTAGCTGGAAGCTATCATTACCTCAGCTTGATTTACGTATGCTAGCTATTGGTTACAATTGATGTACCATTGCTTTATTTTTATGGAACAATTAAGTCTACATTCCCTTCGACTCCAAAACATTTGGGATTCATTCACAAAGATGCCCTCTTTGGAGTCAACGCCACCCCCCCTCTCTCAAACACACACACACACACACCTGTTTACAGAATGTTTACAGGTAACCAGGTAGATGAGTGACGGGAATGTCAGGCATGCGGGCCGAGTCTCTCATTAGGAGTCTGGGGGGTGTTTTTAAACACAGACAGGAGGTTGGGAAAGGATAGTGTGAGCCAAATGTTTAAGATGGCTTTTCCAGAGCCTCCAGGAACACACCCACACACACAGACAGACATCCCGCACAGTCAACTCTGAGACAGACAGGATAGATGAAGTGAGAAGTGAGTGGGGATGTCATACTTCCATTATCTTTAATTATTTATGACTAACAGTGAATGAAGTCTAACAGGAAAGAGCTGTCTAATTCGAGGCTGAATCATCAGCAGCCCAGTGAATTCCACTGTAAGTGTGTTTTGTTTGTGTCAGTAAGTTTTCTGTTCCTTTACAAGTGTGAGTAATTGACTGTATGCTATACACTACCAGTCGAAAGTTTAGATTGAAGGTTCTCCTTATGTTTATCTTAATGCTTTACTTTAGAATAAAAGTGAAGACATCAAACTATAAAATAGCACTCATGGAATTATACAGTCCACCTTAAAACCCTCCAAAAGGGAACTTTACAGGAGGATAAAACAGCTTTCTTAACCGACAGTGGAGGCTGATATAACAAGACTGTTTTCTAAGCAGTTTTGGAGCAATTCTATTGGTCTGTCCATCATGAATATTCACTGAACCGATGGGGGAAATTGAGCTTTTAAACTGTGCAAGAAGAGATAAAAGTTTTTTGCACAACAAAATATATTTGTTAAAGGTGGAGTTATGGAGAAATACACTCATCATCAAAAGAATAGTTGCACGAATAGCTACACCCAGAAGGAATCTACCAACAGGAATGTAACTTGGTGGGTAGGTTTGACATTGTAAGACATGCAAATGATTCAAGTCTCACGCTCAGCCGCGCATGTGACATAAGCAAGGACAGGCCTTATCACTGTATCTGACTGACCCAACAGCTACGATTGCAGACATTCAGCGAGCAGTGATGCCCTCCATGAGTCATCCTGTTAGTGCCAGCACCATTGCCAGATGGCTGCATAAAGCACGACCACATGCATGCAGACAACTGCCCTTAACACCAAGTCAACATCACCAAAGACTGCAATGGTGTCTGTCATGGAGTGACTCAGAATGGCAGCGGGTCATCTACAGAGAGGAGTCACGCTTTTGCCTTGGTCGAGACGACCAGCGAATCCTTATACATCAAGAGTATATGTGGTATATCAGGATATGTATTGTTTCAGACATCTCATCAGTTGGAACTGTTAAGTGTAAGTCTGTAGATCTTACATTTAGTTTAGTTGGCTGTGTTTAAATTTTGACTATAGGATACTAGGTTCCTTATGGGACCAATGCTGTGAACACCTTCTCTTACAAATAAATGCTAGTAGTAGCTGCACAACTTCATATTTTCAAGTCATAGTTTGATAAAAGCTGAATCGATGTTGACTAGTCGCTGATGATGTCATGCATAAAACCTTAGAATCAGGGAATACGTTGCAACAAGAGATTTTTAAAACATCCAACTTTAAATATCCCTGACAAAGCCAAATTCCACAGGTCAGCAGAGCATGACGTGCGCTTTCCAAGGAGCCCCGGATCACATTGCTAGCCGGAATTTGTATCCCTAGGCACCCTCGCCCGTGGTGAAGGTCCAGAGAAATTTAGAGTGATGCAACTTGGCATAAATAAAAGTAACTGCCTCCAAACATACTAAATTATAAATTATTACGCCTATACAATATGAAGCCTATACGAAGATAACGACTTTTAATATCTGACTTTGTGGCACTGTAGATCAGTGGAGAAATGTCTGAACAAAGCCAAACTTCACAGCATAATTTGCTCCCTCCCACCGAGCCTTGGATTACACTGCTAGCCAGAATTAAGATTAAAGTGTCATCACCGAGCAGCAAAGTAAAAACTAGCAAAGAAATTTTGCTGACCCAGACCATATACACTCGTCAAAAAGAATAGCTGCACTTCCAGAAGGAAGTGTGGGGTTGCAGTGCTGTTGGAAAGGAAGATAAAGGTTACCAGGAACAATAAATGATGATACATTTAGACTGATATGATCAATATTTATTGAGCTGCACATACAGAAGTAGTGTCTCTCAGTATGACAATATATATTGGCCTAATGCAACATGCCAGACGTCTCGGCATGGAGTTGTAGAGGTTCCTAATGGTGCCCTCTGATAATCCATCCCATGCAGCTTGAATATCCTCACACAGTTCCTGCAGATTGTGCGGTAGGGGTGGAGGTGGAACTGTTCATCAAACTGTTCATCTCAAGGCTGACCACGCTGCCTCCACACACAGACATTGACGTGGTGTTAAGGGCAGTTGTCATAACGGTCTGCGTGCATGTAGTCCTGTGTCGTACAACTGTCTGCCAAAGGTGCTGGCATTAACAGGATGACTCATGGAGGACTGCTCACTGCTCGCTGAATGTTCATAATCGTCGTACAGTGATAAGGCCCGTCCTTGCTTACGGCACATGCATGGTCGTGTGTAAAACTTGAATCATTTGCATGTCTCAGGATGTCAAACCAACCCACCAAGTTTCATTCCTGTCGGTTGATTCCTTCTGGGTACAACTACCTAACTATTCTTTTGATGATGAGTGTAATAAAATGGTCACATTTGTGCTGCATTCATAGCAACCCCTGGTTCTTTTCACCACCACTGTAACAAAACACAAATTGGCCACCACCACTTCCTATCAAGAGCCTCTGAATGACTTAGTTTACATTTCAATAACTAAATTAGAATGTAGAAATGTTGGGTGGAATTCCCCTTGAAGGCAACAGTGAATGCAATCTATAAAGGGGTGTTTTTCCCTCTTAATTAAACTATTTACAGCTAACGATGATGGAAAACTACTCTAGCATTATTACATTCGTTATTAGCATTTCATGATGCAGCCAAAAAGCACAGAGGTGTAAGGAAAAGAGCAGAGAGGAAATGAGAGATCAGAGGAGAAGGGAAGGAGGGAAGAGCACAACGAGGAGTGTTCGGGGAGAGCTTGTAAGGCAAGAAGAAGCCATGAGGGGGAGGGCGATCAAGGAGGAGCCTTACCACAACAGAGTGAATAAGAAAGAGCGGCTGGACGAAGGAGAAAGAACGAACACTGAGATAGGTGGGGGCAAAAACGGAAAGGGAAGCCATGGCGGTCAGGGAAAGATGGGGAAGACAAAAGAGGGGGAGAATTAAGGGAGAAGTGGAAGGGGAGAGAGAGAGAGAGAGAGAGGCTGTATGTTATGGGGTGAGGTATGAAGGGGCCCTATAACAGTCTGGGGGATAATGCTGAGCAGATGTGTCCTCATCTGACTCTGAAATGAATAGGCGGCAGGGGAGGAGGGAGGATAAGCCCCGTTTACATAGGATACCTACAGTAATCTGGAATATCTGAACGCCAGCCCCTGCGTTCCAGTACTGTTTCTGACTTGCGAAGGGCACATCACCTGTGTTACACAAGTGGCCACTTGCAGGGCTACAGGGGAGGAGGGGGGACGACATGCCCGGGTTAGCTTTGAAAGGCTTGACTAGCCGTAGTGAGCTAATTAGCTGGCTAACCAAATTTGAAATCAACCCAAAGTCTGAGCATAACACACAAAAATGTTGTCAATGCTGGGTCGGTCTGGCTTATCTTCAGGCTCCTTGCCTTTCCTGATCACCAGCAAAACCGAGTTTTGGATGCTGGTGTGCTGGTCAGCAGTGATGGAGGTTAATATACTGGTCACCAGCAAAACCAGCTTATTTTGTGTTTTGGATGCCGGTATGCTGGTCAACCAGAATGACCGTGCTGGCTGACCAGTTAAACCACCTCCAGACCAGAACTAGGCCTGCAGCTTAGACCAGAATGTGCATGCTGGATTTCAATAGGGCTAAGAATGAACACATAGGTGCATTGCCCTTCTCTTTTGTTGTCGGCCTGTAGAGTGGCTAATGAGGAGCTTGAATGACAGCTCTTTGTCCAACACTCCTAGCCTGCTCCACCCCCATACAGAACTAACATCGTTATCCAGCTTTTATGTGACGGTAACTGGGCGGAAAAACATAATTACAGACAAACAGATGTGCAGACGGACAGACGAACAAACTAACAAATGAATGGATGAACAGATGCGCAGATGGACAGGTGAACAAATATACAGATGAAGCCTATACAGATGCGTAAATAAAGAAATGGATGAAGGAATGACGTTGCAGCTACATACAGGTGATGTAGCTTGTTAGCTGTTGGCTATGCTGGTTAGCTTTAGCTTGCTAAGTTTCTCTGACTCTGTAACTGTTTTGTGTGCTCGGGGCCAGAGATGTCAGCCTTGTGATTGGTTAGGAAATGCTTACAGGAGCGTTTCCCAATATTAGGGCCGCTCAGTTTACATATAGAGGAGGTTAGTAAGGATAAGTAAATCAGAAATGCATTGGTTATTGGAACATGTTTCAAATGGTCAGCTTGTTAGTACAGATTTAGTCTCCCTGGCTCTTTGAGGTAATATTCATTCATTCATCTTCTAAGCTGCTTATCCCTCTGGGTTGCAGGGGGTGCTGAAGTCTTTCCAAGCGCTCATTGGGCAGAAGGCAGGAAGCACCCTGGACAGGGGAGACACACAGGCATACACAGTCACATACATGCTCACACTTAGGGGCAATTCACTCACTCTCTCATCTTCTAACGTGCTTAATCCTGCCTGGGTTGTGGAGGGTGCTGGAGCCTATCACACATACATAGGGGAGGCAATTTAGCATCTCCAGTTCACCTGACTGCATGTCTTTGGAAGCAGGGAGGAAACTGGAGCACTCATAGGAAACCCACGCAGATACGGGGAGAACATACAAACTCCACACAGAACAAGCCCCAGAAGGGAATTGAACCCAGGACCTTTTTGCTGTGAGGTGACAGCACTACCCACTGCACCACCATGCTGCCCTTTGAAGTGATATAGCAAATTAAATATTAATATATAATAATATATAATTATGAAATACGAACACATTGTATTGCTCTGAAGTACAAACAGATTTGGCCCCCACCCTGTTGGGTTTGGAAAGGAAATTACTCAGATTGCAAGGATTTCTGGGAAAGTTCTACTGCTTGAGTCTCCATTTACGTTGACCTGATCCATTACGCCTCAAACAAAAACTTCACTTGAGCTAATACACGAGTGGAACAGCCTGGCTGGATGGCACTGTGCATTCCCCCAAGGAGAAATGACGAGAGTGAGTCGATGAGTTCATATATTAAACTGAATTGGGGGGCTGGACTGTGAGACAAGAGCTGAACTAAAGTCCCTGAGCTATTCTGTTGTACTAACAGAGACCTTACACTGGATAAGAGTCTAAATTTACTTAACCTAATATTTACCCGGAAGGTGTCTTACCGAGAGAGCTATACTACAAAGATAGCTGTATCATAGCAAATTTGTTTTTTGTAAGACAGCACTGCAGTGAGCTGAATAAAGATACCTCATATTGAACCCATTAGCCCATTCCAAGTATGCCCACTGGACATTTTCACATGCCATTCTCAACAGCTACAGCAAACAGGAGGAACGTGGGATCAATAGCAAAGAATTTCCCTTTAGGCTCTATACGCCTTAAGATAAGCCCTGTGGTTAGCCTTGGACATCTCGACAGGCAAAAATATGTGAACTAGCATCAGAGGTCAAGAGGATGGCTCACAGCCAACAATATCCGGTGAACAACCGGTGAACAATACCTTTGTAAAGCTATACTATACCACTACACTATACAACTGTATATACAATACATATAAATCCTCTATTTTAAACACGCAATATGGTCCAAGTGTTCAGCAACACAAGCCGGAGAATAGCTGTAGTAGTAGTAGTAGTCGTAGTAGTAGTAGCAGTACCCCTATAAAAACATGAGCAAACCATTTAATGTCCAAAATGCTTTATTTATCAAATTCTCACAGTTAGAAAATGGTTCCTGGGATTAACCAGTCTCTATTGCATCGTTTACAGTTAGTCCAGAATGCTGCATGCAGATTATTGACTAGAACCAAGAAAAAAGAACATATTACACCAGTCCTCGCTTCACTTCATTGGCTACCAGTTCAATATAGGATACAGTTTAAAGTGCTTGTAGTTGTTTTTAAAGCGCTAAATGGTTTGGCCCCTACTTATATTGAAGATTTGCTCACATCGACAATCACACAGCGCTCTTCGAGATCTTCATCACAGAATTTGTTGGCCGTCCCTAGGGCACGTCTGAAACTCAAAGGTGATCGGGCATTTTCGGTGTATGCCCCAAGATTTCGTAATAGTCTACCAGCTACTATTCGCCAATCTACCTCTATCTCAGTTTCTAAATCAGGTCTAAAAACTCACTTATACAAACTTGCTTTTGAATAGTGAGAAACTGTGGTAACATGAGGTGTTTTTATAGTTGTTCAATATATCCCCTACCTGTTTTTTTTTTTTTTTTTACGTATTTTAATATATGTTATTTACTTATTTTAATATATGCTATTTATCTGATTTCTTTTATCTGTGTTTTGGTTGTATGTATTCATGTGTAATCATTAGGTATTTTTATGTAGAGCACTTTGGTCAACGCAGGTTGTTTAAAAAGTGCTTTATAAATAAAGTTTACTTACTTACTTACTTCCCTGCTCCATACATGGTGCACTACATAGGACACTATCAACATTAGCATTTACACCCACCAGACACTTCATTAAGTACACCCCCTTGTATCTACACTCAATGTCCATTTCATCAGTTCCACTCATATAGGATTATATAGGAGCGCTTTGCAGTCCATCTGTTTATATGTGTATACTTTGTTACCCCCCTTTCACTCTGCTCTTCAAAGGTCAGGACCCCCACAGTACCACCACAGAGCAGGTATTGTGTAGGTAGTATCTCATTCTCAAGTACTGCAGTGACATCCTGGGGGTGTTTACATGGTTTCCATGCGTTCAAGGGAAATCAGAGTCCATGAAAATGCATTTTGATCTAATGTGAACAGGCCCATATGTCCAATAAGGAACCATATGGGAATCGGTCATAGTGCTCCCATTTCGCCTTGGTAGAGAAAAATGAGTAGAATGTCTTTTCCAATAGATGACCCGCTGCCATTTGGAGTCACTCCATCACAGTCTGGTATGACACCATTGCAGTCTTTTTGCCTTTGATGTGGTGTTAAGGACAGTCGTCGCAATGGTCTGCGTGCCTGTAGTCCTGCATCCTGCAGTCGTCTGCCAGTGGTGCTGGCACTAACAGGATGACTCATGGAGGGCATCACTGCTCGCTGAATGTCTGCAGTTGTGGCTGTTGGGTCAGTCAGGTACAGCGATAAGGACCGTCCCTGCTTACGGCACAGCTAAGCATGAAACTTTAATCATTCACATGTTTCAGAATTTCAAAGCTTCCCACCAAGTTACTGTTTTCTTTCACTATGGAACTATTCTGGAATCGTTGAAAGTCTTGGCATGCTTCATTACTGATCAGCGAAGCCACTTGTCAAAACAGTTGGCGGATTGTTTATTCCGGATTATCAATATAATTGAAAATGACAGCCCTAATTTGCAACACAGGATCAGTAGCCTATCCCCCCCAGGCCGCAAACCCCCCGCCCTTTATTTTGCCCACTGGTCTCTGATAGCATCTCCTGCTTCATTCCTATTGCTGCCAAATTTAGCTGGAGCCAGCGAAGGGGAACAGTGGCTGCTCTTTTCCAGGAGCTTTGGAGTGGCCGTCGCCGCACAAACAGTCCAAAAATACCGGTGCGGTCATGTGGTGCCCATCAGCAGCAGGGTTAACATCGAAGCTAATTCACTTTGAGCGGGTGTGACTCGGATTAGCGAGAGGATACAACACAGAATGCGCACATTGAGCTGGGCCCGTAAACACGGGATTAACGTGGAGTGTGGAGCCGAGGCACTGTTTACTGTGCTCTGCTGAGAGCTGTGTTGTGGTGGAACAGGGCGTTCAGAAGTTTTCATTAAAAGGTCATGCCGTAGTGCAATTTAGAATAGTCCCCTTGTCTGACACCTGGGACGCGACGTCGAGGATAAAATCTGTTTGCTAATGCTAATGCCCTAGTGCGTAGTAGGATGGAATCATGTAGCATTTAGTCCAGGTAAGTTCAAACAAGGATACATGGATGAAAGCCACGTGTGATGGTTACAGTCTGTCAAAAGTCCAAAAAGGGATTCACGTTTGCAGGCATGCATGGTCTGTCCAGCAAAAAGACCTGGACTGGGCCTGACTGCCTCTGTCTACTCTGTCTTGTTTTTACATTTTATGCATATTATATGTACATTTTATGCACATTTGACCAAAGTGTTGCACAAGATGCACAGAAGGATATGAAGTACTATGCTAAATCCAAGCATCAGGGGGACATTATATAAGCATGTCAGACAAAAAATGAGTCACCTGTGACTGCAACGTACCTAATAGCAAGTAACACCTCCACAGGCACCAATAACAGCTGTAATTCAATTTGGTTTGGACTGGACAAGTTTCTGGATGTAGGCCAAATCAATGTTCAGACATTCTTGCGTCAAAGAATTGCTCAGTTTGGCCAGATTTGGTAGATGCCTTCCCTGCACAATTCTGAGGAGAGTTTCCTGTAGACTGGGATTTTAGCCACTGCTGGTAGACCCGTATGACTGTACGTTTCCATACACCTGCAGATTCAGCTACTTCCTTCACACTACGGCCTTTAACACGTCCAAATGCAATCACTCCTTTTAGCCAATCATTAACATCTGCTTTGGAGCCATTTTCCACACATGGAATGAGACATTCACTGCACTGTACCACCTCTTCTCAAGCTATGAATCCCGTCACTCACACCCCACAGGCATTTATAGCCCCATCATCCTTGTGCAACACCATCTGCCTCCTCACAGTGATTTGTTGGTTGGGGTAAAGGTTGTTGTCATAACGGTCTGTATGCATGTAGTCCTGTGTTGTGCAGCTGTCTGCCAGTGGTGCTGGCACTAACAGGATGACTCATGGAGGGTGTCACTGCTCGCTGAATGTCCCCAACTGTGACTGTTGGGTCAGTCAGATACAATGATAAGGCCCGTCCTTGCTTACGTCATATGTATGGCAGTGCGTGAAACAACGTCAAACCTACCCACTAAGTTTCATTGCTGTCGGCTGACTCCTTTTGGGTGCAACTATTTGTGCAACTACATGTTGATTAAATTTGTATTAAATACCTCGCCCCCCTAACGAAGCTCCGTATATTGGCTTCTGATCGGTGCCGAATCTCCGGAGCCCAAAAAATGGTATTCAGGCCAGCCCTTGTTCCTTCCTCCTGTTTTGCTCCACCCCTTTGCTATGCCCCTCACCTGTGTCTGATCTTTTGCTCCACCCTGTGATTATTCCCAGGTGTTTCTTGCTCATTTCCTACAGTACTGATAACCCTTGTGTTTGTTCTGTGATGTTGCGTGGTGCAGTAGTTTTGTCTGAGATTCTGATTTTGCGTACTTTGTGTAGCAGTTCTTTTAGTGTCTTAGTCAGTTGCTTAGTCTAGTTTTCCCTTCATTTCTAGTTTCCTCCTTGGCGCCTTCATTATGGGCACTCAAAAAACTCCCAGCTCGCACTTGCACCCTGCTACGCCGTCTCCTTTGTCTCCCACCACATTGCACCGTATATGTACGAACATTAATCTAATAAATGGTTCTGACGCTCCTCCAGAAAAATCCCGCGGATTCCTTTGCGGGTGGATGTGTGTATATTTACTGTTGCGCAGCTGTGCGCTAGACTATTTTATTGCTGTGACCTAATGACATTAGAGTGCTTCAAAGACACTGTTGTGTCTACGGATTCCTGTGTGTAAGTGTGTGTTATGTACCCTCGGCTGGGGTCAGCTCGTGGTGGTGTCGTTTTAGGACAATACTTGCAATAAATATGTGCAGTAAATCAAGAAGTGTGCGTGCATGTGCACACTATTATAAAGGCTTGTGAATTCCTCACAAAACGAGTCACGTCCAGATTCAAAGTTCAGAGTGGGTCGTGCCAACTAAGGATATCCCATCAGAAGTACGGTAGGGGTGGCAGGAGAGTGCGAGTAGAGTATACTGATGACATTCAAAGTCAGCCAAGATGGAGTTTTCATGGTCTAGTCTCTACGTCAACCCTCCTCCTGGAGAGGTGGTCCTGTACGGGTCCTGACCATGTTCCATGTTCTGTGATATTTTTGCACCCCACCACTACCACCACTTCTCCATACCCTCCCTGTTCCTCAGTCTCATCTCTGCTCATTAAAAAGGTACAGACCTACAAAAGTGCCCAGAACTCCAGCTACAAGTTCTCAGAGTTCTTATACTGCAACAAAGGCATGATCCATATGTGCAAACACAACGCTGTATCAACAATTCAGTTCAATTCTTTATTTAAATAGCTAACACTATGTTGATATGCTTACAGGTGACTTAGATTGCTCATGCTAATTTGACTCATTTACATTTAAGGCATTTAGCAGACGCTCTTATCCAGATCGACTTACAACCGTGCTTAGTGTTCCGTTGGATAATGTTTCTCAGCTAGTATAGGAAGGTTAGAGTCTAAAACTCGCCATGAGCTCAGATGCTGCCCGACTCAGATGAGCTCATTAGCTGCACTGTACACTTTATATAATCAACAACTATTTACGACCACATACTTACTGCACATCTGGCCACCTCAACACACTGTACTTTCCTATGTGTACACTTATTCTAAGCCGTGCTCTATTTATCTATTCTTGTTCATTACTGCACTGGAGAAGTAGCCTGACAGTGTTTCGTTATACTGTACAACTCTGTATTGGTATAATGACAGTTAAGTTGTCCATTGACTTACATTAGAATTAAAAGAGGTTTTTGCCCTCTCCTGTAAAGTTGCCATTTTGGAGATACTTATTTTTCTTGGGACAGCGACGATATACAACCTTATACTCCTCAGAACATCCAGTATATAGAAGGGGATACAACATAAGCCTTAAGGTGTGGGAGACTTTGGGTGTTATCTTGTGAGTGGGGTTGGACACTGGCTAGCGTGGCAAGGCAATGTGAATTATAGGAATACATCACAGAAATCATTTCCACCTACAGTGGACAGTGCAGTGGCCACCCACGTGTGCTTAATGGCCGTGACTAGCTAGAATTGTCCACAACAGAAATCACATCCATGTTCAATGCAGGAGGCCACACTGGCATATCCCACAGTGCAGCGTTCCTTAGCTTTCATGGGGTATGGGAGCAGAAGCCCCTCCAGAGTGCCTCTTGTGGACTTGATGATGTTTGTCCACTTTTAGTGCAAGTGTGGGATGTAGCATACTGATGTCTGGATGACACACTAGACCCACTGGATAATGTACTGGAACCAGCAGACACTGTTCTGTAACTGCCAACGCTGCTTGCTCTCAACAGCCAGAGGCTACCATAAGTAGCAGAGATGGTGAAGCCATCAGATGCCACTGCAGGTTCAAATGTGCTTTATCTCTGTCCTCCAAAAACAAGAGGACAGATGAGGACTGAATCTCATGTTAAATCAGAGGTTTATTAATTTCCACTATGACACTTTACTGTATATCCAGTACATCTGCACTCCTGGACACTCTAGACACTTTACTTAAATACCAGTATCTATCTATCTATCTATCTATCTATCTATCTATCTATCTATCTATCTATCTATCTATCTGTCTGTCTAAATATTATTTCTGTGTAATGTTATTTGTATTCACACTGTTTGCAATATGCAGCTTATACAAAAATCCAGGTTCTACATAGTACAGTGTAAGGATAAAGTGCACAGTGCCCAAACTGAGACACAGTCCCTCTGGTGTCATCCTGTACAGACCTCAGAATTAACTTACCTGAAAATATCTGTCCTTTGACAATTACCCAGCAGGCACTTTATATTCTCTCTGCTCTCACGCCTCCTCTCTTTTCCTTCCTCTTCCCCCTACTCTCGCCTACCTTCTTATGTAACTACGATAGCAGAGTTGGATTTGGGCCTCGGCCATACTAACCCCTTTTTGTTTACACTACTCATGCAGACATAAGGTTGCCATATTGAGGTAAACAGTGTAAAACCATTAGCTAACTTCCTACACTCCCACACTGCTTTCCAGCTGGACCATGATGTCACTGACCCATATTTGACCACTTCATGTCCCTTTATTTTCTGTTGATAGCAGCTGCTGCAAGTGATGAGTCGCTCTCGGGAATAGTTCCTACTGTCCTATGATGTTGATGTAGGGCCACTTCACAGCTAACAATAAGTAAGGCAGTCAGGTCAGTATTAAAGGAATAACACACTGAAAATTCCCAGTTCATGGAAAAAAGCTTTCCACTTACCCCAAATGGGGCCCATCAGCCAAGTCACGTTGGGTGTCCATACTTTGCTCCTTTACTTTAGAACTGTGGGCTATGAGGCTAATGGTGCTAATGAGTAAGTCACTAGTCATGCAAAGCACTCCATGCTTCTCTTAACCCTCAGACAGATCTCAATTAAGATTATGCAGACGAGTTGATGTGGTTTAGGACACGGTATGGTGCAGTTGTTCTATTGCTTTACAGTGTGTGAGACAGAACTGGGCCAAGGACCCAGCTGTATACTGGGAAAGAACAAACCCAGAGTGGTCCACAAGTGGGACTGACCAGTTTTGCTGGGTACTATACTTACTATGTACAGCATTAACAGCACTATTCAGAGGTTTTCTGTGATGTTCTATGGACTATTCATACTTCCACAGACACTGGAGAGGGTTCCTGTTTCGTTCTGAAGTATCATGGAGGGTTGAGTGCATTGAGACGTTCCGCAGGTAGCCACAGACGTCCCCCTCCCCCCGCCACACATAGACGGAGAGTCTGGTATCTTTAAAGCGCAAAGCAAGTAAACTGATCTTATATCTAGTTGAACTATCCTACAATTATCTATTTTAGACAGTTGTAAGCTCATTTTAAGATTTTGTATCTTGTGTTCATACTTTTATCCCTTTTTAAAGTAATTGTAAGTGATTTCAAGTAATTTTATTAAGCCAGATTTTTGTACTATATTGGCAGATAGACTGGCGAGTGGAGTATACTGATGACAGTCATAGCCAGTCTCTTGTTTATCCTCTTGCAGGTCTATCTTCTCCCAGGAAATCCAATCAAAGATGAAGTTTTTTACGGCCTAGTCAGTGGTCTTCGAACCTCCTCCTGGAGAGCTTACTTACCCTTACTTTCCTCCAATACACACCGAACAGCCATAACATTAAAACACCCTACTTGTATCTGAAGTCATTGTCCAATTTATCTGCTCCTCTTACCATATAGGAGCACCTTATAGTTCTACAACTACAAACTATAGTCCATCTGATTCTCACATACCATGGTAGGCCCGTTTACCCTGTTCTTCAATGGTCAGAACCACCACAGAGGAGGTATTACGTGGGTGGTGGATCATTCTATCCACTGCAGTGATACTGACGTGGTGGTGGTGGTGGTGTGTTACTGTGTGCTGTTCTGGTGTGAGTGGATCAGACACAGCAGTGCTGCTGGACACCTCAGTGTCACTGCTGGACTGATAATTGTCCACCAACCAAAACTATCCAGTCTATAGTGTCCTGTGGGCAGCGTCCTGTGGGCAGCGTCCTGTGACCACTGATGAAGGACTAGAAGATGACCAACACTGCACTGTGCAGCAGCAGATGAGCTATCGTCTCTGACTTTACAGCTACAAGGTAGACCAGCAAGGTAGGAGTGTCTAATAGAGTGGACAGTGAGTGGACACAGTGTTTAAACACTCCAGCAGCACTGCTGTGTCTGATCCACTCACAGCACAACACACAGTAACACACCAGCACCATGTCACTGCAGTGTTGAGAATGATCCACCACCTACTTAATGCCTGCTCTGTGGGGGTCCTGACCATTGAAGAACAATGGTGGTTTTAATGTTATGGCTGATTGGTGTTTCTGATCCAGCCAATCAGAGACTTGGAAAGAGGCTGACTAAATGGAGCTTGTTTTTTAGAAATGTGCTTGAAACAGGCCAAATGATCTGCCAGTATATTGAGAACATTTGGTTTACAAACATCACATAAAACAAGTCAAAAATGTCCAGAAATAAGGACAGTTGTCTTAAGGAGATATTGAGTAGATATAAGATTATGTTACTTACCAAGATATCATTTTCTGCAGTGCCAAACAGCCTCCACACTGTCAGGATTCTGCCAGCTGCATTCTGATTAGCTAGCTGATTTCACACTTCCACGTATGAGTACTTCCGTGTATTGGTTTGTACTGGACTGAGTTGTGTTGTTTCAGATAAGGTTATCCTGGAGCTCCTGAGGGACTGTTTATGTTGTGACTCCGTGTTCATGATTGCCTTATTCTATATGTCATGCCTATCATGTTTGTGATTGGTCATTTGGTCAAACTTAGCTTTCTTGGCCACATGCCAAAACAGTATTAGTCTCTCACTAAAGAGTCTGGCAGTAGGATATTATTCCATAGGTGGCAACCCGAGACAGATGGATTTTTAGGCTTATTTTATACTTACTATTTTAGTTGTTTTAAGTGATTTTAATAACCCAAATTTTCCCACTGTACTGGCAGATGTTTGTTGTAAGAAATATGCTTAAAAAAGGCAAATTAACTTCCAGTATATTAAGAACATTTGGCGTAATGAAAATATACCTAAAACCAGTAAAAAGGTAATTGATTAAAATATTACAATAACTGAAGTATTAAGTATTTAAGTATTAAAATTCCTTAAAACAAGTAAAATACGACGGAAAGTAAGTTAAATATTCTTATAATGAGCTTACAATACACACAAAATGAGAATTTTAAGGTATATCAACTCAATATCAGCTCATTTTACTTATCGTTGTTTGCAGTGTAACACAGTTCCGGTTATTTCAGCTTCTGCTTAGTTGTTGTCTTTGACTGATGCAGGCCAGTAATTTGACCCTGCAGAATCACAACAACAGCTTTTCCTCAACCACGGGATACGTCTTTCCACATGGTCGTTTCAGAAATGAGAAGCTGCTCGCTGCATCAGTTAGGGTTAAAAGAATTGTTGCCAGCTGAAACACATCAATCAGCGCAGTGATGCTCCAAACAAATCCTCTTAAGTATTTGCTCATTTAAATCTAACTGGCAACTTTTTTGGCCAGAAAGTTTTTGTGTTTTGGCTCCAACTTCATAGTACATGCCCCCTCCACTCCGACACACACACAGATACAAACACATCTAGACTATGCTGTTTTCTAGCAAGGTCAGATATACAGTATGTAATAGGTGTGTTTGTGTGTTTTCGTCTGAAGGTCTTAAGCTTCACACACACAGTGTTGGAATAGGGTGTGTGTGGCGCTGCCTCTCCTGCCATTCTCCCACACATAATACCGGCCCATCTAACACACATAGACTTAGATACTTAGATGTGGTTAGATCACAAGATCACTTCCTATTATTCACTGCTCTCACTCTTTGTGTCTTTGTGTCTCTCCCTGCATGTCACTCTCTCTCTTTCTCTCTGTATCCCAGTTTTTCTCTCCTACTGTCTGCATCCCAGTTTCTCTCTCTCTCTCTTTCTCTCTCTCTTTCGCTCTCTCTTTGTCTGTCCCTATCTCTGTATCTCTATATTTATGTTGATCTCTGGCTCTCTCTGCATCTGTCTGTCAGTCTCTCTCTTTGTATCCCTCTTTCTTGCTCTGTCTTTCTCTCTGTCTACCTCTCTCTGTGGATCTGCCTGTCAGCCTTTCTCTCTGTCTCAGGTCATGGGGTTCATGTTGAGGTGCTGTAAGTCATCTGACTGCCCGTCATATGGACCCTCACTGTTTAATATCAACTGCCTGTGAACACACACATCACACCCACAAACATTCAAATACACACACACACAGACACACACACACACACACACACACACACACACACACACACACACAGGGTCACACAGGCTGCTCCTGAAAGAGGGTTGTAAGTGTGTGATCCCGTATGCTAGTGTACGTGAGTGTGCTGGAATGTGTGTGTGTGTGTGTTGTGGAGTAGTGTGAACTCTTTGATCTTTGCTCAAACTACATTCCGCACTACAATGAGAGGGCTTCACCTCTCTCCCATCTGTCAGCGTGTGTATGAGTGTGCATTCTGTTTTACTGTTTTCATGGAGACCACATGTCCCCACAATGTCAGGAAAACAAGCTCAAAAGAAATTATGATGCAGCCTTTAATAAACGACTAAAGCTAAAGGAACAGAGCAATCTTCTCCTGGTTATTAGGGGCTCACAACCTAGTCGACTAATGCTGGACACCTTAGAGAAGACAACAGGTGAGGAGCCTGGTGATCCGGCCTCCGTTACTCTGGTTTCCTGAAGGCTAGCAATATGATCTGATGGGCTTGTAGGAAAGGGCCTGTCACACTGTGCAGACCTGTGGAGTCTGGCTTCATCATGGATTTTTGAAGCTGTTTGCTGCAAAGCTTTCCCTTTTTCTGTGGATCTATTCATGATGTCACCAACGATTAGTCATCTTCGACTCGACTTTCATCACATTACTGTTGACTTAACCCCTACAGGTTACTGATGGTTGAATGCAGATTTCATGCGTAAACCATCACTGGCCCATGATGAACCATGATGAACTGTAAAGTAATCTCAGATTAATCTCAGCTTGTTAAGGAGAATATCATATACTGCTATCTGTACATACATGGACAAATATGCACTTTTGTATTTCCAAAATCACTAGTAGCAGCAGTATCAACAGTAACAGTGGTCAGATTAATGAATGAATGAATTAATTAATTAATAGAGATATTGTCATATGCAAAAGTTTGAATACTGCCTGTCAACTGATATACACTCGTCATCAAAAGAATAGCTGCACCCAGAAGGAAGTGTGGGGTTGCAGTGCTGTTGGGAAGGAAGATAAAGGTTACCAGGATCAATAAATGATGATAAATTTAGACTGATATGGGCAATATTTATTGAGCTACACATACAGAAGTAGTGTCTCTCAGTATGGTGTCAGGCCCCCATGTTTGCTAACACAACATGCCAGACGTCCCAGCATGGAGTTGTAGAGGTTCCTAATGGTGTCCTGTGATAATCCATCCCATGCAGCTTGAATATTCTCACACAGTTCCTGCAGATTGTGTGGTTGGGGTGGAGGTGGAGTGACACCAGGCCCTCTGGACGTGTGACACGTGACAACAAACCGTTCATCTTGGCGCTGACATTGGTGCCTCCACACACAGACTCGTTGGTCGTCTCCACCAAGACAAAAGTGGGACTCGTCACTGAAGATGACCCGCTGCCATTCTGAGTCACTTCATGACAGTCTGGCACGACACCATTGCAGTCTTTGGTGACGTTGACGTGGTGTTAAGGGCAGTCGTCGTAACGGCCTGTGTGCATGTACTGGAGTTGTGCAGCCATCTTCCAATGGTGCTGGCACTAACAGGATGACTAATGGAGGGTATCACTGCTCGCTGAATGCCCACAATCGTGGCTGTTGGGTCAGTCAGGTACAGCAATAAGGCCTGACCTTGCTTACATCACATAAGCAGCCAAGCGTGAAATTGAATCTTTAGCATGTCTCACAATGTCAAACCTACCCACCAAGTTTCATTCCTGTCGGCCCATTCCTTCTGAGTGCAGCTGTATATTATAGACCCTCAGCATTCAACCAATCAGAATAAGGAGGCTTCTCATATTGTGGACTGGCCTAACGTATAGCATCTTGCAAGCTACAAGCTTTTATTTCAGATGTCAGGTTTGCCTATTGGAAAACCAAAGGGAGTCAAGCTGAGATGAGCCAGTACCATGCAGTGGAAAAGTGACTAAGTCCAAAAGTATCCAGACACCCCTTCCATTAGCTAATTCACCTTTTTTAAGGTGCACACATGCTGTGTAATCTGGACATCTGGATGTGGGCTCCCACAATTGGGATTTACATGGCCTGTAGTGCAGTCTGATTAGAATCCTCCAAAAACTGTAGCAATGTAGCACAGGCAAGTCTGCATGTGTTTTGGGGATGGAGCTTTGGTGTGAGTGCTGAGGGGAGGGGCTGTTGACTTTCAAAACAGCTGGCTTTAGCAAACTTCCGCTAAACTGAGGAGTACGTCTTAACTCATTTAGGAGCGTTGGTTGTGTGCTCATATCTATTAAACTGGGTTATCTCTGGGCCTGAGAACACAGAACACAGATTATATTGCTACTATTTATATGTACAGATGGAGGCCGGGTGCCTATATGTACAGGCCTCTGAGTAACAGCATGTTTGAGAGTAAGATTACTCTTCCCACGGAGGAGATGCCAGGAGGCTTTTCAAAAAAAGTTCTCACTTACAATCAGCAAAGAGGGGAGCTAACAGCTACTCCAGGCCTATTTTTGGTACGTTATATTGGCTCATGGCTTACTCTGAGGGAACTGTAGGGGAAGTGCAGGAGTGCACGGCAGCTTCCTCAAAACTGTCACCAAACAAATTAATTGCTGAGAATGATTATTCAATTAATCAATTAATGCACAAAACCTCATATGTATATATTACGTTTATCTTAATGCTTTGCTTTAGAATAAAAGTGAAGCCATGAAACTATAAAATAGCACTCATGGAATTATGCAGTTCACCTTAAACACCTCCAAAATGGAACTTTACAGGAGGTTAAACAGTTTTCCTAACCTGCATTGGAGGCTGATATAACAAGGCTTATTTCTAAAAAGTTTTGGACCAATTCTATTGGTCTGTCCATCATGAATGTTCACTAAATTGGCAGAAATATAATACTGTGATACATCGAGAGTGTATGTGGTATATCAGGATAGTTATTGTTTCAGACATCTCATCAGTTGGAACTGAGTCTAAGCCTGTAGAGTCTTTAAGATCACCAACCACATCCATTTAGTTGGGTGTGTCTAAACTTTTGACTGGTACTGTATATATAGGCTGCTGAGTTTTCAGAAGTAAAGATGGAGAGGGCTTGGGCAATGTGGAAGAAAGCCCAGGCAAAGAGTACAGCAATGTAAGAATTAAGATTCTCAATATAAACGAGCAAAACAACTTGGAGATTTCATCATCAACATAATATCGTTAGAAGAGTCAGAGAATCTGAAGAAATCTCTGTCTGCAAGGTACAAGGCCAGTATGAACCAGTATTAGAAAAGAAAGGGGTCCTTAATGGGTGACTTGCACATTTGTGAGGCGCCTTTAATTCTGAACCATATACATGGAGCAACTTACGCTGCCATCCAGATGACGTCTTTTTCAGGGAAGGTCTTACTTTAATCCACAAGATGATGCCAAACCACATTCTGCACATATTATGACAGCATGGCTCTTTAGTACAAGAGCCTGGGGACTACAGTGGCCTGCCTACAGTCCAGACTGGCTGCCCACAATTTGAGCATTATGAAAAGAAGAATACTGAACTGGTGACCAGCCGAAATACTATGGGAAAAGCATGAATAGGAAACAATTCACTTTGAAAGCTACAGCAACTATATGTATTTCATATACTTTCATCTACATCTATGTGCATATAGCATTTCAGTATACTGCCACATATTTTAGTGTTCACATTGACGCAATTAAATATATCCAGCACTTGTATTTTCAAACCTCTCACATACTGCACATATATTGAATACATAAGATCACAGGACAAAAAATGAGTCACCTGTTACTAAAACGTACCTAATAGCCTGTAATATCTACACGAGCACCAATAACACCTGTGGCTGGATTTGGCATGTACTCGACAAGTTTCTGGATGCAGGCCACATCAATGTTCGGACACTCTTGCATCAAACAAATGCACCGTTGGGACAGATTTGGTGGATGCTTTCCCTGACAGAATTTCCTGTAGACTGGGATTTGAGACATTGCTGGTAGATCCTTAACGTCTGCGATCATTAACGTCTGCTTTGGAGCCATTTTCCACACATGGAACGAGACATTCACTGCACTGTAGCACCTCTTCTCAATCTATGGATCCCGTCACTCACACCCCGCAGGTATCCAAAGCCCCATCATCCTTGTGCAGTCCCATCTGCAGGAGCCTGAAGTTACTACCACTTTAAACACACAGAGTGACTAATTCTTTGTTTGGTGAGCTTAGTTTTCCTATGAGCAAACGTTTCTATACGTATTTGTCTTCCATTTGGGGAAAGAAAGACCAAACCTGTCACCAAAACTGCCAAGTTAAAGCTGCTGTTTTTGCTGTTTATATATATTATATATAATATTTATTTTTATTTAGAGGTTGTTTAGAGGATTTAGGGAATTTTCAAGCAGGTAGGGAAGCCCTCTTTGTACTTCAGTGGATTGAGAGAGACACTTTCATGAGTTGTCTTCCTGGTGTGATGTGGGAACAAATAACCTGGTTAATGTTGTTGCTTTTGCTCTCCTGTAATTTTGATGTGAGGTTTGTCAGTGAGCTGATCCAGGCATATGTATATATACATATATATATATGTGTGTGTGTCTATGTGTACCTTTGTGTGTGAGGCCTTCAGGGTGGTGGGACAGTTTCCAGGGCGACCGCCAGGCATGTGCTACCCCTGGCTTGTGCCTCTCTCTCACTAAGACACACACACACACACACACACACACACACACTCACACACACGCTCACACACACAAACACACGGAAAAGCCCCTATTTCGAGTGCGGCCCCACCAGGTCTCAACATTCCACTCCTGTTACCACGACAACGTCCATACCAACAGCTCAGTGGCTCTTTAACCCTTCAGTGACCTCCCAGCGGAGACACTTCCTCCAACATGCTTCGACACACATACACACACACACACACACACACACACTCACGCAAACGTGCACATGCGCGTAGCCTCTAATGCAAACACTTATAAACTCACATATCCTCTTTGTCTCTGTCTCTCACGTTTGCTCTGTTTTTGCTGTCTTTCTTTCTCTCTGTGTCAAAGAGAGAAACAAAGGGTGAAAAAGTGACTGAAAGATACATACATATATATATATATATATATAAATACACCCATCAGCCACTTCCTTAGATACATATCTGTATCTGAACTCACTGTCCATTTTATCAGCTCCACATATAGGAGCACTTGTAGTTCTACAGTTACAGACTGTAGTCCATCTGTTTCTCTGTATACTTTGTTAACTTGTTCTTCAATGGTCAGGACCCCCACAGGATCACCACAGAGCAGGTATTATGTGCAGAGCAGGTATTATGTGGGTGGTGGATCATTCTCAGCACTGCAGTGACACTGGCGTGGTGGTGGTGTGTTAGTGTGTGTTGAGCTGGTGTGAGTGTTGCTGGACACCTTAATGTCTCTGCTGGACTGAGAATCGTCCACCAACCAAAACTATCCAACCAACAGCGTCCTGCGATTTCACTGTGGGGTCGTTGGTGTTGGAAATTTGGTATTCCCTTCAGGAACACTGCAGTGGAACACTGTGGCCTCTGTGAGCAGTGTGAGTGTGGGTTGTGTAAGTGGGAGGGTTTTGTTTGTGACTGTGTATGTATGTGTATGTGTGTGTGTGTGTGTGTGTGTGTGCAGCTCCCCATCAAGGTACTTAACATTGGATGATGTAATGAGGAGCAGAAACCGAACTGCATTACACAGTCTGACGCCATGTGGAGTCTGGATACAGCTGACCTACATACACACACACACACACACACACACACTCACGCACACACACACACATCTGTGCTGTTACATAAACCAAACCAGTGTTTCAGTTTTTGTTAGATAGAAAGTGTTTGTGTGTGTGTGTGTGTATGTGTATGTGTGTGTGTTTGTTTAATTGTATCTGTGTTTCATAAAGACCCTCACAGAAGGTAGAGCAGTGGGGGAATTGTGGTTTATGCTTTTAAAAAAAAGGCAGATTGAGTGACCCACAGAGCAATGGAGAGTGAAAACAAGCTGGGGATGAAAAATGAAAGGCCAAAAAAACGAGAGCAGAAAGAATATCCACCTCGCCGGATCAGCAGAAAGTGCGTGCAGATTTGGATATGACAGCAGCAATATGCAAAGAGATACGTGGGAACTACAGTGGGAAAGGTAAGAGGAATGATGTGTAAGGCCTACCTAGGGTGAGAGTGTGTGTAAATGTGCACAAAATGTGGCCAAAAGTATGTGGACACCCCGATTGAGTTCAAATGTTTCAGCCACACCCATTGCCAACAGGTGTATAAAATTAAGCACACAGCCACCCATAGACAAACACTAGCACTACAATGGGTTAAACGGAAGAGCTCAGTGACTGTAAACGTGGCACTGTCACTATCACCGCAAGTCAGAACCCAGAAGGAAGTGTGGAATTGCAGTGATATTGGGAAGGAAGATAAAGGTTACCAGGAACAATAAATGATGATACATTTAGATATGGGTAATATTTATTGAGCTACACATACAGGAGTGTCTCTCAGTATGGCGTCGGGCCGCCATGTTTGCTAACGCAACATGCCACATATCTCAGCATGGAGTTATAGAGGTTCCTAATTTTGTCCTGTGATAATCCATCCCATGCAGCTTGAATTCGTTGCTTGTCTCCACCAAGACAAAAGCGGGACTCGTCACTGAAGAGGACCTGCTGCCATTCTGAGTCACTCCATGACAGTCTGGCACGACACCATTGCAGTCTTTGGCATCGTTGATGTGGTTTTAAGGGCCGTCATCATAACGGTCTGTGTGCAAGTAGTCCTGCGTCGAGTAGCCGCCTGCCAGTGCTGCTGACACTAACAGGATGACTCATGGAGGGCATCACTACTCACTGAATGTTCGCAGTCGTGGTTGTTGGGTCACTTGGCGCATGCCAGACTATTCGTCAGTTGTCCCTTGCCATGATTTATGTAGGTCTCCCAGATCCGTCATGTTGCTTTTGCGTGCCTTTTTCTATCCACTGCCTCCACCAGTGGCTGCTATGGTTGTATCCGTACGGCCAGTATGGCTCGCAATACGTTGACAAGATCTCGCTTCCTGGAGCTGGATGGGTGTGTATATATGTGCAGTATATATCTGACATATCTAAAATATATATTTACTCGTTTAGACTTACTTATTTATCAATGAACAATGAGCTACGACTCTTTTTAGCCCCTCAGCTAGCAATGTTAGCTTTTTAGCTCCACTGCTAAACTAAAGAAGACAACTTTGCACACCAACCCTGTCTTGGCTAAACAACTACATTCGAGTTTAAGGGGAAATACATACACGTTTGATGTTTGGCTGAACGTTTTGGGGGTTGACATGCATGCATATCCTTGGATGTGACCCCATTATACTGTGTGACCCCGTTGTGAGTGGGAGTGGGTGAATGTGTGTGAGAGAGAGAGAGAGAGAGAGGGGTCTCCCAGGGTAAACTCTTTGTGGACATTACTTCTGCCCATAACCCTGGACAAGTGACACTGACAGTCAAACCAGATCAAAGTGTAGGCAGGCCATTCAGGCCTCCGCGAGTGTGTTTGTGAATGTGCGTGTGCATGTGTGCGTGCGTGCATGCATGTCAGCTACCTTTGTTTAATGTTAAGTGTTGTCTAGGCAGGAAAGCCAAGACAAAAGAAAAAGAGAGAGAGACACACACACACACACACACACACACACAGAAACACACACACAGTCAGCGCTTGGTTGTTGGTTCTAGAAGTTATTATCACTGTAATATTCCATATAATTTTATATCAGTCTGTACACATGCATGTGCAGCTGTAGTACCTTTATTTTCAGGGTGTTGAAGTCTTGAACAGAACCACTAGGCAACCACTCAGACAAGCTCAGTCTCAGATTCATATACCATATGATTATACTGGCAGTCATTACGGATCTCTCAAATGAATATATCCTATAGGAAATGAGTTTTGTTGCAGGTTTTATTAAAGGGGCAAACAAACGAACAAACAAACAAACAACTTGCCTTTCTGCTTACCTCCTACAGTGGTCTTTAGAGCAAGACTGTCCAGTTTAAAGGGCTAGAAGACCCCCTTAGGGTGGGTTGTTTGAATTGTTTACATGCATTAATTAATTAATTTTGCTAGATGGCTCATGCGGAAGGAAGATGAATATGGGTCTGTTTTCATTAGCCTATTTTTCAGTGGCTAGATGTCAGGATGTCAGGTTGTATGTCATATTTGTGTAATGCTGGGTAATGCATGCTGGGTACTGTAGTGAAAGCGCATTTGAGAAATGCAAAAAGGATAAAACATGCTGATGCAGCTGAGGGATGCAATGCCATCATAGAGAATAGTACATAGTATGAGACATAACATTAACATAACATCACCCCTAGTAACATCACACACTAGAATGCATAAAGGGACGAAACTGATCTGTTAAAGCGCATGTGTTGGAACAGCTCACAAATAAAAGCAGTTAAGCTCTTGATATTCCAAGTGTTCCTCAAAACTCAGTGTCCATATTTCTTGGTCATAGAATCTGAAATACAGCAAATAACATTTTGAGGAGGTCAAGGGGGTCAAAATGAAGCACATTTGCGAGTGATTTTCTATCCACCGTGATGTTTTTGGGTATTTCAAAATTCATTTTTCAAAATTCATATGTCTATAATGCTTTGTGAAAGGTCATTTCATATAGATTACCTACGGTGGCTGAGAAGTGCAAAACAAATGAACATTTCAGAAAACTAAATTATAAAACAAAAATACAAACAAATTAACAAGATGTGAAACACTTTTACCAGTACCGAGACACTTCTACAAACTGTGAATTCTGACAGAAAGGGTACACACAGGATGTGCTTGTTGTGGACCCTTTTCAATCAAACTGTTTGTCGGTGGTAGAGTGAGTGGAGTTTGGGATGGTCACGACGCTAAAGTATGTTTTGTCCATTTTGTGGCACACATTTTAGCCAGCTGGCACGCTTCTGTTTTTCCTGTGGAAGCTCTTTAGAGTTTTTAAAAGAGCAGATGGAAGAAAGAGACGAACAGGCGACGTCTAAACCACGTGGAGTTGGAAATGTTAACGTAAGCAAGTGGGCTATAATGCTAGCTATAGTGGATAACCAGCTAGCTAGCTTAAAATGTGTGCCACAAAATGGACAAAACATGCTTTAGCGTCGTGACCATCCCAAACTCCACTCACTCTAACACTGCCAAACAGTTTGATTGACAAGGGTCCGCAACAAGCACTTCCTGTGTGTTAGACCTTCCTTTTCCGTCAGAATTCACAGTTTGTAAAAGTGTTTCGGTACTGGTAAAAGTGTTTCACATCTTGTAGATTAGTTTTTATTTTTGTAATTTTGTTTTCTGAAATGTTAATTTGTTTTGCACTTCTCAGCCACCGTAATATCCAGACATTCAAAATCAAGCAAACTACTAGAGCTAATACTCATCTAACCTGTTTTAGTAGATTCACTAAAACACTAGAACACTCGTTCATGTACGATAGACACACTGCTGCACTACATAATACTGCATTAAAGGTGCGCTTTCCTCTATGGTAGGCTCTTTTTCAGTTTTCCCCATAAATGGTAAAGCATCCTTAGGCATGTGAAAGGTGCAGTATAAGATTAATGTATTCGTCTTCTTCTTCTTTATCTTCTTCTTATTATTATTATTATAAAACACATTTTTTAGGATTTTAAACGATCTCTGATCTCTGCGTAGAAGGTACTAATGTGACTAGGATGAAACGAGCTGTTTTCCCTTTTTTGGTGAGCTCATGAATAATCTGATGGGCTCTGCTCTGATTGGCTGGTTTACAGTGAGACGCCACAATGACCACACAGAAGAACATGTCGAAAAAGGACACAGACAGGAAAACGAAACAAGCCTCTGGGTAAATATGCTCGACCATGATACTATTTAGTTGGCTATGCTGTCACTTGGAGCTAATGCTAGTAGTTAACGTTACCACCTGGACATCAAATTAAATTTGTTGCTCACTATGATGCTGATGCATGACTGCTACTTAGAGGCTGCTGTTGGGGTTGTGATGCTAGTAAAGGTGGAGCTGCTCCTCTCTTCAGGCTCCTCAGTGTCAAATGCTCAGTGAGGCTGCTCAGGAGTGAAATGCCCAGAGTAAACGTAAAGTCATCCAGGATCCTGTCAAAGATGTGGGAGCTGAAGCTTCCTATTTGCCAACTTATTTTCATCATTTTCCATTCCATTCCACCTTAAATGTTGCTGCAGTTACATTTAAGGTGGAATTCTCACGTGTGAGGTAGAACTGAACATTTAAGGTGGAATTCTCACATTTGAGGTAGAACTGAACATTTAAGGTGGAATTCTCATATTTAAGGAAGAACTGAACATTTAAGGTGGAACTGCCAAATTTAAGGTGGAACTGAACCGTTTATTAAAAAGCAACTTCAGCCTCGTTTGAAGATGGGCATCATCAGTCATACCTATAAACAGTTTGGTTCCTTGGAACGGGAATGAAAAGTGCCGACATCCCCTGGAACAGCAGATTTCTCCACATAGTCCATCCTTTTTTGTGTCTGTTGCTCCGGTGTGGTTGTATGTAAATTTTGGAGGGTGTAAATATTAATAAGTCTGTCACGTAAGAGGATTTGTATTTGAAGGAGGATCAACAGTGTTTGACCTCCGCAGCATGTCAGTTCTATGTACTGAACACTCCTTATTCAACTATGTTAACATGAGCACAGTTTTCCATTGTATGGCACTTTTACATTGAAGATACAATTGATATGATACCTTGTCTTTGAGGAAAAGCATTGATTCCAACATTTCCCAGATTTCCTACCACAGTCTCACATTTTTAATTGAATTGTGAGTTTACTTACCTGCATCTAATTAGACCGAACTTTGTTCGGTTAACAGACTTGAAACCCTCCTTCTGATCACGGATCTTGAAGGTGGAAAGAACTTTTGAGGAACAACAGCTGGATTTCTGAGGGAAGAGATGCTTTCATTAGCTGGTGACTGCAGAAGGAAGTTAGGTAGCTACGGTTATGGCTGGGGAAGCCAAACACAGGCATGTTATTGGCAAAGTATGTAGAATAGTAGCGTCTTCAAATGATCACGACAACAGTAATAGTGAATTACTCCATTCTACAGCTGACTTTCTTTATTAATTGTCTTATAATAAAGCAAGTTTAAAACTAATTAGCCCATAGCGCATTGATTTCGGTAGGATTCCGAACAGCTAATAATATAAACTCATTGACCAAAAAATAACACACTAAGAAGGAGTGGTTGTATAGTGGTTGAAACTGTTTATGTATGAATGTAACGACGATATATGTAATTAATTACAGTATTAGAGTGGAAGGAGAAGTTTATTGGGGAAAAATGAAAATTGAAAGTAGGCTCTACTTCCCTGTTGGCCCGGCTGTAGCCTGGATACAACTGAAGATACAGTTGGGCATGGAGACACACATGTTCTGGTCCCAGCTAGTCCCATAAGTGCTCGATTGGCGATAAATCTGGTGACTGGGCAGACCAAGAAAGTGTCACAATCTGCCAGAGACATTCCTGGGAAGCCCTTGCCGTGTGTGGGCGAGCATTATCCTGCTGAAGAATGCTGGTTGGAAGCCCTGCCATGAGAGACACCACATGTGGCACATAGCTGTTAGTGTCCCTTAGTGTATCACTACTAGGGGTGACTGACTGTTGTGTGCGATGGCTCCCCAGCAGCAACTGACACAGTGTGTTGCTTCACAGCAAAGCCACAAGGCCTCCATACTCTAACCCCACAGCCATAGGATCCCAAACAGAACCTGGATTCGTGGATTCGTGGCTAAAGATGATACAGTTCCAGTCCATAGCAGTCCAGGTTTCTTGTTCACGACACCCCTGCACCACACGGCAGTGACTGGCTGTCAGTGGCAGGACACTTAATGGGTGCTTGCTTCTGCTAAGCACCTGGAAAGGGTCCGGCTAGAGACAGGTCTGGGCCGCCCAGAGCCTGTTCACCATGTATGTGTGCCTTCACGTAACCAGACCACACCTGTAATCATGTACATATCGTATCTGCCTGGGACATAACTGCATGCCGAGTTTTGCAGCAATCCAACATGTCTACCTTTTGTCAATGAGTGTATTTGCATGCACTCTGGATATTACGGTGGCCGAGAAGTGCAAAACGAATGAACATTTCAGAAAACAAAATTACGAAAATAAAAACAAAATTACAAATGAAAAAATATTACATGCAAGAAAACAAAATTACAAAAGTAAAAACTAATTTACAAGACGTGAAACACTTTTACCAGTACCGAAACACTTTTACAAACTGTGAATTCTGACGGAAAGGGAAGGTCTAACACACAGGAAGTGCTTGTTGCGGACCCTTGTCAATCAAACTGTTTGGCGGTGGTAGAGTGAGTGGAAGAAAGAGACGAACAGGCGACGTCTAAACCACTTAGCGTTGGAAATGTTAAGGAAAGTAAGTGGGCTGTAACGCTAGCTATAGTGGAGAACCAGCTAGCTAGCTTAAAATGGCTGAGAGCTTTTACATCCCACTTTTTACAGCCCACGTGGTTTAGACGTCGCCTGTTCGCCTCTTTCTTCCGTCTGCTCTTTTAAAAACTCTGAAGACTTTCCACAGGAAACACAAAAGTGTGCCAGCTGGCTAAAATACGTGCCACAAATGGACAAAACATGCTTTAGCATTGTGACCATTCTAAACTCCACCCACTCTACCACCGCCAAACAGTTTGATTGACAAGGGTCCGCAACAAGCACTTCCTGTGTGTTAGACCTACTCTTTCCGTCAGAATTCACAGCTTGTAAATGTGATTCGGTACAGGTAAAAGTGTTTCACGTCTTGTAAATTAGTTTTTGCTTTTGTAATTTTGTTTTCTGAAATGTTCATTTGTTTTGAACTTCTCAGCCACCATATTCTATCAAACCAATAAGGGCGTAACACAACTGCCTACTGCATAACACAACAAATAACACAGTAACACAGTTTTAGGCCGGAATGCCCTTACAAGTGAGGAAAGTCCCTTCAAACACACCACGCAATAGTCGCTAGACCTCAGTGAATGACACATGTGCATCTGAGCAATCTGTGTATAAAGCCTGTTTGATCATTGTTGGTGCTCCCTTGTGGCAAGGTCTGACATTAAGCAGACAGACAGAGTTTCCCTCTCTCCCTCTCCCTGTGAAAGTGGCGGTTTGGAGGTGATCTCATGGGGGTGGAATGATTATCCGCAGCTCTATTGAGGCTGATAAATGGTTGGATTAGAGGGCAGAGGGAGTGAGTGTGTGGGTGGGTGGGAGTGTGAGCGAGTGAGTGAGGAAGAAGGGGGTCAAGCTGAATGGGGTGGGGAAGAGTTTGGGGGAAAAGAGTTCTCTTGTACCAGGCTGCCCCAAACTCGCGCACACACACATACACACACCCAGCACCCTGCTGGGAGTCTACACACACAGACACACAAAGCAGCAGTGTGTGGGAGGGGGGTCATGATATACACTGCCATTTAGCAGTGTTGGCACTGTTGGCAGTTGCTTTATGATACTGATCTGTGATCACTTTAGCTGCTGTGATAATGGTTAACATGAGGCTCTGGTTTAGTGGAAACTGATCCCGCATCAGATCTCGCTCCGAGTGGCGGTCATGTCACCGAGTTCATTACAGAGTGTAAGCTGAGAGCTCAATGCTACTTTGAGACTTCCGCTGTGTGTGCCATCGGAGAGTTAATCAAGTGTTGACGTGTGTGAATGTATGTGAATGCGTGTGGGAGAGATGCAAGAGATAGAGACCAATATGTTTTATCCAGTCAATATGCAACTAATGCAACTAACATATGCTTTTCAGTATATACAGTCAGTCAAATGTTTAGAGACGGCTACTCATAGAAGGTTCTCCTTATGTCTATCTTAATGCTTTACTTTGGAATAAAAGTGAAGACATCAAACGATACAATAGTGTTCATGGAATTATGCAGTCCACCTTAAAAACCTTAAAAATGGAACTTTTTTCTTAACGAACGTTTTCTTAACCTGCAGTGGAGGCTGATAGAACAAGATTGTTTTCTAGGCAGTTTTGGAAATTATATATTGGTGGCGATATGGCAGAAATATAATACTGTGGTACATCAAGAGTACCGCAGAGTATCAAGAGCCTGTAGAGTCTTTAAGAGAACAAACAACATCCATTTAGTTGAGTGTGTCTAAACTTTTGACTGGTAGTGTAAATCTATACAACCAACATGATAAACATATACAATGATGCATAACACAGGCTACACATATGAACTTAATATATACAACCAACAACTTGCTAAATTTACTATATGCAGCTAAACATATGATAAATACAAGCTTCTGGCAAGATATATATATATTCTAAACTTTAATGTTAATAAACGTAATTTCATTCTAGATCAATTGCATTTGCATGATGGGGTTTTGACACAATCGAACTGGAAGCTCTTATTTTTCGTTACAAGCTTTTGTTCAAACAGGGATGACATGCAACAAATTGTAACTACCTTAAGCTAAATACATGCATTATACTAAAAACATAAAAAGTTTCCATTTTAGTGGAAGTTAATGAAAAGAGATTTTGTTCTTAATAACAAATTTGGAGGATTTCTATTTGTTCATCCTTCATGAAACATTCAGACAGTGGTCATAAGATGATGATGATGATGATGATGATGATGAAGAAGGAAAAACTTTTTCTTGTGTTTGCATAGTCACAATATGCTAAACATATGCAGTTAAATATGCAACCAAAATATGCTTAAAATATGCAACTATTCATGTACAACATAAAAATATATGCTTAATGGAGAAGTAACATTCATCATCAAATACCATATCTCCCTGCATTTCCTCTCAAATCAGCAATGCCAAAGACTGCAATGGTGTTGTGTTGTGACTGTCATGGAGTGGCTCAGAATGGCAGCGGGTCATCTTCAGTGACGAGTCCTACTTTTGTGTTGGTGGAGATGACCAATGAATCCGTGTGTGGAGGCACCGTGGTCAGCACCTGCTGTTACTCCACCTCCACCCCTACCGCACTATCTGCAGGAACTGTGTGAGAATATTCAAGCTGCATGGGATGGATTATCACAGGACTCCATTAGGAACCTCTACAACTCCATGCTGAGACGTCTGGCATGTTAAGTTAGCAAACATTGTGGCCCAACATCATACTGAGAGACACTACTTCTGTATGTGTAGCGCAATAAATATTGCCCATATCAGTCTAAATCCTTCCCAATAGACCTGCAGTCCCACACTTCCCTCTTTTGATGATGAATATATATACTTCTAAACACAGTTATGCAATATAAAACACAGCATTAATTGGACAAGTTTTAAACGTTAACCTATTCACAACACTAAATTTCAAACTAGCATGCTGGGAGACAAAACTAGTTAACTGGTCTAAATTTGTCATTTTGGTTCTATACCTTGAACTATTCTATACATGAACTATCTACCAGCCCATTTACATTTTTGTGATTAAATCTATTTGTAATGTGTTTATTCACCACCAAATATTGTTTTTTCCATTGCTTTGTTTAAAAATAGACGAAATCTTGAAAATGTCTGGTTTCGAATAAACAGAGCTATGGTAATCCCCATGATCTCTAACCAGTGAAGCCATCCGAACCTATAAAAAACGGGCTTGCATCCTTCTCACCCACGCTGGTGTAGGAAAGAGAGAGAGAACATATGGAATGCTTTATGAGCAGACTCTCCTGGTGGAGGTGTACACTCAGGAATGTTCTTATAAAGGGAATAACAGAGCTTTAACATTAGAGGGGGGTCTCTCGCTTCACTCTCTTTCTCACACACAGTGGAAAGACATAGGCCATGGAAAGAAACCATCATGTGCTGCAAGTTCTTGAAAAACCTTCCGGAAGGTGCACTCCAGTGGTTTTTCAGCCCAACCTCTTTTCTCCCATGTCTGTAATTTTTTGATTATGGTTGATTACTACATTGCTACGTGCATGGTTGATTACTATATTCATAGGATGCAAAATCGTTGAGTATTTCTTTAAACTGGAATATTTGGTTGGACATGTTTGTTTCTGACACTCTGCAATTCATATGTCCAGGTTAAAAGACTGTTGGGAACTAATGTGTGGTGCACTTCTGCCATGCAGTACCCCCTCACCAATACAACACACTGATATGGAGTGATGTTCTGCTCTGCTGTACCTTCAGGTTCTACTCCACTGCCCCCATGTGGACTTATAGATGGTTACATTAAAGAGATGCATGTCGTTTTGAGAGGCAGGTATGGACTAAGAGACCCACTCGTTATATATCCAAGGGCAATTTGTTCATCTAGTTCTTGCATCTGCTGTGGACTGTCTCTAGTATTTGAGCTGCCTCGAGCCTTGTGGCCTGAAGCTTCTCGAGGCCTGAGGGTCCTCGATGCCCCCTAGGCTGTGGGCCCTTCGGCAGAGGCAGTGATCCATCCCTGTAGTAGATTACTTTTTGATGCTCATTTTAATGGGGAATTTAACTAATATTGAATATTTTTTTAATGTTTAATTAATTCATTGATACACAAATCAATATAAAACTATGTTTATGACCAAGAGCTTATCTTAAAACTAGGAGAATTAAATGGCACAAGCATTATTAAACATGTAGTAACTGCCTGTGAGGGACCTTGTAGAGACATTATACGTCTCAATATGATATCTGGTTCATATTCCCACCACTCTGAACAATTCGGATTCATTAAGGTTCTCTAGAACAGTGTGCCTCAACCTGTCTGGGTCCTGGAGGCACCCTGCCCCTGCGCATTTTAGAGCTTTTCCTGCTCCCAACACACCTGATTCAACTCATCAGCTCATTAATAAGCCCTTTCAGAGTAGCGGGGGGCGTGCTAAAGCAGGGAATCCACTGGAATGTCCAGGGCAGGGTGCCTCCAGGACCAGGCTTGAGAAACACTGCTCTAAAAAGTCCCATTTCACATCAGACCACTCTGAAGGACTGTGTTTACATCTCAAACCTTTAATGGGAAATTCGTATAAACCAGTGGGATTTCACTTTTAGTGACATACTTCAATTCAAATTATGTACTAGCTACGTATTGTACGGATATGTGCATTATGTGTTATTAATTTTATTATTAATTTCTAATCAATTTATGTATGTAAATAAATGTAATCTATGTAAATGTAGTTTCGATATACCACCTGAGGTTGGGGGGGCTGGGGGCGTTGGTCTGAGTATTTGTTATAGGGTATATGTTTTCATTGTGTATATATATATATATATATATATATATATATATACACACAGTTGGTCTTTTACTTTCTTCCTTTCCTTTAATGTGTTCGGTAGCTTTGGTAAGAATAGAATAGACCCTGCGTTGTGAGGGTGGAAGTTGAAGCAGGATGCTGCTCTGGTGGTTGCCCAATCAGAACACAGTGCACTGGGTTTATCAGGAGGCGGGGCTTAAAGACACAGGAGCTCTAAGTGACCGGCATAGTGTGAATACAGATCTACAGTATGAGAAAAATATTGCGTTTTGGGAAAACTGCAGCCTGTAAATCTATTCTGGTAGATACACCGTAATGAACACTGAAAATGAGCTCCTCTATTAAGAAGAAACACTGGCTCAAGGTTTCGGAAAAGAAAGAACGAACCTTCTTCATTTACTCCATCATGCTTTGTCTACTACAGCGATTTCCTGAATTCTTGAATGGTGAAAACTGGTCAGCTGCAAAGAGGACAGAAAGTAGACACCGAAATGCAAAAAAACATATTCATTTATTTACTTAGTCGTTTCATTTAAAAGAGAAACAATGGTACAATAACCATACTCAGTTTTTTACTCTTCTTTTGACATTTGCCAAAAATAAAGACTGCAACACACTCAGTGCAAGAAAAGACACAAACCGTGACATCACCGTGTGTATGTCATAGCCCCCCGCAGTGCAACAAACGCTTCCACAGAATAGAATAGTATTTACACGCACACACACACACACACACACACACATGCCGGAGAACGCGTACCAGTACGTCAGGGTTGGGGAGTGAGAGTAAGAGTGCTAGATGGTTTCTATAGCCCAACATGTGCGTTCCATGATCAGGATTTTCCGTTTTTGTTTATTTTTATTTATTTATTTATTTTTTGCCTCTTCAAAACCTCACTTTGGAGTGTCCTTACACTATGTTGTATACAATGTTCTTGAAACCACACATTTTGACACAAACCGTGTGCTTGCCGTGTAAAACCAAAGATTTTTTGGTCATTTTTTCATTTTTTTGTAGTTTTTTTTCTGTGAGAACGTATGTAGTAATCTGTCTTTTCACATTTACGTATTAATGTTGGTGGCTAAGTGGGCCATGAACGTGCAATTCAAATGGTCAAAGGAATGGATCGTCCGAATTCCACTGCGATGATTCTGACGGCCAGTGATTTGCTTCGAACTGACCAACAGACTGTACGCAAAAGTGTGAACAATACAAGTTTTATTGACTTGTTTGAGTGAGGATAAGTTAGCAGGTCCTCTACGGGGAACACACTTAGATATGGCATTTTTTTCTGCTGAGTTTAACATTATGGAACAAAAATAAAGCATAAAGTATAAAATCTATCTTTTGCATAATTTTATGTTTGATTTTCTTCCCCCAGTGTGTTAAATTCAGCACAGAAACTGTTATTGTGCATTGAAATGTTCTCTGTAGGGGACGTGTTAGCTTATTTACACCCGTCATTTGACCAGGGCATCCACACTTCTGCACTTCACCAGTCTTCTGTAGCGATGTTGGTTGGGCATGATTTACAGTGAAATTGTAGCAATCAACTCAATCAACTGTTTTTGCTGAATTACACAAATATTGATTGTGTTATAATTTTTTTTGCTTTTATTTTGTATGCATGTAAAAGGTCACACATTTAGAGTTTAATCTTTTTAGTCTAAGCAGGAACTTCAGTGTGTTTTAACATTGCTAGCTAATGTAGCACTGTATGGCATTAGCTACTGTATTAGCATGGTGTAAGTATTTTAAGGGATATGCAAAAATCACTGTCCTTATGGTAAATGGTACATACACTTCTATACATTTACATTTATATATATATATCGGCGTTGGCTCCAGACTTTATTCCAAGTGATTTTGGCCCATATCTTTTGGTCTATTCATCATGATTTTTTCACACAATACAAACAGTAGCTTGTGTGTTTAAATGATGCATAAAAGGTAATATCAACAAATAATGGAGATACATGTTTCTTTTTTTATGGATATATATATTATATTTAGTGTTGAGCAATATGAGAATATTTATTAATATCGCTATAAATGATTTCACAATATGTTTTTTTAAGTGTATCATCAGTACTACCAGATCACTGACCAACTGCAGAGCAAGATCATAATTAGGCCCGATTAACTGAACTTTAACTGTGCAATCCAGTTTGAAAAATGCTGAATAAAAATAACTGCATTTACAGATTTTGAGAGTACTTTTTTAAATGTAGCCACTTGTGGTTCTTTTTTCTCTGTTCCAACTGATGTCAGAAAATGAATATTGTGTACGGCACAGGCTGCATGTAGCTTGATTACGCAAAAACATTTCCCCTCTGATCCATTATTGTGGTGTGACCTTTCACATGCATTGGTTATGAATAACACAATAGAAATGCATAACTATATCGACATTTTGGCAGAATAGATCAGTTTCGCTTTTAGTTAAATGGGATTTTTTTTGTTCAACTCAACTTCGCAACAGCAGTTGCGAACGCTCTTGTGGCCGGACTGGTTTAGACAATTAGGGAATTCTGTTTTCATGCCCACAACGATATCGTAAACCACTGGCAGCGTTCTGAGTCCTGTCCACATTGTCTGTCCTGGAGGGTTTGAACTGCATGTGCTGAACGGTCTGAGGCTCTTTCAAGTATCAACAGTTACAGTTTTTATCTCATCAGTATGTTCTAAAACATGACACAGTGCAGCGTTTCTCTCAACATACCACCTTCCCCTGAATATGCTTAGCAAGCATCCAAAGCCTGCCCAGGCATGAGCGTTGTGCTGAAAGTGGACAGCGTGTGCTTAGGCCTGCTGTGGACAATGGTCAGTCATGATGGCTCAGTTATTTTCTGGTTCAAGTTCTATAAGTATCATTTTAACTACTCTCTCTGGACTGATGGTTAAGTAAGTCCTGTTGAAGCTGGATTCGCTTTATCTGGCATGATGCTGTAATCTGAGTGATTCACAACAAGCTTCATGGTTTTAATCCAAACTGTGTGAGTTTGGACTGTGCCTTTAGCATAAACTGGCAATGAGGGAAGGCTGATTCTAGGCACCTCCGCACCTTTAACTGTGTTAGAACTGATCGGACTGAGGAGCAGGAAGGAGATTGAGTGGTGGTGAGGATTGCTAAAGCTTTGTCACAGGAAACGTAAGGTAGGAATGGGAATTTAAAAGGGAGGGCTTTCAGGTCCTCTTCCCTAAATGCAGTTATTCCATAACTGTATTAAGTAATAATTGCAGAGCAAAGAAGCAAATTACTTTCTATTTATTATTATTACATTTATTTATTTATTTTTTGTTCACAGATTCTAAGTGTGTTTTCCTCAGGTCTAAAATGTACAGGAAACTGCTACTGGTCCCCATAAACTTTGCTTTTGTGGTCAGGACAATGACTTTTTAAAAAGTTCTCTATGTTCCAGAACATCTGAGATACAGTCAGTGCTGAGTAGACTTCAAGTAGCTTCTGGAACTGTGAGAACTCTCCCAAAGTTTATGGAGCTGTCCAGAATTTTCAAGAACTTTGGAGAACTTTTTAGAAGTGTCTGGGACAGTAGTCCAGTAGTCTACATGGCAGTATAAATACAGGTATGTTAAAACAGCCATTTCAAAATAATGTGTAACCTGTATATTATCTGTCCATATATAGTTGGTTTATTGCTTGTATACAGTGTAGAGTGTATATAGTACGATGTCTGTATATATTGTGTATATGTGGAGTCGTTGTGTATATCACATATACTGTGTAGAGTGTATGTTGTTAGGTGTCTGTATGTATCGTGTATATGTGGAGTCGTTGTGTATATTGTGTATACTG
>CM067488.1:25893461-25929173 GCA_034552555.1 Semaprochilodus insignis
GTGTATACTGTGTAGAGTGTATATTGTACAGTGTGTGTAGTTATTGTGTAGATGTGGAGTCGTTGTGTATGTCGTGTATACTGTGTAGAGTGTATATTGTACAGTGTGTGTAGTTATTGTGTAGATGTGGAGTCGTTGTGTATATTGTGAACTATCAGTCCGTTGTGTGTATATTGGTGCCATACTAGAGAGACACGAACTGTCAAAACCAAATTCCTTGTGTGTGTCCTGGCCTATAAACCTGATTCTGATTCTGATTTGATGTTCCAGCTGTGTAAATGGATGGTGGATAGAGAACTACAGTTCATTTAAAGGGCATAAAGAGGCTGCAGCATCCGCCAGACGCATTCTGCTACGTCTGTGGCCAGTTTATCAAGACCAGAGCGGAAAAGTATTGTGTAAGCATCTGCTACTATGTTGCTCAGACGGCAGAGTTTTATGTTGTAAAGTTTTGAGAATTCATTGAAGTTTAAAAGCTGTTATTAAGAAATTTGTCACGATTTTCGATGTTCAAGTTGTGTTAATATCTTAGACATTACTAAGTACATAAAATACATAACTGTCATTGTCCTGCTCACAGAAACACAGTTTGTGATGAATATAGCTGTCTTTGTTTACGTTTTACACATAAGCAATTGGAATATAATACATAGAAACCAGGAACAAAATTCTTGTTACCCAGTGTTATTTGCCAAACCTGGAGCTACTTCGATAATCACAGATGTTACTCCGCCTCCATTTTTTTCTTTTTTTGCGACCTGGAGACAATAATAGCAGCTAAATAGAGCATGATTTGACCCAGTCGCTAATTCTGAAGCTGAAGACACTCCACGACAATTTGGTGCATATATGTCCTCCCCTACACTATGACTATGCACCATCATTCAAAACAGGCATCACCCCAAACTGAATTGCGGTGCAAAATCTCCACCCTCAGCCATTGTCCCTTTTCTCGGGGGTGTTAGTGGAGGGGTGGGTAGGTGTGGTGGGGTGGGTGCACACACACCTGCACAACTTGTTATTGTTCAGAAGTATAGCACCTGTTGCATAATGCTGAGGTAAACTTCCACATGATGATGTCTGGGATAATTTTGGGAATAATCACACAGATCCTTTATCCCGTATGAACCCGGCTTGACAAATCACATGCATATTACCGGACCTAATCCAGCTCGAATAGGGCTTAAGACACGTGAGAAACTGGCCAATGACTACCTAATGGCTGAACCATCTGGACCCCACACTGCCCACTAGTTGTGTGAAATGCTACTGGAATACAGACATGGCACCTTGCCAAGTCACCCTCAGTATATTTCATCTACTTGCTTTCGATTCATTGTCGTCCACTGCGTGCGGTGGTGTTGAGTTTCTCTGTATACCCCATCCCGACTTATTTACAGCACAATTCAGGTTTGACCCTTTAGCCCCACCAGCCCCCACTCACCCCAAAGTCTCCGCCACTTTTAGTCACAGTGAACCCAGGTCTCCAAGGCAACGCTTTTTGCATGGACGTCAGCTCTGTGGTTGTGTATGTGTGTTTGTATGCAGGTGTGTTCAAAGATGGAGAACAGGGTCGAGTGGGGTGCCGTTGGCGTAATGGGGGAGGGGACTTGGGGAGGTAGGGGCTTTAGGTTTCACCGGCCCCAATCTTTGGGGGCGTGGCTTTGTCACTCCTGAGCAATCACCGATCGTACGTGTAACATGACATCACTAAGTCCTGCCTTCAGCAGTGCAAAGAACCCGACAGCACAGTGTCTCCATGGTAAGCAGTGAACACCACAGCACAATGCCGTTCCTAGTTTCAGAAGCTTGTGAAAGTGCTGCCCTTATTAACGGGCAGAGGTGAAAGATGCGGATTGGTCCCTGTTGACGGCTGGCGGCAGAGCCAGCCAATCAACGTTTGTTAAGTTACTACGATAGCCAGTAAACAAGGGCTAAATGACACAACCACCTGGTCACTGCGGATTCACTATTTCCACCTATCGGTGACAGAAAACAACTCTATACATCACAAAGGACAACTGACACCCACACTATTTAATCCCATTCGATTCAGAATCTAATTGGTCCAGTTTCCACTCACTGGATCGTTTTGATTCGGAATCAGATGTGAATCTTTTGAATTCAAAGTTCACTCTATCAAGGCATGCGCTGCACTGAGGCATATGGTCCATCTCTCCGCGTACTGCCATTGTCTGATTCCTGCTGTCTTTTCCATTAGGCAAGTGGTTAAAGTCACGATTCCAGTTCATGTCCATGGTCCAGGTGTGGCTGGACATGGAAATATGGCTCTTCCATAAAAGATGATTGTAGTAAACTTGGTACAGATCGTGGTAAGCCTGCCGGTTGCTGATCTATAATGTTTTCGTTTTTTTAATGCATGCACTGCGGACATTTGTGCAAGAAATTACGTTTCACGATTACTCTAAATGCTAAATCATGTAAACCTGCTGAGTTGGTAGTCTTGAGTGTCCACAACAAATCACAAAGGCTGCGACAACACTGTCAAAACAAAAGGTGTGCCTTTTTAGTATGGCTACTGAACCTGTTTGGTCGCGTGGTATCCTGTGTAAACTAGCCACTTAGTTTGACTGAGTTAAAGGTGCAGTAAGCAACATCAGTCCAATGCACTGTCTGTCATATTCAGCGATATACATATCCTTGCGGTCAAACCGCTCTGTGTGTGAGCTGCGAAAATAACCCAGTGTTGGTACACAGCCTTGGATCTGTAAACAAAGTGGCTCAGGTCGAACAACACAATGCTATTCCAGCCAATCAGTGGTCAGGGTGCATTCAGGTGGCTTAGCTTCTCGTTCAAATTTTCCTCTTCCACCTTAAATGGAAGCAGCTACATACAGGTGCTTCACCTTCTTGTTCCATTTTTTCCATTCCACATTCCACCTTAAATGGCGTCCCAGGTTGTGACTGCAAACCTATTTAAGATGGGACGGGAAAATAGGAAGCAGCTCTAGGAGGTGGCTTCCATGTTATCATTCTCCAGAATCGCTAACTGCACCTTTAAGTACAGATGAAACATAAAGGGGTGCTGACCCGAGCCACCTCGGAAGCAACTTGACCCAGTGCAGTGCATTTTCCTGGCAGGAGTTAAGTAAGCTGCTGAGCAATATCGGTGTATTTGACTAACACACAGCCAAACTAACTTAGTTTGCAATGAAAATCACCCGCACCCTGCTAACCTCACTCTAGGGTTGTGGCACTCGTTCCGACATTCTTTTGACTGTGCTGACGTAGTCTTTATGGCGGGGGCACTCAAGCAAAAGTTGAACAGCACCAGAGAAATCAGGCTTCGAAGTGGTTCATGGCAACCTCTTTGTTTTTGAAGAGAGATCAGCACCGCAAATACACACGAGACCTCACGGACGATCCACTATCGCAACGATCCGATTCAACATCCAAGTTCAAGATGCCAAAATAGACTCCTTTTCTTAAAATAGTGCTTTTGTTAAATCACCATATCAAAGAAAATTCCCACATTCTTTAAACACATATATAAAAACTGTGGCATATTCAATTCTCACATAATTCATCATTATATTATGTATATATATATATATGTTTATATATATCTATATATATATATATTTATTTATCTATATGTGTTTCCCCCTACCCAACACAGACGAGTGTCAATGCAACATAGAAAACAACAACAAAAAAACAACAAAAGAAACCAAAAAAAAAAGAGATTAAAAAAAGAAATGCTATTTTCGAAAGAATGGCTAAACGTCTACAATTTTCCACTCCGTTGACGGCTTGTTTCAGAGAGTTCCCCTATATAAAATCTCTGATACTTTAATATTAAGACAATTTCCAATATAAAAATATTAAATATAAACAGTGATAAGAAACCAAGGAGATCGGATCCCTCAGATTTAATTGAATTTGCTACAGAAGTCCGCTTCCTCTCCCTTCATCCCTATTGGCGGCTCAGCTCTCGTTTGGTCACACCCTCTCACCCTGCATGCTCCCGTGTCTTCCTCAGACACGCGGGACACGCGATCCTTTCGTTCAGATGGCCGTGTCCCAGAAGACGGTGGTCTGGGCGGAATAGGGCGGAGGGCCGTATTTCTTGCCTCCGTTGGTCTTCTTCCAGCTGGGCAGGATGGGCATGCTGTCCTGCTTGCAGAGGGCCTTGTCCGAAGGTTTCTGTCGTGCTTTGATCTCCTTGCACAGGTGCCGTTTCTTCTCGATCATCTCCATCATGGTGTGGTCCCCGCATGCCCATGGAAACGGGGGCATCTGGTGGGAGCAGGAGGCAAGGTGGGGTTTGGGGGGGGGGTAAGAAAATGCTGTCTTTACCCTCATTCTGCTACCATAAGTGTATATCTGTCATTTCCAGTCCCGGTCCTTGAGAGCCCATGCGCTGCACATACAGCCTTGCCAACAGTTACACACACTGGACTAGGGCGTAGTTGACCCATCCATGCTCCACCCATGAACGTGTTCTTTAACAGCTAGTGTTATGACATGATTTACAGATGCTGACAGAACCTCTTTCATCCTAATGAGAAAATGTGGTGCAGGAGTGTTTGTGAGCAGTGATACTGCATGTGAGTAAAATGTCACAGTGTTAGTATATACTGTCTCTGTTGTAATCTAATCGAGCAGCTTCACCTATATTGATATAGTTTGACTGACCCAACAGCATTTTGTTGTGCTCTGTATATATACACTTTGGTATACAGGGTCAGTGCCATAAGAAAAAGATGTTGGATTCATATTTCTTAGAGGAACTTTAGCTATGCTACTGTAGCTAGTAATGCTGACCAAAGGACGAAAGTACTGAAGAGATATTAATTAATAAATAAAAATATAAATAAATTATATAAATGCATAAATCAGAAAATCAATAAATAAATTCCTTATTGTATTTTCAAAAGCTCAAATAAAATGGTGGGTTTAAGGCCACTGGTGATCCTGCTGGAGAATGGCGCATCGATTTTCATAGTCAGTTACTTTAGACTTCCTTCTGTAGATGGGACCTCTAAACCAATGAGGCGTCAGATTCAGCCCTGCTGGCAATGATTGACACAAGCCTCCTCATTCTGAAGAGTGTAGTTTTGAAATAAAAAATGTAGTTTGGAAAAATATGCCAACCTTAATAGTCAAAAGAAATAAATACAATTATCATACGAGACAAAATATAAATAACTGCATTACTATCAAATGTACTGTATGCAGTAACAGGACTAGATATTTAATTATTATTTTTTAAATCATATTTAAAATATACATAATTATATTATATTTACTATACTTTAATATACTTGGCATTCCAGGTGGTTGCTAGGATGTTGCTAGGTCACTGCAATCAAATTCCAGGAGGTTGCATGCGTGCTATGGTATTCCAGGTGGTAGGCAGTTACTACTGCGTCCCACATAAATGGAAGGCAATGGTATCCCAGATGGCCTTCTAGATCATTGCCAGGTGGATGCTATGGTATCCCAGGTGGCTTCTTAGGTGTTGCTAGATGGTTCCTATGCTCTTCAGTAGGGCTACTCGAGCATTCCAGGTGGTTAGCTGTAGCAAAAAATGTATGTCTGCTTAAAAAGCTCTATACAAGCATCATACAACCATTTCTGATCAGACCATACGTTCTGGAGTTGGAGTCTGGAGTATTAGCAATCGCTAATAACTCTACATTGAAATTATTACAATCTAAGTGTCCAATGATTTCTTATTAGGTTTCTTCAGATTTTGGCCTAAGTTCTGTAAAGCTTGCAAAGAGCACCTAAAAAAAGGATACATTTGTGGGCGGAGCATGGACAGGTCAGTCTGAATCTCCAGGGCAGGGATTGGAATCCATTATAAGACCAGGTGCAGACCATTAATACCCAACACAACATAATTAATACATAAACATCTGAAGCTCATAGAAGGACAAATCAGGCTTCAGGACAGTGTACACATTCTCATAGTCTACTTTTATCATTAACACATTAAACATGCTCACAAATTCTGTTTGTGCATGATTCACCCTGCTTTTAATAGCTTTATGCTGCTTAGGAAACACTCTCTGTCAGGCTGAGCAACAGTGCTTTGAACATTTAGAAGGTTCTTCTGGGTAAAGCTGTTTCATGACAACAGTAGCATTTCTAGCCTTATGTCAGTTCTTTAGAAGTCAAAGAAATGCAATGTGTGTTTGACTGACACACACATACACAACCACACAAACACACACTCACAAACACACATACACAACCACACACTCACACACACACACACTCACAGACAATCGTAAATTGAGCAAATGTCAGTGTCAGGATAGGTAGGGTGCACAGAGTTAGACAGTACAGTGTCTAATTCGCAGATCATCCACTGGGCGTCACTAGTTTGCCTCCAGCTAGTTTTGGAGGCATTATAGCCCCAAAGTAGTGCCGCACGGGGCGGTGTGGCGATCGCGGAGTAGTGGCACCGTGTTTCAAGTGGACGCCTCCATTTCGGTGGTGATTCTGTTCCAGCTACCCAATTTTAAACACATCTGAACGTCTGTGGCACCCTTGTGTTCCTCGTCCTTGAGGGACAGTGCTTGGGCCGGCCTGGTATACTGGAGGTAAGCTGGTTTCCTCCCAGTGACACTCATTCACCTTTAGCTCCATACATACTGACTATCAGGGTACCTGCACACACTCTGGATAGGGGCTATGAATGAGTATAGCACAGAGTTAAGCCCTGGACAATAACTATAATTAGTCGTGCACACCTAACAAAAGCCTCTCAAACACCTGGAGGCAAACTAGTGACCCCCAGTGGACAAAGTGTGAATTTGACTGTGTACTGTCTACCTCTGTGCGCCCTACCTATCCTAACAATAGACCTCAATTCATTCATTTCCTGGAGACTGACCTAACCTTTAACCATAACTACTAACCCCAAGGCCATAACCATAACTAATCTAACCCTAAAAGCCACCGCACACCAGCTGTGCAGCACTACACCAAACCGTGCCATGCACAGCACAGCATCGTGTTGTATTATATGGCATTATGTACCATCAAATACCAGGTTCAAGTTCAGTTTTACACTCTACTCATATACACTGAATTACTGCATCACTTATCATGCTTGGCATACGTTTACTACCTCTTCCACTGTGGCTTTCTGTGGTCTTGATATGGCTTTAACTAAATGTAGTAATAGCAAAATTCTGCATGGTGCGCTGTGACATGCTGAGGAATTGATTTGTGGGGTCACTGACCGGCAACGCCCTAGTCCTAGTTTGCGCCTAGTTGCGCCTAGTCTGCGCTGGTGTGCATCCCTCCATTAAAAACAATGCATTTAAATTTTTGGACGTTGTGCGACGCGGTGCATCTGGTGGCCTCCATATTTACCCCAACTGTGAACTTACCCCAACATACAATACTCCCCCACAACACGAGTGTACATGCAAGTTTGGTTCCCCCAATGGGGCATATACCCAGAATTTACACACCCACACAATTCAGCATGACCTCCTCATGCACATTTAAAAGTGCGTCCGGTGGCCTTCACATTTACCTGAACTGTGAACTTACCCCAACACACAACACCCCCACTACACAAGTGTATTAAACAGGTTTTGGTTCCCACAATGTGGCATATACCTGGAGTGTACACACCCACACAATGCTGCATGACATCCTCATGCACACACAGTGGAAACAAATATACATACGCTCAGGCAAAAACACAGACACACGGGCCCATACACTCACACACACACACACATACATGCACACGCCCACAGACACCTACACACACACACACACACAAAGTTGTGCTTTTGAGGTAGGAAGCAGACAGACACATAAAGGACAGCAGGAGAGGAAAGTCTGCAGCTTTAACACGGTTTTATTGTATACTTTAGTGTTAGTTATTTAGCTGGGTTAGTGTCGTCTGGATTGTTAACTGGTTAGTATCACATACTATAATTGTACAGTCACACATATAAATAGAAGAGCGGGAGCTCAGTTCATTAAAGGGCCCATATTGTAGAACGCTTAATTTCCCTCGCTCCTGTAAACAAATGACTAAAACGACTAAAACTCTTCTCCTTCCAGTTCATGCAGCCCATACAAATGCATTGCCATATTTCAACCTGTTCGACCTACAGGAGCAACAGGGCAACGGTTTAGTATGGAGCGCATTTACATATATGCACTCACCATCACAAATGAGTTGCACAAATAGCTGCACCCAGAAGCAATCAACCGACAGGAATGAAACTTGGTGGACAGGCTTGACATTGTGGGACATGCCAATGATTCAAGTTTCACGCTCAGCCTCACATGTGAAGTAAGCAAGGACGGGACTTATCACTGTACCTGACTGACCTAACTCCATTAGTGCCATCCTGTTAGGGATGCATAAGGCTTTACTACGTGCACACAGACTGTTACGACGACTGTCAGGGTGTCGCCAAAGACTGCAATGGTGTTGTGCCAGACTGTCATGGAGTGACTCAGAATGGCAGCGGGTCATCTTCAGTGATGAGTCCTGCTTTTATCCTGTTGGAGACGACCAATGAACCCATGTGTGGAGGCACCGTGGTTAACGCCAAGATGAACGGTTTGTTGTCACGCGTCACGCGTCCAGAAGGCCTGGTGTTACTCCACCTCCACCCCTACCGCACAATCTGCAGGAACTATGTGAGAATATTCAAGCTGCATGGGATGGATTATCACAGGACACCATTAGAGACGTCTGGCATGTTGCGTTAGCGAACACGGCGGCCCGACACCATACTGAGAGACACTACTTCTGTGTGTGGAGCTCAATAAATATTGATCATATCAGTCTGAACTGATCATCATATATTGTTCCTGGTAACCTTTATCTTCCTTCCCAACAGCACTGCAATCCCACACCTCCTTCTGGGTGCAACTATTCTTTAGAAGATGAGTGTATATCGGTCTTATAGGCACAGTAACAAAATAGACACAGGATAGACAAGTGAAGTTGGAAAATGACTGCTGCCAAGCATAATAACTGGACATCAGGAGACAGTATAGGATATGGGCCCTTTAACTGAGTAGAGTTCAATTAAATAGGCTATGTGTAACAGGAATTCTTTGGGAAATATCTACAGCATGTTCAGTATGAACGTTTTAAACAGTGCTCGTGTTTAAAAGCTTTGATGATTTTTAAACACTTTTTCTTCCGGAAAACACTATAAGAGGGTGTGCATGTGTCTGCGGTTCCCAGTATAACTCATAGCATAACCTGCACAAATGCATTCGATTAAGAAAGCAAACAGGCAAACACAGAAGTGCATTTGATTCATGAGCTTGACTTCAGAACTGTGTTTGTATATACATACACCAAACGTTTGGAAGGAGTGTTAGTACAACTCTACTGTTAGAATTGGGACTTTTTCCCATCTACAATCGTTCTGAATGTACCCATTACAAAGCTGTAGCTGACTCGGAAAATAGTTTTGGCAGTGTTTTGACGTGACATGAAAATCTGCATAACCTGCATAATCAATATGTAGGTTGCATACTCTGAAACCCCTACCTTGTACTTACACTCACTGACCATTTTATCTAGAACACCTACACTTCAAAGGTTCTTTGGTAAAGGGATAGGTTATGTTTAGAACCATGAGTTCTATACAGAACCGTTTCATGCTTAAATGATTCTTTGCATGGTGAAATAGTTCTATGTAGAACCATGAGTTCTACACAGAATCATTTCATGCTCATATGGTTCTTTGCATGCTGAAATGGTTCTGTTTAGAACCATGAGTTTGACCCAGAGCCATTTCATGCTCAAATGGTTCTTTGTATGCTGAAATTGTTCTGTATAGAACTCATGGCTGTTAGAATTCCAAATATTTCAAGTTTCTTAAATGCCTCATAAAAACATTTCAGACATACAAAACTCAGATTTAAATTCTTATGTCAGCTTTTAAGCCACACAGTAAACCTAATATACTGGAAACGTACTATACATTTTCTCCAGCATGCTAAGGCTATATTCCTTGAGCAAGCATCAACAGCTCCAATAACAAGGAATCACTGGATAGACGTTTTAGGCCTAGTCATTACTGATCCTGAGCTTCATGGGCAAGCTGGTATTTGTTGTTTAGTGTTTGTATATACGTGCCAAAACATACATTGCTTCAAACATTATCACAGAGAAGAGACAGAGGAGAAAACCATAAAAAGCTACCAGGTCCAGAGCAGGGCTGTCTGCGTTTAGAACAGCCACAGTGAAAACCTTTTTCTCAACACCAACGTGTTTTATTGTACCATGTTCAGAAAGGCAGCCCTGATCTGGACCGAATGGAAACACGCAACAATGAAGTAGTGTCTGCTGTGAGCTTTGGCCCACACCACACACACGCACACACCTTCAGCAGAGCCACAGAAACAGCAGCAAGGACGGAGTGGACACACAGCCAAGAGTTCGGAAAAGTTGAAAACAGGACGCAAACGTACAGCAGAACGATCGACAGACATGGAGACGGGACAGAGTTCCACATACATGCGCTCTCTCTCGCTCACTCTGAGGAGTAAGGGGGTGGTACCTGGCATGGGCTCCCACTCTGATTGGCTGAGGGTTCAGGGGCGTGTCTCTGGGGGGTGCCTACCGGTGAGGGGACTCCTGACGTTGAGGCGGAGCGGCCGAGCTTGCAGGCGGCTTTTGGTTCTGGATAGAGGGAGGAATATTTGTGATGGGTTATAAATGAAGAAATATGTAGTCATGTCGCGAATTATTAGTGCTCATACTGCCCTAAATGCTTTCTATCATTTTTTAAGGAAATAATTGTTTGTTTTGATGGCAAGACCATAAAGAACATTTCTTGAAGCTGTCTGAGAACAGCAGCATCTCGTCGCTGTCCAAAGAAAAACATGTATCCATTTTTGTCGATTTTTACTTATATCCGTCATTTGAACTGAACGGACCAACAGAAATGGCCCAGATTCGCTTGGAGAAAAGACTTACTTTAAATTAAAGTAGGTTTTTGCCCTCTCCTGTAAAGTTGCCATTTTGGTGATGCTTGTTTTTCTTAGGACAGTGACCAAAAAGCATCAAGTTTAGTCCAAAAATTGTACATATCTTTAATTAGCATTAATAGTGATTTGCAGGTAACATACTAATACCCACCAATACTATGACATACCCTGGCTTTTCAACTTCATGCGTAATTGTTATTTCAGCTCCATACAAGTGGTGGACCATGAGGTCAATATGAAAACACAAGTGCAAAACAAAACCATAAAATGTCCATTTCAGATGAGCTTGGGCTCAGCAAAGTCGGCAGCGCTTCTGGACAGTGTAGTACAGTGTAGAAGTACAGTCTTCCTTGCCTTTATTGATGCAGCGACCATCTGTGTTCCCTGCCTGTGATTTGTCAAAGTGTTCCTGAGCCAATGCAATGATATCCATCAAAGAAGCATGTCGGTTTTTAATGCAGTGCCATTTGAGGCATCAAAGGTCACAGGCGTTCATTTATGGCATTTCATGTACTGTCCCAACGTTTTGCATTCACGTTTGCACATCAGGCTCTGGCTGTGTTTGTTGCCAGACAAAAATCTCCCATTATTCCTCGGTGGTGTACATGTATGGGCTGTTGCTATAGCTTAGAGGCAAGAAAATTAAGTAAGAGCCTACACAATGGAACAGAATGGAAGGCACTGCAAATGTTATGTGGTCATAGGAATCCATGACTAGCTCTGAAGGTGGTAAGTGATTAAGTAATAGAGATCACAATGTGACCCTGCAATAGACTAGGCCTATTCACACCTGCACTTGATGGGGTCGTGAGTCTGGGCAGCCCTAGATATGGACAGAGATAAAGTATACGTGGGTTCAACTCCAGATTACAAAGTGGTCCGTAACAGGTTAGTTAGCACAATCCCAATGCTGTAATATTCCTAAAAAGCCTTTTTGTTTTCCCAAAAGCAGCCCTGCCAAACCAAAATCACACAATTTAGCTAATGTCTGAAAGGATGGAAATACTGAACACATACTTCTTTTTGGCCAGCAGAACATTGGCAGGCACAGTAGCACCACTTTCTAGAGAAGTCAGTGTATGCAGTTCTCCATGGATGAAGGTAATAATGGTTTGGATATATGGGAAACTTAACTCTTTACGTAGTTTACAAACTCGTTTCCAAAAATCAATATTAGATGTCCGTGATCTTTGGGTCCTGAAACAGACATGATTCTGCACTGGAAATCACTGGATGGGCTCAGGAACTGTTAACACAGTTGGGCACTGAATCCACAAATGCAAGTTAAAACTCCAAGATGCAAAGAAAGAACTGCTCTTAAACAGAATCTGGAACACCACCTCTTTCTCTGAACCCAAGCTCAATTAAGATGGACTATGGTGAAGTGGAAGAATGTCCCGTGATCTGATGATGAATCCAAATGTGAAATTCTTTTTGGATATCATGGATATCGCGTCCTCAGTGCTAAAGAGGACAGGGACCATCCGGCTTGTTATTTGCAAATCTGTGAAGGCCGTATTAATGCTGCACAATATTTACAGGTTTTGGAGCACCACATGCTGCCATCAAGATGACATCTTTTTCAGGGAAGGTCTTGCTTATTTCAGTAACACGATGCCAAACCACATTCTGGACGGATGTGCGGCATGGCAAGAATTGGGGAAAAAATCCAGTCATCCATCCATCTTCTTATTCTGCTTAATCCAGCTAGGTTCGTGGTTGCAGAAGGGAAAGCAGAGAATCCCAGATGGGCTTGTCCCACGCAACTACCTCCAGCTTGTTCTGATTTATCTCAAGTCGTTCTGAGGCTAGATTGGATATATAGTCCTTCCAGCATATCCTGGGATGACCTCTGGGTCTCGTCCCTGTTGACCGAGCCCGGTAAACCTCCAACAGGATCCGCCCTGGGGGATGTCCCAATCAGATGACCAAAACCCCATCATCTGGCTCCATATGTCTACTTTGAGCTACTCCAGGATGAATGAGCTCCTCACCCTATCAAGTACAGTACGGCCCACCACCCTGCGAAGAACGCTGATTTCCACTGCTTGAATTCGCGATCTCATCCTTGCAGTCATTACCCAAAGCTTATGTCCATAGCTGAGGGTAGGGATGTAGACCGACCGGTTAACAGAGAGCTTTGCCTTATGGCTCAGCTTCCTCTTCACCACTACAGTCCGGAACAGTGACCACATTACTGCTGCCGCCCGTGTACACACTGTGTACTGCTGGGAATAAAAAGCACTTTCAAAACTACAGTAATCATCTCCTCGCTTACACAGTGTTCTTAAAAGAAGAGGTGATCAACACACTGGTAAAGATGCACCTGCCTGTTTTTTTTTCTTTTTAATATGAACATTTGATGTGTTGTCTGTATACCATTTTTGATCAAATGTGGGGTTTTAATGATTTGCCCATCATTTCATTCTTGTGTCCTTTCTAGAAACAGGACCTGATAATTACAATAGTATGCTCATCATCAAGAAAACAGTTGCACAAATAGCTGCACCCAAAAGGAATCAACCAACAGGAATGAAACTTGGTGGGTAGGTTTGATATTGTGAGACATGCAAATGATTCAAGTTTCACACTCAGCTGCACATGTGACATAATCAAGGACGAGTCTTAATGTTGTACCAGACTGACCCAACAGCTACAACTGCAGACACTCAGCGAGTAGTGATGCCCTCCATCAGTCATCCTGTTAGTGCCAGCACCATTGGCAGACAGCTGCAGGACGCAGGACTACATGCACGCAGACTGGTGCGATGACTGTCCTTAACACCACGTCAATATCACCAAAGACTGCAATGGTGTCGTGCCAGACTGTGATGGAGTGACTCAGGATGGCAGTGGGTTGCCTTCAGTGACGAGTCCCGCTTTTGTTTTGGTGGTGACAAACAACAAATCCATGTGTGGAGGCATTGTGGTCAGCACCAAGTTGATCTGGGTCTGGTGTCACTCCACCTCCACCCCTACCACACAATCTGCAGGAACTGTGTGAAAATATTCAAGCTGCATGGGATGGATTGTCACAGGACATCTTTAGGAACCTCTACAACTCCATGCTGAGACGTCTGGCATGTTGCTTTAGCAAACATGGCGGCCCAATGCCATACTGAGAGACACTACTTCTGTATGTGTAGTTCAATAAATATTGCCCATATCAGTCTAAATGTATCATCATTTATTGTTCCTGGTAATCTTTATCTTCCTTCTCAATAGCACTGCAATCCCACACTTCCTTATGGGTGCAGCTATTCTTTAGATGATGAGTGTAATTATATCTGTTACACCTGTAGTTTTTTGTGGTGAAGCCCATTTATTGAGCATGGCGGTGTCCCTTACCTGAAGCTCCGCCCCCCAGCATGGTGGTTGGACTGACAGAGGAGCGGCCCAGGCGTGTGGGCGTGGCAGATTGTCCTGAGGGTGTGTCCCAGTCCTGCGCTTTTGGAGATGCGCTGCGAAGAGCTCGATCCTTACTGTCAGTACTGTGGCTCCTGGCTTTCCCCTCAACTGCGCGCACACACACACACACACACACACACAAACAAAGTAATAAAGAAATGAACTGGCTGTTTCATATGCTACAACTGCTCATAATTATGAGCACAATGTATTAAAGTCAGACACTGGTGCCTATAAAAAAAAATTGCCACCAAACTGAATTTTGGAGTGAGAGAAAGAGAAACGAGTGTGAGAGAATGAGAGAAAGAGGGAAAATCTCATCTGAGCAGGATAAGATGTCTGCCAATGAAAATGCCAGACAGCCCAAAGGCACAGCAAGTCACACACAATTTAACTCTCCTTCTTTCTCTCTCTCTCTCTCGCTCTCTCCCCCCTCCCTACTCTTATCTGCAGATGTCTGTTGCTATTACTTAGCCTTCTTATCCACACAGCATCAGAGTTCTGTCATTTGCCACATACAGAACCCTGCTGACACTATAAGAACATTGTGTGTGTGTGTGTGTGTGTGTGTGTGTGTGAGAGAGAGAGAGAGATAGAAAGAAAGAGGGGGGCCGTTGACTGTTTCATAAAAAAGCTGGCCTTAACAAACTGTATGCCCTGTCTTTTTGGTTTATATGTTAAGCTTTCATATCATGTTTGACTTCTGTCTATGAAGTGTTGCCACCAGACATCAGTGACCTGTACATGCACTTATGTAGGTGAACAGCTAGAGCTCAACCACATGGTGTCACTCTAGAGCCAGTAAACATACATACCATTAACTGTTCAGTACTCTGATATATGGCTGTACATTGAGATGGAGATATTCAGTCCACCATAAACCAGATCACTAGGTCAACTCAACGAAGGGAAGGTTTCATCCATCTTCAGCTCAATTGTCCAAACAATATCGTCGCCGTCCAGTGAAAAGCTTGTATCTCCTTTTTGGCCACCATTTGATCACATGAGCTGCCGTTTACATGGTGTGTAAATTTTGTGATGAATGGACCAACAGAAATGGACCAAAATCACTTGGAAAAAAGTCTGGTTCCATCGACTTACATTGGAATGAAAGGAGGTTTTTGCCCTCTCCTGTAAAGTTGCCATTTTGGAGATACTTGTTTGTCTTTGGACAGTGATGACATATTCTGTCTGGGCCATATCTGTTCAAATATGCTAATATTGATCAGGTTGGCATGGTGGCTAGCAACTGCTGCCTCACAGCAAGGAGGGCCTGGGTTCGGTTCCCTGGACGGGCAACCAGGGTCCTTTCTGTGTGGAGTTTGAATGTTCTTTTTGTGTCTGCATTAGGGTGGCCACTTTCATAACCCAAAAAGGAGGACATCATAAAGAACAGTATTAAAATCATAACCTAACCTATATAACACATAAATGATGCTTTATTCACCTAATTGGGTGGAATGGATGACATTCGTGAGTTAGCTGTTAGCGGTTAGCTGGTAGGCGAGTCACAATGTCACATGACACATTGATCTTAAACCAATGAAAAGCAAAAAGTCTGGTTCCATCGACTTACATTGGAATGAAAGGAGGTTTTTGCCCTCTCCTGTAAAGTTACCATTTTGGAGATACTTGTTTGCCTTTGGACAGTGATGACATATAAAAAGGCAATGTAGCTGGAATTGCCAAACCAGTGCAGCTTAAAGCACAATGTTTGACCCATTCTAACCCTACCCTCTTACCCAACGAAAGAACAAAAACATTAAATAATAATATTAATAAAAACATTTATTTAATAGTCCGCTGATTTGAAACCTACCGGCTTTATTTGTACAACATTTCGTCTTTTCGGCCCTCGGACCACCACGTTGGCCGCCCAAGACAAAATTTTGAGCACCTCTGTCTTTTAGATTATACTGTGTGTGCTTTCAAAGCCCCCACATTTCATATGCCTGCATATGACCTACATATTTCCTACCTAATGGTTATTTAATCAACTAAATAAGCAGGTAGTCTCTACACTGCAACTGGATTATGCAGTCAGTGGGGTCATACTCGGTGCTAAGTTTGTCCTCGCCTGTCCTTTCCTTTCTCTCTCTCTCTCTCTCACCGGGGACCTATTAGTGATCACATTCATCATGTCCTTCATTCACTCTGAAGGCATTAAGGAAATTGCTTTACTAACAGACGAAAGCTTTTCAATTATTTCAGCTGGCTTGAGTTTGTGTGTATATGTCTGTTTGTGACATCAGTGAGGGGGATGTTTATGTTTTTGTTTGTTTGTTTGTTGTTTTTTTTTTTTTCTTTTTTAGGATTTTGCATGACCCAAAATTCATAATTCAAACGCAACATAATTCACTTCTCTATATTATGCCAAAGTGAGCATCGTACCGCTTTTTACTTTCATACCGGTGACGTATTTCTAAGACAAACATGGAGTGGCTATGAGCTAGCTGAGTGTTTCATTAGATGATGGGTGGGAGTGGAAGAAGTGAAACGTCATATTGACCCTTCATCATATTATCTGCTAGTATTATATTTTCTAGCTTGCTGGTGAACAGTGATGTAAACTAGGTAGGTAGGTTTGACATCATGAGACGTGGGAATGATTCAAGTTTCACGCTCGACCGCGCATGTGACATAATCAGGGGCGGGCCTTATTGCTGTACCTGACTGACTATTTAAGATCGTCCTGTTGCGTGTGCTTTCCGTTCTGACTCGTGCTGTTGTGTTGGTAGCTTCCTTTGCAAGTGAAGTATACCTCAGAGAAGAGTTCAAAAGCAATTAGAACAGTTGCAAGAGTTGGAGAGGGGTTGCATCATAGGGCTCCGGGAAGTGGGATGGTTATATTTACGTACTGTGTGCCAAACCAGACATGCGGATGCTAGCATAGTGCACTGTCGTTGGCAATGCATAGAAGACGGTACGCACCGGGAACATAAAGAATCTGGGAGACCTGTATGAACCATGGAGAGAGAGAACTGATAGATTTTCCTACATGTGCACAGTGACTCAAAAGTCGTGACCGCAGACGTTCAACTAACAGTGATGCCTTCAATGAGTCAGCATTGGCAGACGGCTGCACGATGCAGGACTACATGCACATAGACCGTTACAACAACTGCAATGACTGCAATGGTGTCATGCCAGACTGTCATGGAAACATCATATTATTGGCTAATATCATATTTTCTAACCTGCTGGTGCACAGTGATGCAAACTGGTGTTTAGTGTTCAGGACAGCAATGTTAGCAATGTGCCATTCTTTACTTCAAATTACTATATTTAAACAAATGTCCTATACAATCAATCAACAAAAATCATGACAGTGTTGTAACTGCCTTCTTCATGAACTCAGTTAACATTAGTCTCTCTATAAGCCTGTTAATCAACCTCAGTAGATACCTGGTTATCGATACATGCACTTCATGCAAGCTTTAGTGTGGTCTCCATTACCAATCAGGCACCGGACAAAACTGAACCTGTAACCCTAGTTGTACGTAGGTAGGTTTTGCTCAGCCACAGACATATGCTTATCAGTGTAGAAACCTTTTTCTAGGTTTAACAAAGTATATAAACCTGATAAACCTGCTACGCTAGCTAGCTAGCTATCACCAACAAACAAGGCTATAGGCTTAGACAATTTTATCCAGGGGAGCGATGCACGTACCAAGCTAGCAGGTAGCCTGTTTCGTATACCCCGCTAACAAACACCCTTGTCAAAACTAGGTAGAGGTGGCTCAGTAAAGGAACATGAATGTGCTATGTGCATTATCCATGAGTCCATGTGTAGGGACATGCAAATGTGATGGCATATATGGATATTCTGTCTGGGCCATATCTGTTCAAATATGCTAATATCGATCAGGTTGGCATGATGGCTAGCACTGCTGCCTCACAGCAAGGAGGGCCTGGGTTCAGTTCCCTGGACGGGCAACCAGGGTTTGAATGTTCTTTTTGTGTCTGCATTAGGGTGGCCACTTTCATAACCCAAAAAGGAGGACATCACACCTCCAAAAGGAGGACATCATAAAGAACAGTATTAAAATCATAACCTAACCTATATAACACATAAATGATGCTTTATTCACCTAATTGGGTGGAATGGATGACATTCGTGAGTCAGACGAGAGTTTACTAATTTACTTATTTTTTACAGGGCTGACCTGCAGTTAGCTGGTAGGCGAGTCACAATGTCACATGACCATCTTAAACCAATGAAATGCAAGGCATGTCTTTTGACACGGACATGAGCCAATGGCACACATAATATTGTTCCTGAGTGAACATTTTAAATAGTTAATCCGGAAAAGAGGACAAATAGACGTCCATCCAGGTATCGTGCCGGACGGTCTGGCCTAAAATCGGACATGTGGCCACCCTAGTCTGTGTGTGCTTCCTCCCACAGTCCAAAGACATGCAGAGTTGGAGATGCTAAAATGCCTGCGAATGTATATATCTGGTCTGTGATAGACGGGCAACTGGTCCAAGGTGTATCCTGCCTTCTGCCCAAAGTGCGATGGGATAGGCTCCAGAACCCCCTGTGATCCAGGCGGATAAGCGGCTTAATAGATGAATGAATGATAATATCGACTCATGCTGATCTTTATATTGCTGTTATTTAAACTAGTACTTCTGTGTGCTAAAACGATCTATCTCAAAAAGTATGATTAATATTCATATCAGTATACACATACATGCTTGGGCTTGGGCAATTGTACACACACGCACACATGCCCAAGCACAAACACACACACAAACAGGTCTCCAGGCATGTCTGCTGAGGTTCCATTAGCCTGGGCTGTCCAGCACTGTTACCTTCCATTTAATTAGCCTCCCCTGCCATTAGTGGTAGGTGCAAATGCTAATGCTGTGGCAAATTTATCATCTCTGATGAACACGCAGGTGGCACCGAACATGGCACGTTTAAACACACGTATGTGTGTGTGCATGTCTGTATCCGTGTCTATGTGGGTCTTGGCCAGCAGTCTCAAGAACCTGAATCAAATATACTTAAACAATGGCTGCATGGGTAATGTTGAGGGTCAGGAGAATTCCCAGTGGGCCTGTTATGTTATTGGGATGAAATTGCATTTGACTGACCCTCCTTGTCTCGCACACATATTCACCAACTGTAAACATCATAACCTATATTGTATATACTGTTAGTAATTTAGAAGGGTAAGTCCTAGACAGTGATGATGATGTGATGATCGTAATTGGTTAGCTAATGAGCCTCTCTCTGTGGTAGTCGGCTGTCTATTGTAGTCGGGAGAGGCACTGAAAAGATTGGACAGTTGTGCGTACTGCACCCCGTTTAAACAATGGCAGACCTTACTATATGAGACTTAACGTCTCACTGGAGAACATACAATTGCATGTAACTTGGAAAAAATAATAATCAGCACAAATATGCATTTAAGAGAATACATGCTGTGTTTGGTATAGAGTCTACTTGGTTGTCCAGTGGGGTCCAGTGTTCCAAGCCATTACATTATTCTAATGCTTTAATAAGATGTTCTATATTACATAGAACCCATTCTGACTCCATTGCTAAAACTAAATGATGAAATACAGGTTACAAAATGGTTGCTGAGACATATGTTACTGGTATTTTGGTACTGTGTTTTGAGCTTGTTTTGACCTGTGGCACAGAACCTATTGGTTCTAGCTAATGGAAACTGTTCTTCTTCAGTGTTCTGTGCTTATGATCATTTGAATAGACATCAGTGCAGACTCATTTATGACCTTCTATTAAAGACTGGTGGACTGAGAGACACTAGAGTCTCTTCACCTAAACTGAGCTGATTAAGAGTCTTGTTCCAGAAATGATAATAGGACATTAGAGCCATAATAAATCATGCTCCTGTTACTCTCCATACTTACGTACATTTGAAGGTAAATACTTCAGGACTTTTAAGTGGTGAGGACTCTCTTCAGGACTCTAAAGGGAGAAACTTCTACTTTTACCTTGGGTATTTCCACTTTAATTCCAGTACATGGTTTGTGTTCTTCATCCACCACTGGTAAAAGGATATCTGCGATGGATGTAACCAAGCTAATTTGTGCAGGGATGCGGTAGGTCAACCACAGCTATTAAGCCTTTTGACACAGGCCTGCTTCAATCAATTGCTGACTGGCCTGGTACAATGTATGCCAGTTAGACTATTTGCCCTCCAGTGATTTGTGACGTGCTCAGTATTTCTTTTCTGTGGACTAAGAAAAATGTGTTTTGGTATTCCATTAGTCCACCAATCGGTGTAAACCCAAAATACTGTGATACAATATTTAATTCTGCCCCCACGCCTGGTGCAGCCACACCTTAATACTCCATACCATGACTGAGACAGACAGTGGAGGTAGAGTGGGATATAAACCTAGGTCATTCAGTGCCCTGGGTAGACAGTTTGAGAAAGATTAGGAGTGACAGGAGTTCAGCTCCTTCTGAACTTACTTAATGACACGCAGTGTCCTCAGAACCAAGTAACTCAGGATTAAACGTTGCCAGTCCACAACCACACTGCAAGGCAGTTTATGAGGAACAGAACGTTTGATTCCATGCTGGTTTTTGCTGATGGTGGCTTGTGATGCTGGTGACCAGCATTTGTAGTGTTTTGAACATGTTATTGCTGGTGACCAGCATTTGACCGTTTTGGTTGGTCACCATCATGCTGTTCTATGCGTTCTTCTGTCAGCAGGGTCTAAAAGAACACTGTGTTTAAAATATAACAATGAGTATGAAGTCAAATTGTACACTGACTGCTATAATTCCAGAGTATTTGCATATATCCAAACAAAATTTATGGCCCTTTTTTACAGCCCTAATATTTTAGGTTACTATATATGTCACAGATCAACATAAGCTTAAACAAAATTGGAATTTGCTTGCTCTTAGGCCAATCTGCCAGACCCACATTAATCTTTAACCTACAATACAAAGGCTTAGTTAGAATCCTAGAGTAATGTCTATGACCCAAAGGTATACTTCACATTCAGAAGTCTCCAGACACCCTTCTTGATGAACTAAAAGGCCTGAACAGGACGGGGCGCTCACTAGGGGGGAGGGGCATGAAAGTAATTCACGCTGACCTGTGGAACAGTGCAACCATAATCTCTGGAGTGACACTTCACTGAATACCACTGGGATGAGTTGGAGCTGGTGTTTGTGATCCAGACCTATTTATACTACATCAGGACCCAAACTCAAAATGCTGCATCAAGAATATACGTAAACTTATAGTAAACTTTCCCCATCAGACTAAAAGCTTGTTATCGCAGCAAAAGGTGGTTCTGCTAAGTACTAGTCTGAGGGGGGTTTGAACACTTATGCAAGCAGCATTTTTCAGTTTTGAATTGTTTTAAGATCTGTTAACAAATAATGACAAAATCACGAAAATAAATTTGATACAATATGGCCTAAAAACCGCTGATCAGACTTATCGGAGAACTCTGTGGGCGTGGCTAATAAGCAGCTCGACTGACAGCTGTCTGTCCAACAATCCTAAACCTCTCTGCCATTATACAGAAATAAAATCCAGCTTTTATGTGACGGTGACAGGGCGAAAAATGTCATGGATGAGCAAGCATGCAGATGTGATTGACAAATGAACAAACCAAAGGATGAAGCAACAGGCGGACAAACAGATGTGTGGATGGACACACATCAAACGGAATGGACTGACAAAGCATCATGTGAATGAAGGAACGAATGAACGATCAGTGTTGGCATATGGAGGGGTCAGGAACACAGGTGGTCTAGCTTGCTAGCTTTTGTATATGCTAACTTAGCTTTAGCTCACTAAGTTTCTCTGACTCTGAAACTCTGTTTTGTGTGGGCGGGGCCAGTGACGTCAGCTTTGTGATTGGTTAGGAAATGCTTACAGAAGCGTTTCCCAAGATTAGGTTTAAATATAGAGGAGAGAAATATGGTGAAATATATCTGCCATTTATTGATCACTGGAACATCATTCAAAGTATATACTTAGTACATTGTTGGCCTGCAAGAACAAGATCAACCTAATTAGAAAGAGAACCCTGATTTAGGTTCTCTGGGTGTCTTAATACCCGCTTATACTTGCTCAACTTTCGGTTTACTCATTCACTGACTTTCCGTTGCTATAACACAATCAACTTTATTCGTTTTCCTCTACGCGTCCTCTGACCTATCAGCTTCATTAACGTCACTTAACGTCAGCTCGTATTGTCACCCCAATCACTCCCCTTCTCCCCACTGATAATGTTAATGTATTCCACCTCTGGCTGCCATGCTAACTATGCGATACCCTAGCAAGGCATTAGGGAGAATGAATGCTATTAGCATAATATTAGAATATGCAAAAATTACCTTTATAGTCTTTATTCACACCATTGCGAACCTTTAACTACTCACCCTTTAACCATTCAGTAGACCGGTCACATGACCATTTTCCCTTCTAGAATATTTATAAGAACTAGCGCATATTTTTTCATTGATTATAATTGTACTACGGTCCCTCCACACTCTCTCTTTACTGACCCCTTTTTCCTGCACTGTGTGCCATCTTGACCTGGACAGAGTGAGCCCTGCTGGAGGCCTCCGCAGAGGGGCAAGGCAGGACACACTACTAAGAATCCGGTGTTGGATTAGCAGACTGACCTAATAGCCAGTGGATTGCAGAGCCAAGAATCCAGCCTTCACAGCAAAGCTGCAGCTTTTGAGGCAAAAGTCAACTCATCTGAAAGTCATGACAGAGAGTACTATATACAGCATGGTATTTACACACCATGTAAGTGTCACATAGGATGACTGTTTTGGACACGGCGCATATGTGTGTTTGTGCTGACTGTATATAAACAAGAAAGCCAGTATTTCGTGAATTCCACATCTGGCAGAAATAGCCAGACAAAATGAGTTCAAAATGAGTCACCTGTCACTGAAATCTACCTATTAGCGTGTAATACCTCCACGAGCAATAAGAGCTGTGATTTGATTTTGGCATTCATTAATTATTTCTCTCTCTCTCTCTCTCTCTCTCTCTCTCTCTTTCTCACCATACACCTGTGAATTCATACACCAACAGATGCACATACATTATCGAAAAATGATCTACCGGCTGGCCGTTAAAACCAGCCTACATTAAAGTAAGCTTGGGGTGATTGACCACAGTATTACAATCTTTGATTGCATCGCTCACAATGGCCATCAAACTGAATGACTCACATGTCAGAAACCCTACCACCAGTAACAGTCTGCATCTCTACCAGTACCAGTCTGCATCTTTACCAGTACCAGTCTGCATCTCTACCAGTACTGGTCTGCATCTTTACCAGTACCAGTCTGCATCTTTACCAGTACAAGCACAAATGGTTCTAAATTCTAATGGCCCTCAATCCTGTAAAGTTTGAAAACATCTGGCTCTCTGGACCTCCTGCCTAGCATGCGCTAAAGCTGAATGCAAATATGCGAGATTCTGGAAGGGAGTCAGGGCTCGTTGAAAAGGGCACGTCACTCTTTACTGTGGATCTCTGGAGTTTGACTTCGCTTTCACTTCTCCGGTGGTTTTACTGGACGTTATCGTGATTAGTCGGCCTTGATAAGTTTACAACAGATTGATAGTGCAACCAAATTCAGCTTGAAGCTAAATAGCTAGGAACCTAGTCAAACTTCTACACGCAAACTTATTGCAAACAATGGTCCGAACTGAAACCATCAATAACAATCTTAAACAGTATTAATATTTCTCAATATCAGTTATTTCAAGGTTTAGCTTTATAAAACTGGTATTGGTGAGTCAGTCAGTGTGCATATTGGTCAGGCCCTATTGCACATGCAGGCTCTGTATTCCAGCTGGCAGTAATTAGTGAGCTGTTATGGCATGGAAAGGTTCTGTTCACAGCAGGTTAGCTGCACTGTCACCCGCAACCCTAACAGCCTCAGACACTTGCTCACTTGTGCATGAAAACACATTCCAGCCTGCATTTCTGCACATGTATGCAGCAAGATACACACACACACACACACACACACACACACACACACACACACACACACACACACACACACACACATACACACACACACATATGCAGGGCACCCGTTAATCTTGCATCCTCCATGCTCTGTCAGACACAAGTCCCAAATCACAAAACCGTGGAAGACATACTGACATTGCTTGTGTGTGTGTGTTGAAGTGAGCCATGGGAAACTCAGACTAACAGAGTCATGTTCACATGTGTGTGCATAAACAAAAATGACCAGACCTGCTCGCTCTGCAAAGCTGAAGTGTCACTTTGAGTCTGCAGAGAATAACAATGGAAGCAGGCCCTTCACGATCACGAAATTTTAGCTGACAATTAAGGCAAGAAATAGTAAATTTTAACTGCTAGAGATCACCATAAAAGATCCCCAGTTGATTATTTGCATTAAGACAATTAATTTTTATACACTCATCATCAAAAGAGTAGTTGCACAAATAGAAGGAATCAACCGACTGGACTCAAACTTGGTGTGTAGGTTTGACACTGTGAAGTTTCATGCCTGGCCTGCATGTGACGTAAGCAAGGATGGGCCTTATCGCTGTACCTGACTGACCCAACAGCCACGATTGTGGACATTCAGTGAGCAATGATGTCCTCCATTATTCATCCTGTTAGTGCCAGCACCATTGGCAGACAGCTGCACGACGGAGGACTACATACTGTTATGATGACTGCCCTTAACATCACGTCACCGTTGCCAAAGACTGCAATAGTGTCATGCCAGACTGTCAAGGATTGGCTCGTGAGGACCTATCACTGAAGATGACCCACTGCCATCCTGATTCACTCCATGTATCAGTTGTGCAGCTGGCTGCCAGTGGTGCTGGCTCTAACAGGACGACTCACGGAGGGCATCACTGCTTGCTGAATGTCCGCAATCTTGGCTGCTGGGCCGAACATGAACCTCGAATCATTCGCATGTCTCACAATGTCAGATCAACCCACCAAGTTTCATGCCTGTCGACTGATTCCTTCTCGGTGCAACTATTTGTGCAACTATTCTGTTGATGATGTCGTTATAGATGTTACTGTATTTCCTGATAATATATCAGCTTTTATTTGCACATGCGTCGTCCCACATATTGCCTTGGTATTGTAGTCTGTCTCTATACGTATGCTGGCTTGCTAATCCCCTGCTGGCTGACTGCTTACTCGGCAACAAAATGTTTTTTTCCAGTGCTTGTGGGTGAAACAGCTAACGTTTTATTTTCAGGGACCCCCAGAATTCTAGTTTTTGATCATTGACCATCTAATCATTGTCCATCCCTAGACTGCGCACTAAGTCACTGTAAGCCACCTTACATGACCGCACTGCTGCACAAGCACCAACACAGTTGTAAATATACATGAGCTATATATTCAGGACCCTGAATACATGTACTGTAGCCCTTTGTTATACAGAAAGCAAACAATGAATAAACGTGAAAATAACCTTCACAAATTCAGTAGTATAACTCCTTTTACATCCGTTCTCTGCTTCTCTCCATCAGAGTAGTGAACAGACTGTGAGTAGGACGATCACTCGGTTTGTAATATCCGGATACACACTCACACAAGCAGATGCACCCGGGGTGATGATAGAACCAGACCGTGGAAATAGAGAAATCAAACTCTTCTTTCGTCCGCATACAGAGAAAGAACAGCACTCCAAACAAGCACAACGATCCCTGTAGAGAACACCACGAGATCAACTTAGAATTCTGAATGGATTCTAACTGATCTGCACTGTATGTCCAAAAGTTTGTAGACACCTGCTCATCCAATGTTTCTTCTGAAATCAAGAGCATTAATATAGAGTGCCTCTGCTCCCCTGGGAAAGTTTTATGCTTAATGTTGGAACTTAGCTGTGAGGATTTGATTGTATTCAGCCACAAGAGCATTCGGCCAGGTATGGCTGTTGGGTGACGAGCTTTGAAACGCAACGAATCGTGCCCCTCCAACTTATCCCCCTAACGATATTTGATGGTGCTCCATCTCTTCAGAGAATGAAATTCCAGTGCTCTGCACCTCTAGCACTCGAGCTGATGCCTGGCACATTTGCTGCTGCTCCACAGTGTCAGCAGCTATAGGTGCAACTTAAAGTAGATGAATTCTACTAGAAGGGTGTCTGGAAACTTTTGGACATGCAGTGTTTGACTTGTTTGAGTCCTCAGGGGCACCTGCACAGTTATCACTGACGTCCTCGGTCAGGGAAGAGGATGATCCAAGTGATAAAAAGGTCACTCTTCTGTCCCAGGGTATCATGGTGCAAACCACTGAAACATTTGGTAACATTGTCGAATGGTCACGCAACTACTGGCTAGCCAGAATGTGTCTCACAAATGAAACCAAATGCAGGGTATAAACTTTTCTCTGGTGTTGCTACTGTTGTTTGTGTTTACTGTGTTACACTATAGTTATGCAGAAAATAATGTGATCTCACAAGAAAAAGTGAACACTACAGGACATTGACTCAGGTAGTCAACCAGGACCATGGATAGTTCCTGGTTCATATTGGTAACCGTACTGTGCTGGACTGTATTGCCCGGAGGAAAACGCTATCACCTTCATACTAGCAATCGATTCAGAAGAACACCTGTATTCCTTCTCATACTGTTGTTGCTAATCTCAGGATCTTACACTAAGAGCTTTTAGGCCGCAAACACCAGAGTTTGGTTCCAAACTGAAGGAAAGTTAATACCCACAATCAGGTTGGGTGGTACACTACCAGTCATTAGTTTCGACACACTCAACTAAATGGATGTTGTTGGTGCATGTTATGTTGAAGACTCTATAGGCTTACACTTAACATATATCACCATCCATATCCTGATGCACCACACATATATCGCCACCTGTAATATTTATATAGTGTTTTTTGTTTTTGAACGGGTTAAAAGCTCTAGTTAATCTTTCAGCCTAGTGAATATTCATGATGGACAGACCAATAGAATTGGTCCAAAACTGCTTAGAAAACAATCTTGTTATATCAGCTTCCACTGCAGGTTAAGAAAGCTGTTTTATCCTGCTGTAAAGTTCCATTTTGGAGGTTTTTAAGGTGGACTGTATAATTCCATGAGTGCTATTTTATAGTTTGATGTCTTCACTTTTATTCTGAAGTAAAGCAGTAAGATAAGGAGAACCTACTACTACTAAGAGCTGGTTACTAAGAGGCTTAGGAAGCAGAGCATTATCTAGGGAAACACATGCATGTTTTGGAGTGAGCCAAACAGGGAGTCCACAAGTAGGGGACCAAGAACACTGAGGGACCTAGAGATGTTCTACACACAGGAAGAACAGGTTGTTACTGTGTCCCCACTCATCCACCATAATAGAGAGAACAATCTGTAGTGTTGTTTTATACAGTGCTTGTTGCTCTTTGCGAAGAACTACATGCCTTCATACGGTAACAACCATTCACAATGCCTTATGTCAACATAATGAAGTCATGTAATTAGATGATATTAAGCATACACAGACTCCAATAGTGACTTGGGTGGCTGCTATGGTGGTATTAGGTAATTTATGGGTAGTCTGCTTTTGATTTATGCTATTTATTATGTAATTATTAATATCTGTCAATTCGTACTATCAAGCAGATATTGTAGTAACAATCTTTAAAGGATTGGCAACTCACTTTCGCAGAGCTCCTTGCTCTTGCGCCCTCCAGAACCTTTTCTCAGCATGTTCTTTCCAGAGGTAAACAAGTTGCTGAGCTCGTCCAGAGGACTGGTCGGTGTACGGCATCCACGGCCTCCTGACCCTGAACTGGACCCCCCTGACCCTCCCGATGCAGTCGAAACGTTTTGCATGGATCCACCATGGATACTGGATGAGTTTGAGAGACGTCCGCTCTCGCGGGATCCATGAGGGACACCGGAGGCACTGCGGGGAATGGTGCCAGTCAGCACAGCGTCGTATGGTGGTGGCCGTTTGAGGCTGAGAGGTGTCAGCGCACGTCCCATGCTAACAGGAGACGGGCAGGCAGAGTGGCTTCTGGGGTAACCGTGAGCCGCAGAGGAGCCACCGCTTTTGTACAATGCTGATGGAAGCGGTGGGGCCGAGGAACGGCCAGATGCAGTGATCGTTTGGGTAGATGAAGGTTCCTTGTCTGATGACTTCTTGTGGTGGTGATGGTGGTGATGATGGTGGTGCTGTCCCAAAGGTTGCTGCTGCGGCGGCGGCAAGGGTTGCCCAGGGTCACCGCTTGTCGGAGAGGAACCAGGTTTGCCGTAGCCCATGTTTTCTAGCATGGGAAGTTTGGTGACCTCAAGAGGAGTCAGTGGGGATTCATCCGAATTTGGGGAGCACTGAGCCGGGGCTGGAGGGAATACCAACAGTGGGGGCCTGTGAGTCAACAAGTTAGGGAAGGGGGCAGGGATGTCACAAATTGAGCCACGAGGAGTTGTTGGTCGTGTGAGTTCCACATCTGGAACTGCAGGCGCGGCGCATGGATCCCAGCGTGGGTCTGCTCGGGCCTGCTCGGGAGGCAGGGCTACTTCTTCGTAGGTGGGATATTTCATCTCCTCGTACACACTTTCTCCCTGATCATCCTCTTCATCGGCATTGCCCCCAGTGATGTGGCTGAAGTCACGCAGAATGTTCCCCACCATCTCTATGTATACAGGCTCTGCCTCATCGTCAGTGTCCGGGGCAGGGCTTTGATTTTGGGACGCAGACTTCTTTTTCTGCCGCCGAGGCAAAGAGGCAGATTTAAACTTGGTGCCGTGGTTTCTGATGTAGGACTCGTCGAAGGAGGTGCTGAGCTGAGTGTTGGGGTTACGTTTGGGTTTGGGTGGAGGCATGCGGCGGTACTCCTCACTGCATGGACGACTCTTTGATGCTGTGGAAGATAGAGACAGTATATCAGTTTGGAAAAACTCAAAATTCAGGCATCATGATGGGCACGTGTCATGTGTTATTGACGAGTAACCACATAAGCAAGTTTAATTAGGATTACATTAAGGGTGAATTCAAAGTCAAGATGTATACAACACCATTTAGAGTTGCTTAATGTAAAAAGCATCATTCTAAAGAAGGTACTTAGGCAGGATCGGTCACAACATGGATGATAAGCACCTGACGTCTAAAGAGCTTAAGATGATCAAGGCTAATGGTTAGGTATAAGCTTCCATTGCTTGTTAGAATTAGAACTTAAAACCATTTGCCAATTGTGCTTGCACCTAGAGGAATTAGCATTTAACCTATCCATGAAGTGCAACACCCCCATACACACACTTGGGGGCAGTGAGCACACTTTCCCAGAGTGGTGGGTACCCCTATCCATGGCACCCTGGGAGCATTTGTGGATTAGGTGCCTTGCTCAAGGGCACTTCAGTCGTGACCCGTCGGTTCAGGGAATCGAACCTGCAAATCTCCAGGTTCCCTAACCTCCAACCCATGAGTGCTCCTAACCTCCAGCCCATGACTGCCCCTACATTAGCCTTATAGCTCCAGTGCAAACTTGTCCCGAATACTTTGGTTCGCACCTGGAACCAAATTTGGGCTCATTATAGCTGGTTTGCTTTCTCACCTTAGGAATTCCATCTGAACTGTGGGTTCAATTGCGCAGTTCCATATACCACTTTTCTGCATGCAGGTTTGCCTAATGGTGGGCACCCATTTCATCTGCTTTTTATTGTTTTCCTTAGATAATAACACACAAACACCAAAAAACAACTTTTTGTACACACCATTCCTTTGCCTGCTGTCACTAAACTTGGAAAAGGAAAATGATGCAATAAGTCTAAGTCTGTGGCTTCTGCACATGCAGTGTACCAGTGTACCACACCAGAGTTTCCTGGAATCAATTTCAGATTTCAGACGGAGATTGGGTCTCTTAACTACTCTCTGGCTTGAAAATGGCTTTCACTCTTGACCAAACTTATCAAACTCTCAAAGCAAAAAGTCCTGGGTCCGGAAAAAAGCTCCAGAGTCAAAACACCCCAAGTTCATTACAGAATCATTTGAGGTCCTACTTTTTAGGCCACATGGCTTCTTTCACTAATAGCTCTAAATGTGCATTGTTACTCTGAGAGTGCAGATGATGTAGATGTTTCAGGGCGACACTATGATTCACACATTTGCTTTGCACCCATTTTGGTGGGCATTAGTACTATGAGTGCCGACATTGCACCTTGTGTTGCCACAGATGCAAGCCAGTAGGCCAGTGTGAATTAACTTAATCGCTCAAGAATTAGGGCTTCCAACATCTGGTTATGTGTTGCCACTTTTCCTAAGTGGAAATCTACTAGAAGTCTGGACTTAGGTCATCTCTTCACTTTGAAAAGGCTAAAGATATTTACAATACCATTCCACCAGCCAAAAGCATATTTCCAGAACATGTACATTATGGTAATGTAAGAGTTTTGTAGCCAGTGCGCTTTCTACCTAGGATCCCAGTGGAAATGTAATATACACTACAAGTTCATGGACATCCCTTCTGATAAGTGGGGTGGGCTGTTTGAGCCACACACATTGTGAACATAAAATCAAGCCCCTGCTGAAAAAAGAAGCTTGGACCAGTATGGAATTCATGCTTGTTCATACTTGTGTAAGGTGAGACACATAGTACACATAGAAGCTGCAAAAATAATAATGCAAAAAAGATAAGAATAAATCAAATAAAATAAAACATACAAAACAAAACAAAAGACCCACAAAAATAAAACTAAAATAACATTTAAAGATGCAATAGAATACAATAAAATGGAGATGTGGCTGTTGTTAAAGTGCAAAAGTACAAGATACAGCTACATGTAACACAGATGTGCAGTATGTAGATATATGGGATGAGGTAATTACATTAATACTTAGCTAGTACTAAAGTGCTGGCGTACTATTGAAGAGAACATCATAGAAGAGTTCCAGTGCGGATGGAGGAACAGTTGATGGAGCACGGATGAATGGATTAGAGCATGCTGGTTAGTGTTGGTTCACCAGCAAAACACAAATCAACCAGCTCAAAACACAACGAAGGACCACATGCATCCTCTTTAATACTCCACACAGGATCTATAGCGTTAATTAGACATTCATTCATTCATCTTCTAAGCTGCTTATCCTTATCCTGGGTGGCAGGGGATGCCGGAGCCTATGCCAGCACTCACTGGCACCCTGGATGGGCCACCAGTCCATTGAGACACACACACACACACACCTGGGGACAACTTGGCATCTCTAATCTGCCTAACTGCATGTCTTTGTGGAGGTCTGTGTGAGGAAACCGGATCACCTAGAGAAAACCCATGCAAAGGCATGGAGAACATGCAAACTCCATACAGAAAGGATCCTGGTCACACGGCAGAATCAAACTTCTTGTACGACACCACTGCAGTCTTTGGCGATGTTGACTGTGGTGTTAAGTGCAGTCATCGCAACGGTCTGTGTGCATGTAATCCTGCGTTGTGCAGCTGTCTGCCAATGGTGCCGGCACTAACAGGATGACTCATGGAGGACATAAGTCCGCAATCGTGATTGTTGGTTCATTCAGGTACAGCGATTTTGAGTGCTTACTATGCAGGGCACTCCACATTATCTGCTGCTACCAAACCTGAATATTTTTTAGTGGTTAGGGACAAAACTGGGCTTCACATACAGCAGCAGTTACTGACAGCATTAATGTCAGAATATGATTATAAGTAACCCTTCAGCAATTTGCATTGGCTCTATATAGTTAACCAGTGAACCAGAACATTAGTGACTGTTTGCACAGTGGCCAAGCTAAGCTCTAGCAGTAGAACAAAGTGTAGTCCATGTTAACATCGCTGCTATCTGCCCTGTACTGAGCAGTAGTTGGGTTCATTAAAGTGCCAATGAGTGGATGATAGTGTTTGAAGCTTTGTGTGTTTTATCTTTTCCGCTCTGCCTTCCCCAAGGCTTTCGCAACCGAGCTGTGACTTATTGCGTGAATGTGTGTGGGTTGGTGTATAAAAAGACAGCTAATGGGCCCCTCTGAAGATTTGAAGCAAGAGAGGATTTTAACACTCCACTTGTGGCTGGATTACTTAATCAATTCATTAAATTAACTGAGCTGCTGCTCCTGAGAAATAAGGCAAAAAGAGGTTATGGTGTGTGTTTGCATGCGTGTGCGTGTGTGTGTGTGTGTGTGTGTGTGTGTGTGTGTATGTGTGTGTTTGTGTGTGTGTGAGATACAACACCTCCAGTAAAATGCTGATTATGTAACTGTAGTGAGGTATAAACACTAAAGTTAATAACCACCTGTTATTATAGCCATAATAGCTAGTGGCTATTAGCGACAATTGTTAACCATGTTAGTACTTTTGGCTGAAATGTTCCTTTATGTCTGATAGGAAATGATGGTAAGAAATCTTTATGTACACACATGTTAATGTGGGAGCACACATACACACACACACACACACACACACACCAAACACAAGACGGAGGTATAAAAGTAGGTCACTTTAACTTCATGAATGAATTAGGCTCTGACTGATCAGCTGGCAGACACAAGATTAGCTTCTCTTTCTTTACCAGCACACTCTCTCACTTCAGTTCCCTATTCCCTGTCAGGACCACCCTGACCAACTTCCCTCTCTTGCCACTGGCAGGGTAGCGTGTGTGTGTGTGTGGGTTGGGTTCATGCCACATTGTGGGGATCAAAACCTTTCGTCATTGTGTGAACCAGCGTATGCTAATTAATTCAGTTTTAAGGTCAGTGTACGGTTAAGGTTAGGGTTAGGCAAGTAGTAGTTCTGGTTACGGTTAGGGTTAGATTAAGGTTAGGGTTCAGCTAGCGGTAGTTATGGTTAAGTCTGAGGTAAAGTTTATGGTTATGGTTAGAATTAGGTTAGTAACAGTTCTGATCAAGGTTAGAGTAAAGGTGTAGGGTAAAGTTAGCAGTAGTTCTGGTTAAGGTAAGGATTAGGGTTTAAATTAAGGTTAGAGTACATTTACGGCATTTAGCCGACGCTCTTATCCAGAGCAACTTACAAGGTCATTCATATTGCAGGTAGGCCAATGTAGTGTTAAGAGTCTTGCCCAAGGACTCTTATTGGTGTAGCACAGCATAGTTACCCAGACCCGGGAATCGAACCCCCATCTCCCACATGGGGCGGTAGGTCCCTGGAGGCTAGTGGTGTTATCCGCTGAGCCACACCAACCATACCTCTAGCTGAGTAAGTATTAGGTTGGTGGTAGTTCTGGTTGTGGTTTTATGGAAGTCTATGTAATGACCCCACAATTCACAGCAAAAACAAACGTGTCTGTATGTGTGTGGCGGCATGAAATGCAACAGAAAATCTAATCTCCAATAATTCTGGCTGAGGTTTGTCATTACATCATCTTCAAGCGTGTGTATGTATGTGTGTGTGTGTGTGTGTGTGTGTGTGTGTATGTGCGTTATGTAAATGACATGGATGGCAGGCATCCACATCAGCTAGGTGGTGACACACACAGATTAAAGTAGACATGCTTTTAATCCCAGAGAGAGAGAGAGAGAGAGAGAGAGAGGCTGCTGTGCCCCACCCATTTTTACTGACAGAACGAGGACAAAGTAGCCTGCACTCACACTCAGGTTTGTTTTATGTAGTGTTGGGTCCCACATGATACACAATACAATACTGTGTTCCATAGTTCCACATCTATTATAGATGTTGCTGCTGGAACTAAATCTGAACTAAATCTGAACTGCCTTTTCACATTGTACATTGATAAATAGATTGAAATAGTCTATAATAACACATACACACATTATATAAATATGTGTGTGTGTGGGGTGTGTGTGTGTGTGTGTTGTGTAAAATGTTGGAAGCCTTTCTCTTTACTGATTTTGGAGATGATGCGTCCCATATGTATTACATTCATGTAAGTTCATACATACAAATGTAATATATCTCAATTATAATACATATTCATAACTATGTATAGTGACACAGTGGGCACTGCTGTCACCTCACAGCAAGAAGCGCCTGGGTTCAATTCCCAGCTAGGGCGTCCAGGGTCCTTTCTGTGTGGAGTCTGCATGTTCTACCTGAGCCCGCATGGGTTTCCTCTGAGCGCTCCCGGTTTCTTCTCAAAGACATACAGTCAGGGGAAGATGTTAAACTGCCCCCTAGGTGTGAGTGTATGTCTTATCTTTAATGACCTGTCCAGGATGTTTCCTGCCTTCCGCCCAGTGAGCACTAGGATAGGCTCCAGCACACCCAACCCCACCCCCCAACCCCCCGCCAGACCCATAAGGATAAATGGTTTAGAAGATGTACATGTAATAAAGTGCCCCATATGCACCAGGTTGTATTGACGCTGTGGATCGAGGAATGTTAAATGCCCACACAACCAGGAATGTCCCATCCGTCTGGCACCCACCATCATGCGTCATTTGAATTCATGTTGTCTTGCCATGAGCATGCTGGCCAGTGTTCAACATCACTGACAAGATAACACCTCACAACTTATAACAGTGTAGCTGTTCCCAAGCCATCCCCTGAGGTAACACCACATCATAAATGTATATACTGCCATTCGCATGACGCTTGGTATGTCAGAATATAGAAGTACATCCTGACTGTATAAGATCCTGCCTCAAAAATCTGTCCTCAAGATATATGAAAACCAACCCGGGTACGGTTGCACATACATAGCCACATGTGGCATGAAAATATCTTGGCATGTTTAAGTCTGTACATGTCTCTTTACCACTCTACCCACTTCTGTCTCTCTCCCTTTTGTCTCCTGCCCTCTTCGCTTTCCTCTAGCATATGCTGAGCGAGTCTGATGGCTGTGACACTGGAGATGCATGGCTGCAAATGAAAAATAGGCCACTATGTTCCCGAAGAGAGCAGGTAACTCTCTCGCCCTCTCTCGCTCTACCCTCCCTCTCTCGCGAAACAGGGTCATGGTGTTCTCTTTCTGTTTATTTTACCTCTCAGGGAGGATGTGGGCAGCTGCCTTCACATCTGTGACATCACTGGACATATGATATCGGCCTCTGTGTGTTGCCAGTAACAGATTCCTAGAAAGATTTCATTGGGCATTTGTTTTTCGACGATGCATCCGAATGGCATCACTTTCCACAGAAATTCATGGTAACACTTTCTATGAATCAGGTATCTATAATGCTTTATAAGTGCATTCATAATGATCTATGAAATCTTTATAATTCTTTATAATACTAGACATAAGCCTTTGTAATTATGTATAAATGTTCATAGGCACACATATAAACTGTTCTAACACAACAGTACAAGGCTTCATGGCACATACAAGTGACATAATGCATTATAATGTATATGTTCTTCCTGTTATTAACATTATCAGGGAAACCAGTATCATATAAAGCTTAATAACTAGTTAACTAGAGTTCATTTGCATTATGCTTTATAA
>CM067488.1:25929261-25939818 GCA_034552555.1 Semaprochilodus insignis
CCTTCCTTTTAGCATCACTGAGAAGATTATTATTCTTATACCATTCATAATTCCAGTAATCTCCACTTTCTATTTCACATGTCAGAGTGACTCTCTCTCCCATCAGTACATGATCAGCTGGCTGGACTTTCACAGTAGCTTTTGGTCTCTCTGTTCAAAGACAATTATACATTTAATTCTGCCGTGATTTGGGCAGCCGTGGTTTTAAGTTTTTTGGATACAATCCGGGTTAACACCCGAACAACCCTTTTAGACAGCTTCCTCTTGCGTCCACAGTTAATCCTGTCGGATGTGGTTCGTCCTTCTTGGTGGTATGCTGACATTACCCTGGATACCGTGGCTCTTGATACATCACAAAGACTTGCTGTCTTGGTCACAGATGCGCCAGCAAGACGTGCACCAACAATTTGTCCTCTTTTGAACTCTGGTATGTCACCCATAATGTTGTGTGCATTGCAATATTTTGAGCAAAACTGTGCTGTTACCTGCTAATTGAACCTTCACACTCTGCTCTTACTGGTGCAATGTGCAATTAATGAAGACTGGCCACCAGACTGGTCCAATTTAGCCATGAAACCTCCCACACTAAAATGACAGCCGTTTCAGTTTCATTGTCCAAGCCCTGTACGTTTGTAATAAAGACTAACTTGATGACATCTTTTTTCGTAGGCCTAGGCTAACGTTACCCAGCTGACTCACACGAGTCATAGCAAAGAAAACAAATGGATCAAACAATCAGGCCTCGCCTCTCACTTAAAGCCCAGATTACCACTGGGGAAATACCATTATGCTTGGAAAAAGCTGAAGGTAAAAGCTGAAGAGGATAACCAGCTGCATGATGGACAGACAAAGTCAAGAGGAATCCCAAACCAGCCATTCAGAAGCCTGAAGATTCAAACAGAAGACCGGATATTCTGAAGAAAGGCTGTCCATGTGGTCACAGGGAGTGCTTCTAGATAGGATATCATAGCTGTCCAAAGAACACAAGAATCTTGACAAATGGTAACGGTACCACTTTAGAAGAAGGAAAACTTTATAAAGTGTTTATGAATGGTTTAAAAGGTGTTTATTAATGCTTATTAAGAAGCAGTTACAACACATAAATAAGGGCAACAGTGCCTTGATGTTAGTCAGAATCCATATTCTTTTATACCATTCAAGCTCAGATTTTGATGTTTACTTTTCTTAAACATTTTTTTTGCAGCAGTAGTCAGCATTAAACCCATGCATTGGAACCCATTCCAATGTCCCTGCATGGACATTGGAAAATGGATTATTGAATTTTAACCCAAATAATGTGCATAATACTTTGAAATGTGGAACAAAGCTAAGGACTTCAATTCAACAGACTTGAAACACTCTTCTATTGATCTAATATTTAGCATAGCTATATTTCCTTTATGAACTCTTGAACTAATCTTTGTCTCCTAGGCTTGTTATTATTACAGTAACATTTGAATTGAATCTACACAGCAAATCCATATAGTCAGCTGTATTTGGCAGATAGTGAGCATTAATTCACCCTCCTTGACCCAAATCGCTCCACTCAATGCCACATTAAAACTACCAAATCCAGTCATCCTTGTGACTCAATAGCAGGGGTCATTGAGACTAGGTCAAGCATGGGCTATGTAGAGCTGACGGCTACATGTTTCCTCTGAACTATATATAGACCATATAGATTCTGCTGCCTCTGCATACACACACACACACTTAACATGGCAGTGAAAGACAGAGGGTCATAAAGTGAAACAGGGACATGGGAGATGAGTCAGAATGATGGAGAAAAGAAAGATGTAAGGGTGAGCTATATGGCAATTCTCAATGTAAAGGACAATTGCTTAGCCCAAAGAAGTATATATATATCTATACACCAGGCATAACAGTATGACCAGTTACAGACTGTAGTCCATCTGTTTCTCTGCATACTTTATTAACACTCCATCACCTCATTTTTCAATGGTCAGGACCCCCATAGGACCAAAACAGAGCAGGTATTATGTGGGTGGTGGATCATTCTCAACACTGCAGTGACACTGACGTAGTGGTGGTGTGTTAGTGTGTGTTGTGCTGGTGTGAGTGGTTCTTTGCTGCTAAACCTCAGTGTCCTCAGTGTCACTCAGTGAGTGACCTCAGTGTCACTGCTGGGCTGAGAATCGTCCACCAGCCAAAACTATCCAGCCAACAGCGTCCTGTGGGCAGTGTCCTGTGGGCAGCCTCCTGTGACCACTGATGAAGGACTAGAGGGTGACCAACACTGCACTGTGCAGCAGCAGATGAGCTATCGTCTCTGACTGTACATCTACAAGGTGGACCACCAAGTTAGGAGTGTCTAATAGACTGGACAGTAAGTGGACACAGTGTTTAAACACTTCAGCAGCACTGCTGTGTCCGATCGACTCACACCAGCACAACACACACTAACACACCCACCACCACCACGTAAGTATATAGCTACAGCTTTACTGATATTTGAACTGTGGGTCGATTTTTCAACAGCGATATCTAGGCAGTAATATGACAGAATTTAGTGGGCAATATGACCAGATGTTTGATGACTGATATGCAATTGTTGACTGTCTTAGCAGTAGTTCCCCTTTCAGTTTAGTGAATATTCATGATGGACAAATCAATAGAATCGCTCCAAATCTACTTAGAAAAGAGTTATGCTATATCAACCTCCACTGCAGGTTAAGAAAGCTGTTTTATCATCCTGTAAAGTTCCTTTTAGGAGGTGTTTAAGGTGGACTGTATAATTAGTAGTTTGATGTCTTCACTTTTATTCTGAAGTATTAAGATAAACATAAGGAGAACCTTCTATGAGTAGCCATTTCTAAACTTTCGACTGGCAGTGAACAGTCACATGAAAAGGGCTGGTTAAAGGATATTGTTTTTCCAAGTGAACGTATCTACATCTGATACAGAGAACACACTTAAAAATGACACCTTCCTGCAAAGGAGGGTGAAAATGATAGATGGAATATGGGATAATAAACCAGAAGGAAATGGTAATGCATGTAGAAGATGATGGCTGGTTTGGTGAAGGGAAGAGGAAATGAATGAGTAAATGGAACAGTACAGCGTAGGGAGGAGAGATAAGTGATTTGGGTGGTGAAAGGTTAAGGGAATGAGGGTGGAGAAGAAGAGAGAGAGACAGAGAAAGAATGATTCTCAGCTGCCGAGTCCTCCTTGAGCGGAGGATAAGACATTGCCCTCTGCGCGCAAGTGAAAATGCCAGAGAGCCCAAAGGCAGAGTGAGTCAGATGCAATCAGACTGATTCCGTCTCTCTCTGGCACCCTTGCACGCACACTCCCACCGCAAAGTGTAAAGATCCTCACAAGTAATCTCTGCACAAAGGTCAATCTGTGCGCCACAAAAAAAAAAAAAAAAAAAAAAAAAAAAAAAAATTTTCCCATTTTATAATTCCTCTCCAATTCCTGCTGCGGAATTGCCTGTAAAAAGCACAAGGCTGAAGATCAGGCAGGAGGCTATACTGGAGCTAATTCCATAAGGCTCTAGGCTCCAGGCTTTATAAGAGCTTCTCTGCTCCAAAGCTAATATAGCTGAGAGATTACAGGATTGAGGAGATGTGGAGCACGATGAAAGAGGAATAAAAGGCCGGGGATATATATATGCATTGCTGAACGTATGTGCAACAGAAGGAGTCGGAAAATCCGGATCAGGATGCGCTTTCTTTGCTGTTTAAGAATGCTTCATTTCCCTGTGGTTACTGCTGAAAAAACAGAGCTTCAGAAATAGCTGAAGGTGTGTAACACATCCTGGGTCTCACTACAAGAGTCCAATTATCTGAAAGCTGCTATTTGCATATTTCCTCCTCCAATGGATATGCACCACGACCGCCACAAACAGCTCTGGCTTTTTTTGAGCACGGGTACAATAGGATTATATTACATGTGCAACAACTACTTAAAAAGATGACTAAATTTCATTCCCAGTTTTCTGTAATGTTCCAGCCATGCTGTCCCTATGCTGCCCATTGCTTAGCACATTTCTTTAAATACATCATTGAAAACCGGAATTGGAGAGAGAGACTGACTGGAATGGCAAAAGATTCCAGCATCAAAATTCAGTCCACTGCAAATATTTTGTAGCTTTCATCCTCATCATCATGTGGAATGAACGCCTGACTTACAATGGTGCTTGAAAGTGTGTGAACTAAAATTAAAGGCCTTTCTCGCATTGGCTAATGGTAATGCTCACGAGTCTACTATTAGAAGAACACTCAACAACAATGGTGTGCATGGCAGGGTTGCAAGGAGAAAGCCAATGCTCGCCAAAATGAACACTGCTGCCCATCTGCGGTTTGCTCAAGATCACATGGACAAGCCAGAGGACTATTGCAACAATGTTTTGTGGACAGATGAGACCAAAATAGATCGTTTTGATTTAAATGAGAAGCAGTAAGTTTAGAGTTAACAATAAGTTCTGAATTATACCAGCAACTTCTGGTGCTGCGTTAGGGTGTTTTGTGCTGGTATGAGTGAATCAGTCACAGCAGTGCTGCTGGGGGATGATGGGCTGGCTTGGGTCAGTTTTTTAACAGAATTTTATTGAGTTTCCATGCTTGATGATGTGGTTCAGGTCAGCCTTGGTCTTGGGCTGTATTGTGGATTGAACATTTACTAGAGGTAAATGGTGTGTGGGATAAAATAGTGGTCACCAACCCTGGTCCTAACCCAATTCTAACATGCTGCCCTGCCTATACCCAGCACTAATACATCTGATCCAGCCAAGCAAGGGTTTGGCCAAGTTCAAGTTGATCATCTGGAGCGGGTGTGGAAAATTGTGGTTGTGACTGGACTCTGCAGACTGACCAGGAACAATTACCACTTCCCTAAAAGGTATAGCATACACATCTATCCAGACACCACTGCACCACTTTGTGCCAACAAAGTGACTGTACAGCTGTGGAACTATTTTAGGTTAGATGCTGTATATGTAAAACTGAGTGCAAGTGTAGTCATGAGTTTAGGAGAGTATGGGAATGTGTGTGTGTGTGTGTGTGTGTGTGTGTGGTAGTGCGAGTGAAGTTCTTTAAGTAGCTTCTCTTACTCTCTGAATGGAGTCCAGTAAAGCACTAATCCGGTACAGGACACAGCGGATGCACACAAAGCGCTTACAGCACACTTTTACACAGAAACCACCAATAACAGCACACTCAGCAGTCTGCAGTCTCTCTGTGTGTGCGTGTGTGTGTGTGTGTGTGTGTGTGTGTGTGTGTGTCTGTATGTGTGTGTGTGCGATTTTCTCTGCAGGTCAGGTGTGCTTACTTAAATAGATCATACTAGCATGTATATGTGTGTGTGTGCGTGTGTGTGTGTGTGCGTGTGTGTGTGTGTGTGTGTGTGTGTGTGTGTGTGTGAGTGAGTGATTGCCTGGTCCATGACCTCGTAGCTGAGTTGCTGTTTGCGAGTCATCATCTGTGCTATGTTGTGATTTCATCTGAAACTGTCAGAGCCTATACAGAACACTGGCCCTGAATGTTGCCTACAGCAACGGCTGCCCCCATTCATAACAACACTGAGGCCAGCAGGCGACCAATCAGAGTACCCTCTGAGGCCGAGTGACCAGTCAGAGGAGGACACAAAGCTGATGTCACCTTGTTCTTGGAATGAGAGCGGAATATTCAGCTGAAATTCCCTTTTGGTGTGTGTGTGTGTGTGTGTATTGAGAAAGAGTGCAGGATTGTGTGTGTGTGTTTGTACTGATATATTTGTGAGGACCACAGGACAAGATGATCAGGTGTCCACATACTTACATATGGACATATAGGCTGTATTTTAAATGGCATACTACATACCACTCGCGTACTTAATCTGCCTAAAAGTACATTTAGGCATTTGAGTGATGCTCTTATCCAGAGCGACTTACAAGGTTATTTGTTTTACAGCTAGGCCCATGCAGTGTTAGGAGTCTTGCCCAAGGACTCTTATTGGTGTAGCCCAGCATTTGCTACCTAGACTGGGATTCGAACCCCTGTCTCCCACATGGGGTGGTAGCTCTCTGGTGGGTAGTGGTGTTAACCGCTGAGCCACACCAACCACCAAGTAAAAGTAATATGTAGTATGTGACCAAATTGAAGGTCTGTAGTGCACTGAAGATACCCAGGTGGTGTTATACTCCACTCAGAGTTTCTAGTTTACAGGGGAGCTATCTTCATGGTATACTGCATCCCATCATGCACTGCGGCCTCACCAGCTCTCAGTCTGCTTCAGCCAAAGACAATGGCGGCAGGTAACACTGGGGAGCAAAACGCAGCCAACTCTGAGTATAAATGTAGGTGTAGTGATTGTAGTTGGGGTATGTTTTCAACAGAATGAGCCTCAGAAAGTTAAAATATACAGGTCTGAAGATTAATAAAAGATGAACTCGCTTTAGAGGATCAGTTTTAGAGCTAAATAGCCGAGGGTAGCTAACAGCTAAGCTAAACGTATTTCAGGTGAACTGAGCAGCGTTAGCAGCAGCTAGCTCTAAACAGTGGATACAGTAATAACAGCTCTGAGGTAAATGTGAGGTAACTGGTCATGTGACTGTATTAGTATACTACACTGTATGTCAAAACCTGTTACTGTACTGCATATTACACACAGGGGGCAGTATACACTACATACTACATGTAGTATGCAGTATGCAGTAGAGTATAGTGTGGCATTTTGAATACAGTCATAGTGTCATTTATAACTGAAATGCAAACACTGGCACCTCCATTTTGAGGCAACTGTCTGATGAAGCAGTTTGCACACTGTTGTACTGGTGGATTAGAAACTTCCATCACTTGTTAGCTGCATTAGCCTCATAGTTCCAGTACAAGATTGAGAGATCAGATTAATCTTGACTAATCAGCTAGAACACAAGATCTGAATCTTTCTAAATCTGAATTTGGTGAAACATTGATTATGGGCTGAATAAAAAGCCTTCAACTGGTTTAAGTGGTCACAACACTTTATTTTGGAATATTTGTACTCACCGTCACTTTTGTCTGATTCCTTCCCTCCTTTCCCTGTGGTAAGTGTGGTGTTGACGGTCTCGGAGGACGTGCTCAGTTTGGTATTGGGGTCTCGTTTGGGTTTGGGTGGGGGTTGTTTGCGCAGGGTGGGGCTGCCACCCCCGTCTTCCTCACCCCCTCCCACCGAATGCAAAGACTGGGAGCGCACAGTGAAGCCTGGACCACTGGGTGGCGGCAGGCGGTCCTGTGGCGCCGGCATAGTCATAAAACCCATGCGAAAGTGTTTACCTGCATACGCCCCACCATCGGCCACGCTCGCCACATCCTCACCCATCCTACAGAGACGTACAAAGAGAGGGAGAGAGAGAGAATGTTATAGACATTGAGAGAGTAAGAGGGACACACAAAACACACTACAGTTCCAAAGGTCAAGTGATTTGAGGTGCAGTAACTAGGGATGACCTGATTCAATCTCAAAGATCGGTATTGGGGCAGATCAAGACACTTTTTAACTGACTGTTATCGGCTTTATTAAGCATGAACCTAAACCCGATCTTTGGTTTTATATCAGTGGTCACACGGGTGTCATAAAAGACAGGACAGTTTGTGGAAGGACGTTGCTAAAATGTCTGCAGTGTGGATGTATTTTAAACTGGAGCTCAATACTGCTAATTTGATACGGCACCTAAAACATAAACACTCAACGGAATACAGCGGGTTTACTCCAGCAGCTCAGGCAACAGCTGCACCGAAGCAACACCTGCTAGAGGAAATGGCACCATGGCCAAAAAGATTTTAAGGTAATTGAATGCATCGCCCTGGTGACCAGCCTATCGCTGTAGTAGAAAATACAGGTTTTTGCCATCTTTTGGAGCATTTGGAGTCACGGTAGCTACAGCCCTACCACAGCTTTATAACAGGTTGTGATCACCTACGAGGTCTTTACCATTAGTTTTTTTAGAGAAGCCTATATAATATAATAGGTCTAAGTAACGTGCTGCTCTACAGCAAGCTGTAAAGAAATAAACAGACATTAAGCAACAGCATTGATGCAGGCAATTCATTCTGCAGGGCTACTTGGTTTGGTCAAGCACACACACTGGATTGACTTTATGTAGTTGAACTGTTACGTTGACTCTGCAACAGTATTATCAAGGAAAACACAAGTATTGGATCAAAACTTGACATCAGGAGAGACTTATATTAAATGATTCTGATCGGGGCGCAAAAACCTTGATCGGGACATCCCTAGCATTGTGATGGATTTATCTGAAAATGGCAATTCAACTGCATGCTCTTGAGGACTATTACAGTATAAGATTATTCAATACAATACACATACACTCATTAGTTGGACACTTGCGTTTTCTTTTTGGTCTGAATCTCATGGTTTTAATGAAAGCTGACTGAACAACTAACCACTAACATAATTAAGAACTGACAGTGAAATCATCCAACAATGGCTTGATTTACAGTGGGTGGGACCAATTTTGTTAGTAAAGCATCATTTTAGGGCTTCTGGGAGTTATAGATGTATCACTGACTACTACACTGACCAACGTGGTCCAGTCAGTAAAACTAAAGGTATGACATATAAGAAAGCTAAGACCTGTAAGATGCTTTTTAATGCATATTGCAAGTACGAGTGCAACAAGTAACTACCTAAAATCAATTGCCATTGTAGTTTCCAACTAATTACATTGCTGATTAGTCGGTGAGGTCATCACTTGTGAGTTTCATGCTGATTCGGAATGACATGTAGTCATTATCGCTTACTAGAACCAACAATAGTGCAATGCCAACACCTTCAAAGTGTAGGGGCGCTTCATTTGGCTAAAAAAGACAGTGAACTGCAACATTTGCAAACCTGACCTTGCCTTGCACAGGAGCACCTTAGTTAGTCTGGAGCCATGTTGCTTCACGTTATGGGCTGCAACATTTACTATTTTACATTTTCAATACATTTTCTCTTGATCAGTGAAGTGTTGATCAAATGGCGTTCAACATAGTAGCAAGCTGGACCAGAAGGGTTATAGTAACGCTGCAGACATGGGGGCTAACTTTTTGCGTTTTGAATGGTGCGTATCCTTAGAGTGAGTGAGAGACAGGGATAAGGAAATGCGTCATATGCACACTACTTCAAAAGTACGCAAGCTGATTTCTGAAAATAATTGAATTTATTACGATCCGATGTGTTAGTTGATGTCTGCTGCTGTATAGTTGAATACGCAGATATTTGGATGTGTTGGATGTGTGTATGTGTATGTGTGTGTGTGTGTGTGTGTGTGTGTGTGTGTTAGGAAGAGATAAGAAATAAGAGTTTCAGAACTCAAATAACACATTTGTGAAGCCACTGTGAAGTCACCAAGCACCAAAAGGCCACTGGCAGAAGAAATTCCCAAAGTTCTTCACTTAAAAGGGCACAAAATAAAAAGCGCAACCTTCACTACAGCTGTCGTAAACCTGCTTACTCGCATGCTACAGTGGTGCTGCAGTAGTCCGTGTAGTAAAACTTCCCAGGATCATCTGGAAGATGTATACTGAAGTTGGAAGAAAGGACTACTACTACATCATATGATGTATTTGCGTATTGCATGCTGGGTAGTGTAGTCTGATGAATGAGAACAGATGAACTGAACACTGTGTTGACTGACTAACATGAAGTAATACATAAGTTAACATGACCATTAACACTGGTTACTAGGCCTAACTAATCTTAAGTAAACATATATCAACTGCAACTTCACATGTTAACACTTGTTACACATTTACTTAACATTAGTTGACCATTGTTAATGTATTACTTCATTGAAGTGTAACCAATATTTCTGATTATAGTATGATGTTAATATGATACATGTTTAACAGAATCAGGATCAAGCTTTATTGGTCAGGTATGTTCATACAGTGTGACAACATTTCACAATAGTACAAAACACACATTCCTATCACATCCCCACACACACACACACTCTCTCACACACACAGCATACCATACTTTACAAGCCTGTAAACATTGTGCAGAGTCGTATATGTATATAAAAGTGCTGAGTGCAGCAGTCAGACCCTAGCAGCAGATTAGGTTAAGGGATATAAAAGTAAAAACTCTAGTCTGGGACATTTTGTACAGGAGAGAGTGTTGTGTGATGCTGTTACCAAGAGAAATAAGAAGCGCAACACAGAAGGAAGAACCAAATGAGAAAGGTACAGGTTCAATTAGAGCTACGATTGCACCTATAGCTAATCATGCAATTGCATGCTACGTCCATGTGTATTCAATGGTACCTACAATTCTTTTGATTTTTTTGCTTGGCCTTGCCGAGTTGAGGCAAGCTGTTCTGAAGCCTTTACATGTGGCCAACAAGCTGATGCCACAGAGTTAGCCATAAGTAATAAACAATATACAAGCATGAAACAAAGGCTTGGATCTTCATTTGAAAATGGTTGTTGCCATTTTGTTGACAACAATGTTGACATTGTGTGCAAATGAATGGATGGAAAGATGTGCTTTAAAACGACTTGGGGTGGGATCGGGGGGATTGGGTTGGCGGGGATTGGTTTGGGGGGATTGTACTGGGGGGTTTGGTGG
>CM067488.1:25958351-26015490 GCA_034552555.1 Semaprochilodus insignis
CCCATCACCCCACCCCTCAACCCCCGCCCCCCAACAAACACACACACATACCAGCCTTTATTCATGTATAAATGAGTATAGGTTTTCATTGACCCAATGATAGCCTTTCTGGTATCCAGCCATTTCCTCATTGATCTTTTCAGCTGAAACTATTACACACACACACACACACACACACACACACACACACACACACACACTCTCTGTATGTGTGCTCACGCTTTGCCCCGGTTCTGGTGGATCTGAATGAAAACTATGTTTTCTGCCAATTAGCATCCAATTTGCAACACTAAATCACCTTGAAGCATAATTATGTAAAGCTGCTTCTTTCATAACCAGCATTAGTGCAACTTGAACATCATCAAACCGCAGAATGAGTCATAGTGAAGAATGCCAAATGCATCTTTACACATTCACAGAGGGAAATGTGTCACAGTCTAAGCTTGCAACTCTTAAGCGAGTATGAATATGTGAAAGTATTGTGTGCACATGGACTCATAAAAGCCATCTTCTGTCGAGTGGCAACTTGTGGGCACCTTGTGGGCACTGAATCTGATCTGGTGCACACTCCAAGTTCTCTAAGGTTATGCATGATAGGAATCTGTGAAAATCAGAGTCAGATGGTTATACTTCTATATTGGCCAATCTGTGTTTTTATGCCATGAACGATATGAGCGAGGTCGTAGCATCATTTTGCATGACTCAGCCAGTCGCTTGGTAGCTTTGATGTAGCATATTGTTTCATGTTATTTATACAGACAGCTGATTTTTTGTTCAGCATTTTAAATTGTGATATGGGACAATTTAAGTACAATCAGTTTTTTAAGTTTGGTAAATAAAACCGGAAATGTGCTAGCATGTTTCCCATGTTTACTTAGCTAGCACAGTGTGTGCTTCAGCTTAAGGCTAATAAAAGCCATCTATTGACCAGTCTTAATGTGACCATTTTATGGCGTATATAATAGGGTGCTTCTACATTTGTAATGAGTTGCTCAAGCATATCTCCATTTTTTGTCATTCTTCAATATTTTGGCAAAATTTTCAAAGTGCCTATTATCCTTTAAATTTGGTGAAAATTTCCTTATGAATTTAACTTAAATGACATTTATTTAAATAATAACATAATAAAAAATTATTTAAGAAGGTTATGTTACACTGGCATAAAAGTAAAGGGTTTAAAGTTAATAAGGTTTAAAATATGAAAAATAATTAAAACTAAAAGTTTGCTTTTTCTTTCTCCTGTAAATTAACATTTTGGAGCGTGTTAAAAAATATCCCTTGGTATTTGATGCTAGCTTCAATGGTAACAAAGTGTTTGGTTTAACAGTTCTCCATCCAGAACTGTCCTCTTCTAGTTAGGTAATATGGTCATCCACACATTACTCATACACCGCTCTTCTTTTGACTTCAGTTTGAGAAATGAATAATGATTTATTCATTCCTCCAGTCTCTTGGGAAATTGGGCAAGTTTTCAGATTTTCAAATATGCACAGGTATTCCAGACATAGGTAAACCACTCTGGTACAGCGCCACCCTGAGGAAGCCCAGTCCAGTTAGTTATGAATAAGAAAGACTTAAGTTTAGTATTTTTAGGGTGAAGCAGTCTAAATATTCACCTTACCATGAATTCGTATTTGAGGATTGAATTTTTTCTTATCGGACTTTTATGTATATTGCCAGGGATTCTCCAGAATTTGGATTCTGAGACATTCAGGATGTGGCACATTGATTTTGGAGATGTGAGGTTTTGTGAACAGCAGCGATATATTTAAAACACTAAACCTCAACAATGAAGTCAATGTTAGTCATATCACTAAATGTGTAATAACCCTGTCCTCAAACTGCATTTATAAATACGTTTTATCGTGTTTTAACAAGAAAGAAAGTCCAGCTCGGTGTTTAGATCTCAAATGCAACAAGATATACTCGCCAAACAAAACATTCGTTCACCTGTGACTGAAGCGTGTAATACCTCCACAAGCATGAATAACAGCTGTGATTGGATTTGTCATGGACTGGACAAGTTTCTGGATGTAGGCCACATCAATGTTCAGACACTCTTGCATGAAAGAATTGCGCAGTTGGGCCAGATTTGGTGGATGCCTTCCCTGGCACAATTCCAAGGAGAATTTCTTGTAGTCTGGGATTTTTACCACTGCTGGTAGACCTTTATGACCGTACGCTTCCATACACCTGCAGATTCAGCTTCTTCCTTCACACTATGGTCTTTGGCACACCCAAATGCAGTCACTCCTTTTAGCCAATCATTAACATCTGCTTTGGAGCCATTTACCACACATGGAACAAGACATTCACTGCACTGTACCACCTCTTCTCAATCTATGGATCCCATCACCACGCAGGCATTTATAGCCCCATCATCCTCATGCAGCGCCATCTGCAGGAGCCTGAAGTTATTACCACCTTAAACACCCAAGGTGACTCATTTGTTGTCTGGTGAGCTTATGATGACAGTTGATGATTAACCTTCAGAAGACTTCACCAAGTTTTGACTAAGTTCTCTTTGAATACTCTTTCAACACATTCATCAGGCTTATTGGGAAACTGGTCTGAAGCACAACTGACCACCCAAGAAGCTCTTACTGTAAGTGCATGATGTGTTTACATATCCGTTTACAGCACCTCTACAACAGTGGTGAACATAGATCACTGCAGTTTTAACAAGCAACCTGAACGGCTTAATACACTTGATTCCATTCAGCTATAACACATCTTGATTGACTCTGACACCATTCCTTCTACAGATTGGGATATCAAGCGGGCTTATTATGTGTCTATACCTCTTGATGGCCTCGTCCTGACGCCTCTTCTTCTGGCTCTGCTCCTGCAGGTATGCCCAGTGTGTGTGGTTGCGGATGCGGTCACTCTCGCGTGCAATGTCCGAGGCGTTCTGGATCACAAGTTCATCGTAGGCCCTTAAACCACTGTCTTCAACATACTGCAGAAAACGCACACATTCATCCTCACTGCCGTCCATTCTTCAGCACAGCCTGCTGAGAAAGGGATCACCTGCAGAGAGAGAGAAAGATTAAGCATGTTACTCTTTTTACCCATTAACATCCATATCTTTTCCACTGTAGGTCCAATAGATACACCTTCTAAGCAGTGAATTCAGCTACTTTAAGGTGTACCCATTGCTAAATGCAGGCATTCACAAAGCTTCTACAATCACCATTGAAAAGCACTGCCAGTAGAACACAGCGCTGTGGAGCAGCTGCACATGAGTCCAGGGCCCAGTGCCAGGCATCGGGTAGAGCAGTGGTTCTCAAACTCAGGGAGTCCAGATTTACGCTCCAATCTAACTTGCAAAAACAAAGGGACAGAGTCAAAATGTGGATTGTCTGGGGGTCCCTGAGGACCGGATTGAGAACCACAGAGCTAGTGGGGTATAAACGCCCCCTAGCACTTGGCTGTGGAGGAGTGGATCTGCATTCTCTGGACCTGTGGGATGAGGTTGATACTACACATGGCTAATTGGGGTAGACAGTAACTAAGTACATTTGCTTGAGTTTAACTTGAGTTAACTCCGCTATGTTTCTATGAAGGATTGCGGTACTCATTACTTTGAAACACAGCTTTGAAATCAGTGGACAAACTTTGCTTTCTAAATTGTGTTCGGCCTTATTGTTTATTCAGGACGTAAACAATCACAGTAAACTCCTTCTACACTGTCAGTCAAGTTCCAAATTTATCATCATTTATTGTTCCGGGTAACCTTTATCTTCCTTCCCAATAGCACTGCAATTCAACACTGCAAACCTGTGGCTAATCAAAATCAAATAATCGGAAAGACACTGGGAAAAGGATTCAGCCTAAAGAGAGAGGACATAATCACACACACACACACACACACACACGCACACACACACACACCTACACCTGGCTTTGGTATTGGCATGCAAAGCGAGAAAAAGCTAGCTACCAGATTTGAATACATTTGGCCCTCATTTGACAACAAAGAGAGCCTGTATAAGCTTTTGCATGTGTGTGTGTTTGTGTATGTGTGTGTGTTTATGTGTTTATATCACTGCAAATTTTGATTGTTTTGTCACTGTAAATTAAGCCATTTCATTTTTGGTCTGCTTTATATCACTGTTGATATGCTTTAACATGTTTTCTTTTGAATGTGTGGGTGAAAAGATGACAAAAGGAAATTGTGTATTCTCTCAGCGTGTGTGAGAGAGTGTGTAAATGTTCAGCAGGCCTGCTCATCCTGTAAGCTCCAGTGTGCGGCACAGACAGATCTGATTGGCTGAGGCAGCTCAAGCTGGCTTAAACACCCACACTATGGCACGCACACTTTCATCATCTCCCCGGCTTCGCTCTCTTGTTCACCTCTTTCTCTCTTGCTCTCTCTGTTCAATTCAGTTCAAGGTTGAGCTACTGGCACATGACTCTGTCAAGTACAGCACGGTGCCAAACACAGGAAAGTGCCATTTTCAGGATTATCCATTAATACAGTACAATCCGTACATGAGTGATAACACTGGACGGCTATAACAATATATGAAAGCACAAAAATATAGATATGCAATGTAAAAAGTTATATAAATTAGAGTTAGACCTACAATGCCAAATGGCTAAATGCAAAACCTGGCCATACTTGTTTCAAGTCGTTGGTGTTGTTTCCTATAGAAGGAAAATGTATGGCAAAAAGTGACCACCCCCTGTTGGGTCAGCTGATGTATGTGCCTTTTCTGCTTGTGTTAATAAAGAGCACTTCTCCTGGCCCAAATCATGGTGTCCCCCATGTTGTCTTTTTTGCCAGATGCTACATTTAGGGGATAATGCCTACCCCCACCCCCCCACCCCTGCAGCAGGGAGTGGACTATAAGGAAGGCAGAGTCCGGTGAAAGACAGAAGTCCTGTTGCTGCTATTGCCGGCAATGCTGAACTTGATGCAGTTAGACATGAGGAGTCCTGCTGCACTCGGGTGGAGCCACAGCAGCAAGGACTGGGAGCACAACAATTAACATTGTTTCCTAAATTGATGTGTGTTATTGTATCATTCTCCATTCATTTTATCATGCATCTGCACTCTATGTCTGTGTGTGGCACCTTGGTGCCATTTTCTTCCAGCGTGGGCAAGTTGTACCGTGGAATGGCAATAAAGACCACTGATTTGTTAGCCTTACCCTAACATGGACACCAGAGCACCTGTACAGTTGCCAAAATGTAACTGCTGCTCGAGTTAAGGTGGAACTTTAGCCTTGTAAACATTATACCATGAAACAACACTTACTGCAGTTTTTGCCAGGCCTGCAGGGCAATTGTTAGAAAGCATTATTCACATCAATTCATCTACCTGTTCTTCTTTATCCATTTTATCAGCTCCACTTACCATATACCCATCACCTTTTAATAGTCAGGAGGGGTCCACCACAAAGCAGGTATTTTGTGGATCACTGCTGTGTCTGATCCACTCACACCAGAACAACACACACTAACACACCACCACCATGTCAGTGTTTTTGTATTTGATATTTCCTGATTTTGCCTTTATGATGCATGCACTTGTGGTGGTTATTTTATAGATGAAATATTTTTGTAGGTATTCAAAATTAATTTGATAAGTAGCTGTATTTTGAAACCTGGCTTTTCAAAAAATAATGTGGACTGAATACAGATCTTTATTCAGACAACGCTTTCCGAATACTTGTATTCCGCTGCCTGTGTGTTACCAGGAAACTTACTCAATTTGCCAGAAAGTAAGTTTAATCAGGACTATGGAAAGTACCAGGTTTCTTTTCCATTACGAGATAGATGACTGTTTATCATACTTTACATCCTACAGTATAATTAAACTTACCTGTAAATGCTGCTGTTTGGAATTCCATTTCCAGCTAATTCCATCTCCAAATACGCTTTGACTTGTATTTTAAACATATACATCTTCCAAAACACTGCAGTTTACTCCACAAAACTAGTCTGGATGTATACTACTGTTCAGAATCACTCGCAATATTAATAATCAGTTTTTTTATACATCATAGTGTAATGTCATATATATATTGATCTTCATTTGAAAGCTATCTTTCCTATTTTTTAAACTATGAAGTTGCACAGAACTACAATATTAGAATAAAAGGATACATTAATCTATAACTACACTGTTTTTTCATTATTAATTCCAACCCATGGAATAGTAGTGTACCCTTTTGGTTAATTACAGTTCATTGTTGTTGGTCCAGTATAATACTACTGCCAAAAACTGTGTGTGTTTCCTAGAAATTCAGATGTGAATGAGACAAAGACCACACAATACCAAACAAACATTTGCTTACACACCACACATCTGCAGTTTTCAAAATCAGATAATCGTAATAACCTGCATAACCGGTTTATCTTCATAAATACACACAATAGTTCTAAAGACGCCATTATATAGACATGTACAAATTTAGTGTGATAGAACTGCTTTATAACATCGTAAATTTAGGTTAAGGTCCCGAATAGGTCATATTTGATCATATCTATAACCTGTCAAAAAAGTATGTCAGTATATAATTACAAAATAGAATTCAGAATATATAGTTACCAAAAATCCTTTAGAATTAGTCATTGCACTGATGAACTGTAACAGCCATCTAGATATACCCTTTACTTATATGATACAATTCTACATTGTTATTCGTACATGTTATTATAAGAGATTCCTTCATTTTGAACAGTAGTGTACATGTATAAACGAGCTACATAAATGGCTAGCCCCTTTACCTCGAGACTTATTTTTTAGGTGCAGTTATGCTCAGTCAAAGTGACAAAGTGCTGTTTGAAAATACCGAAACTAGCCAGAAGGAAAAAATAACAGTCAATAAAAAAATAAATAAATAAATAAATAAATGAAGAATATCTTTATCCATCAGTTTCACATCAGCATGACACAGTGCTGGTCATATTTACAATCTACATCACATTGTCAGCTGTGGCAGGTAAGTACAGGTGTGTACAAATGGGCATAGATAATAAACTTAGAGAACATCAATGCTTTAAATGCATTGATTGCATTGTAGCTCTAATATTGCTCTTCTTGCAACAAACAATACAAGTAATGAAATTCTTATTCAGTAAAAGTCAGAAACTGTGATGTGAAGAAATTAACCACTTGAAGCTGACGGGTGTCGTACCGGACCAGCAAAACAACACGAAGTCACTCATTTAAATCTGCTACAAGAGGATGTGCATACCCCTGCTGGCAACAGTTAGACTGATTATCAGCCGGAGCATCGAACCAGAGCTTCCCGTCTTTTCATCAGTATGTATAAGAAGCATGAGGCTTCCTCTCTTAATGGATGCACATGTGCTTTTTTTCTGAGTGAGTAAAATGCATTAAATACAGGTATTTATATGATGCTAAACTTAAGTACTATGTTTAACATCAAGCAAAGCTTGAATTAAATATATGAAATATAAATAGCATAAAACAAAGCTTGAAAACCACTGAGTATGCCTTTCTGAGAACTGTGTGGGCATGGCTCATGAGTAGAACTCAAATTATTATCCAGGTTTTATGTGAAGGTAACTGGACGAAAATAGCCACGAGCTAACTGATGTACAGATGGATGGTCAGATGAGCAAAGCATGAAGGACCGGACAAACAGACATGCATACGGATGAATAAACAAACGGATGAATGGATAGTGGAGTGTATGGATGGAAGGAATGGGGTGTGACAGGCAGCTACAGACCGGAGATCTAGCTTGCTTGCTTTTGGTTATGCTGGTTAGTTTCTCTGGCTCTGAAGCTGTTTTGTGTGGGCGGGGCCAGAGACGTCAGCCTTGTGATTGGTAGGAAATGCTTATGGAAGCGTGACCCAAGATTAGGATTGCCCAGTTTATGTGGAGCGGAGAGAAGTGTGGTGAAATATATCAACATTTACTGCTCACTGGAGCAGGATATACTTAGTACATGCTTACTGTTTGAACAAGAACAGTTGCTGTAATGGGTTACTCTGACTGTGTTACTCCCAACACTGCTAATATGCAAGTTATATATCGCCGCTGTTCAAAGAAAACGATGTATCTCCATTTTTGTCGATTTTAATTTTTTTATTATTATGCATCACTGGAACACAGCAGCTGCCGTTTACGCTGTGTGAACATTTCATGATGAATGGACCAACAGAAATGACCCAAACTTGCTTGGAGAAAAGTCTGGTTCTATTGACTTACGTTGAAGTTAAATGAGGTTTTTGTCCTCTCCTGTAAAGTTGGCATTTTGGAAATTCTTGTTTTCCTTTGGACAACGATAATACTAGAGGTAGAGGAATTCAAGCATGGGGCCTATGAGGTAGGACACGGCTGTACTGTACCAACCATTACCAAAAACAATAATTTCTCTGTACTGACAGGAGAGAAAAGTTGTTGAATCAAACAACACACTTCTAACACACCCTGACTGTTTAAAAGGGAGATAAAGGAGGCAAGTAAGGTCGGGCATGTACAGTCCAGTGCATTGTAAAAGTGTGTGAGTGCATTTGTCAGCTCTGTTTTTATCTAAGTCACAGCTCAGTGTTTTATTTAACAGGAGGTCTTATTATAGCATCTGATCTCATACTCTGCCTCAGTCCTCGTCCCTCCACACATCCAGTTCTTTCTTCTCTCATCATCTACCCTTCCCACTTCTCCCTTGGATCCTTGTAATCTCTTTTTCCCTTCTGTGCGTCTCTCTCACATACTCTCTCTCTCTCTCTCTCTCTCTCTCTCTCTCTCAGCTGTATTCTATAAATGGAACGTGAGGAGAGTGAGCGCTGCGTATCCAGGCAACAGTATCCTAGCGCGTGGGGGTGACATAATGCATTAAGCGGGGGTTCCTAATTCAGCGATGAGCATGCATTTGTTCCGCCTCACACTAGCAAGTGTGATACCCACATGGTCTCGGAGTGCGTGAGTGTGTGTGAGTCTTTCATCTAAGGGGGGAAATGTGATACCCCATCCCCTGTGTGCATGTTTGCTGCAAATGGACAAGAATTAGATCTCATCTGTGTGTGTGTGTGTGCGTGTGTGTGTGTATGTGTGTGTGAATCACAAGTGTTTAATTCCGCTTTGTGTAGGGTAGAGATGGCGAGAGAAGAGATGGCGCTCTATAAGCCACACATGCACAAAAATAGGTCACAAATAAACAACATAACCACATGACTAGTTACTGGTAAATGAAAAATTAACATACTTCTATTTAAGCCACACCATCACATTTTTATCCTATTCTATTGTAGTGAAATTAAACAGCCATTTATTAATATCACATGGTTTCCAAATACACTCCTACTCTACTCTATTCTATCCTACTCTATTCTATCCTACTCTACTCTATTCTATCCTACTCTACTCTATTCTATTCTACTATATTCTATCCTACTCTATTCTACTCTACTCTATTCTATCCTACTCTATTCTATCTTACTCTATTTTGTCTTACTCTACTCTGTTCTATCCTACTCTATTCTATCCTACTCTACTCTATTCTATCCTACTCTATTCTATTGCACCCTACTCTTTTCTACTTTATCCTACTGTATTCTATCCTACTCTATTACTATTTTATTGTACTCTGTTCTATCCTACTATACTCTATTCTATCCTACTCTATTCTATCTTACTCTATTCTATTTTATCCCACTCTATTCTATTCTATACTACTCTACATCATTTCCAAATACACTTGGTACTGAAGTTCAGCTCAACTCACCACCAGAAAATGTGGTAAAGTGAAGGTTTACATTCCAACAGCATTCCATGGTTAATCATAATACAGCAGTCATATTAATTGTACATGTAACTGCACGCTCCCAAAAATGTGCAGTCGTATGCAAAGATACCACCTGGCTTCTGAAGCCTATCCCTGCACTCCTTGGGTGAAAGAAACACCCTGGACAGGTTGCCAGTTCATCACAGAGAAGACAAGCGCACACACATGCCTGGGTAACTTAGCATCTCCAATTTGCCTTAACTGCATGGCTTTGGACTGTGGGAGGAAACCCATGAAAACACAGGAAGAACATGCAAACCCCACACAGAAAGGACCCCGACAAACCGAGATCCTTCCAGCGCCCCACACTGTCATAACTTACTTACTAACACTGAAACTAAAGAAATGACACAAACCGGCTTTCATGCAAAAAGCATGCGACCCAAACAATATGGCAATATATTACATCACATGGTCACATGGTGACTGTAAAGTGCACCTGCATTCATTTGCATGGAAGTTCTTAGATAACCCCCAGCAATTAGCGCCTCTCTTAGTAAACCTTCCCCTTTGGCTGAAATATCCGGTTGCATCCGTCTGCTGCTGACTCTTTAAGTTAGCGATTCATGTTCCGCTGAACGTCTGAGAGATATTCTGGGACAACATGCAGTTTGCAGCTGCCACTACAGCTGAGTGAAGATGAAAGAGAATGACAAGAATAGAAATGATACAAGCCTCTCAGGAAAGTACAGTACTGCAGAGGACGTATCAACTGACTCTTCAAAAGGAGTAATAAGGCCTAATCACAATTCATACACAGTCTTTTAATTGCCATAATTTATAATGAACTTTTTTTTTCTGGGAGATCTCAGTTATTTAATTTGACCTGCAGCTCAACCATATGGACCAAAAATCATACACTCATCATCAAAAGAATAGTTGCACAGATAGTTGCTCCCAGAAGGAATCAACTGAAAGGAAGGAAACTTGGTGGGTAAGTTTGACATCATGAGACATACAAATGATTCAAGTTTCATGCTCAGCCGTGCATGTGATGTAAACAAGGACGGGCCTTATAACTGTACTTGACTGAACAAACAGCCACGATTGCGGACATTCAGTGAGCAGTGATGTCCTCCACTGCTCATCATCCTGTTGGTGCCAGCAACACTGGCATTCGGCTGCACGACACAGGACTACGTGCACACAAGCCGTTATGATGACTGCCCTTAACACCACATCAACGTCGCCAAAGACTGCAGTGGTGTCATGCCAGACTGTCATAGAGTGCTCAGACTGGCAGCGGGTCATCTTCAGTGACGAGTCCCGCTTTAGTCTTGGTGAAGACGACTGTGTGTGGAGGCACCGTGGTCAGCGCCAAGATGACATTCGTCCAGAAGGCCTGGTGTCACTCCACCTCCACCCCTACCACACACTCTACAGGAACTGTGTGGGAATATTCAATCACAGGACACCATTAGGAACTTCTACAACTCCATGCTGAGACGTCTGGCATGTTGAGTTAGCAAACGTGCCGACCCAACGCCATACTGAGAGACACTGCTTCTGTATGTGAAGCTCAATAAATATTGTCCATATCAGTCTAAATTTATCATCATTTATTGTTCCTGGTAAACTTTATCTTCCTTCCCAATAGCACTGCAATCCCACACTTCCTTCTGGGTGCAACTGTTCTTGGTATTTGTAGGCTGAATGGCGAAACACAATATATTTCCTTCAACATGCAAATGAAAACCTTTAAAAAATAATAGGTTGCGACTGGGAGACTGGTATCTCATCAGCTTTTCAAGGCCTTTTTGTTCTGTTGTTGATACATGGACCATATTTTTAGGGATGTGGTAGACCACCTCTCTTTTCTTTACATAAGGCCCACCACCACCACCACTCCACCATCTCATTTTATTACCTTCCTGTGTTAATGTCAGTGGGTTTGCACATACAGGGAGGGAGTGGAGGGGCTTCAGGGTTGTCCTGCACCTTACATGGCTTTACACCAGGTCATGTACTTTGATGAAAAATCTAACAATATTGATATAAAGCGTGTTGTCTCATCCTGTATCTCTTCTGAAAATATATTGATACATCGTAAAAGCTTAATATACCCCAGAGCCCTAAACTGGTGGGTTGAAGCAAACGAACGTGGAAAAAACCCCGAAACAAAACAGTGAACGCATTCATCCAGATTTACTGGGCTCAAGAAGAGACAAGTTCTAACTCTTAACTTGATACGTTAAGTGTGTTTATCTGCTTACTTTAAGTAATTCTAATGTTTTTAGCTCTTATGCTAGCAAAAAGGGTGTTTTTTGGCTTATATTTCATTGTTTGTATTGTCATATGTTTCATTGTTGATACAAGTAGTGTAAGTAAATATAGCCAAGAAGCAAGAAAACTAGTCTGCTAAATTGGCCATTTTAGGCTTGTATTGTAAAAGCTGCATATAATGAGCGAAAAATATACAAACTGTTGATTGCAGTTATTTAAATGTCAATTAAAACTTCATGGGTCTTGTGGTTATCATTGAAATCTGTATCCATATTATTTTAATCAGATGAAATACATAAGCAGTCACTGCTAACAGATTCTCTTTAACTGGTTTACATTTTGCATTGTCTTCATAACTTGATATTTTAGGTCCTTGCTAAAGTAGGCAGAGCAGAGCAGCAGAAAGCTGATCGGCTAACAGGCTAACACAATCATAAAATAAAGACTTTGAGTCATATGAAATAATGCGATACACAATATCCATATATGTATAGATACTAGGGCTGCCCTCTAGAAGTCGACGAGTCAAATCGTCAGTCGGAGACCCTTTGAGTCGACTGAGAACCTTCAAGTCGACTGACAAGAGTGACGAGTTTTTTTATTTATTTTTATTTTTTTGTGTAAACCAGACAAAAGCTATGCACAAGAACTTTAAAAATTTAAAAAGACATTTTAATAATTATTAAAAGGGGAATAATAATATATATTTAAGTTCTAACTGGGCTATGACGCATGCTTGCTAAAAAATTAAATCTACGTGACGCACGCTGGCGGTTCACCTTTGAAGGGAGCTAAAGCTGTGAAGCTGAGAAACAGGAGTGCAACAATGTCTCAGAAAAGTCTGAAGGAGCTTTTGAAGAAGAGAATCCGAACAAATTAAAGCTAATTCTGCTCGTCATTTAGTCAGACATCGAACACTGCTTCAAACTGTTTTAGACATAATGGCTGTTTGTGGTGAAGGAAAAACAGACCGAAGATGTTTGTTTTATTATAATTCCATTATTTTAGAACCTAAATTACAGATATTTTTATTTATTCGTTTACAGCTAAGATTATTTTATTTAAAGATAAGTACAGTCACTTAATATGCCTGCCTATAAACGAGAAATAATTATTTCAGCGCGGTGATATAATAATTAAACGGTTCAGGTCTACCGTTTTTCTTTTCATCTAAAAATAATTTAAATATTGACTAATTTGGTTTTATTTAGGAGTTCATTATTTATGAGAGATGAAAGACGAAGGGTCATCCTACTGAAGGAGCTGTTAAAAGTGAAATTAAAAAGTCAGGCTATAAGCGCTAATTTTTTTAGCATAAATACTGCTTGCTGCCCGATGCTATATTCTGTAATTAAATCAGGCTCCAATTCAGATCGTTCATCATATGCTACGTCTCTTTCAGTTAAAAAATATGTTCCTGTGACTCTGCTGACTTTCTAAATGAGGAGGACATCAGATCTGAAAAGTATGCAAATTGATTTACTGATTACTAGATAATGTATATGGAGAAAAAACATGAACGAATAGTCGAATCGTCGGCCAGGACAGACGAATCCGATTCGACTGACCAAATTCTGAGTTGGGTACAGCCCTAATATATACAGATATTCACATATCTCTCTTAGCTCTTTTTTTAATGGCTCATTTTTTAGTCCGAGTGAAATGTCTTGTATGTGTAAAGAGATTCTGATTCTGATTCATATGCTTTGTAGGTTATGACCGCACCTGACTCTCACTGTAAACAAAAACTAATACACTGAAATGAAAGAGCCTTATTACTGAAAGTACTTTGTGCAGTGTTTATAAAGTGTTTCTTTATAAAATGCATTTATATACGTTCAAGTGTTTCTATCAAGCTCGGACGTTATTTAGAGGAAGCTGCAGGAAACATAGCACGGTATGTGAATTGCAACAGAGGAAACCTGCCGCTCACTGACACAATTGGGACGCAGGCAGGTAACTTCAAGCCTTACAACGTCTGTTAATAGCAGCAGCGATGCACCGATTACATATTTGTGTATCAATATATCGGTCCTGATATTATAACTTAATCAGCTGGATCTGGTATGAGATCATTAGGCCTAGAGCTGAAAGATTAATCGACTTTATATATATCGAAATCGCAATTTAAACGAGTGCGATATTCAAATCGTAAGAGCTGCAATTTTAATTATAGCAATTTCAACAAAACTGTGTCTTATATGGAGACATTACGTTAGCATGATATCAGAGCTCATAAACTGCCTATGGATGAGTTAGATCAATCAGAGGCAGCCAAATGATTATACGTTGTGATATTACAACCACAGTTAACTGAGAAAGGGGATGCGCTGGTCTTACTGACCAAATAACAGACGTGGACCTCAGTTCCCAAAAATAAATGAAAGCTTTAGCGCAAGTTCTGCCAATGCTACGATCATTCATTCATTACTCTGGCCAATCGCAATGCGCCACCTGCCTTTAAAAGGATTCTGCTTTCAGGTGCTGACGTTTCTACGTTCTCCTCCTTCCTCCCCCCCACCACCAGTTTGGCCCCAGTCCTGTTGTCCAGGGAGTAGGCTCCGCCCCTCTGACAGGATCTGTGAGGGTCCAGGACAGGGCCCACGCCAAAGACTCCTTAGTTGTTTAAAAATTGTCATCCTTCAAGTTGTACACCACTTCTGCCTTTTGTTTCTTTCTGACAGAACTGCAATTTAAATCACAGTCGCAATACTGATCAGAAAAATCACAATATACACATATTCTTCCCCAATCATTCCAATCATTGAGCCCTAATTTGGCCATGGGACCGACCCATTCACTTCACATTAGTCTGCAATGCGAGCCACGCCATATAACTTCAGCCGAATATGAATGTGTTCATTTGTTATATTTATGTTATACTTTGTAATGTTTTGTCAATCCTGATGCCTTAGGGCTCTCCCACATGGTGAAGTATACGGCTTATTAATTGAACAATGGTATCAGTATCAGGTATCAGTATCAGGTATCGACCGATACACAAAGTTTATGTATCGGTATCAGAACTAAATAAAAATGTGCTGGATCGGTGCATCCCTACATAGTAGGCGCTAACACTGCCCCCACTACCCTACATCCCAGCACAGAATGATGCGGATAACACATACACACCTCTTCAAGCTAACACCAACAACCATTTATACTTTAAAGTCTTTCTCTTGCTGCAAGAGCCTTATAAACGTTCATGTTTTGGATCAGCAATAGCGTATCATTCACTACGTCACCTGCACCACATTAGTAAACTAGATTTCACCACATTGTGACAGAACTGGTTTGTAGTTCTCTATGCCATGTGGGCCACCATCAAAGCATTAATGTCAACAAACAGCACTCAGTTCATCTGGACAGACAGGCGTCAGTACAACACCCCATACACAAAAAGTGCAATTCTAAGAAATGCAGGGAAACAGACTGGTTTAACATAACTAGCCCAGCAACTGAGCAAAAACAGGCCAAACACACCCAAAACACATCCCAACAGCCAAACCAAAATCTCCAGCTGCCCTTTACATTAAGTGAACATACTGTTCTCTGAACAGACCATACAGGCCATGAATCATTTAGCAAAAACATCCCATTCTGAAAACCATCTCCTCATATCTATTCTTCTATTCTATATATATACTCCTCATATCTATTCATCAGGTCCAATTACCATATAGAAGCACTCTGTAGTTCTACAGTTACAGACTATAGTCTATCTGATTCCCTGTATACTTTGTTAGGCCCTTTCACTCAGTTCTTCAATGGTCAGGACCCCCAGAGGATCACCACAGAGCAGGTATTATGTGGGTGGTGGCTCATTCTCAGCACTGCAGTGACACTGACATTGTGGTTGTGGTGTGTTAGTGTGTGTTGTGCAGGTGTGAGTGGATCAGACACAGCAGTGCCGCTGAACGATCCACTGCCCAAATAATACCTGCTCTGTGGAGGTCCTGAGCACTGGAGAACAGAGTGACAGAGAGTCAACAAAGTAGGCAGAAAAACAGATGGACAACAACAGAATGCACCTATATGGCACATGAAGCTTATGGGTTGACTGGTATATTGAACATACAGCAGAGGCCTAGCCCCGCCCATTCTGACGTTATAAGGAGTGTTTCAGCCCAGACTGATCACAGTGTCAGATGACGACATGATGGACACTTCTTGTGGGAATATGAATTATGCCATAAGACTAACACAAATGGCATAAAGGTGAACCCAAAGGTATAAAGCATGGGCCTAAATTTAAAGTTGAGAATGTTTCTTTCCTTCCATTGAAAGAGTAGCCTGTTTGGAGATACAAGGTTTTGATACAACAGCAAAAATCATTATCTCTATCTCTATCATTATTGATTCCAAGAATAATGGCACTGAAAATAATCCATATTGCACATGAGAACAGAGAGACTGAACAGGTAAAGAGAAAGAGAAAGAGAGAGAGAGAGAGAGAGAGATGGCTGAGACATGGATATGAATGGCCAAGCCTTTTAAAGTGAACAGGGAATATGTAGAGCATCACACATATATCCAGTGGATGGAGAGGAGAACATGACTTGACCCCACAGACCTGAAGACCAAGAATGACACACACACACACAGAGGATAGTCATACTCACTGTGTCTGTGGTTCGATTCCCAAGGCAAGCGACCTGCTAGGAGTCTGCTGAAGTGTGTGTGTATGTGTGCGCTATCCTCAGCACCATACGGCGAGACCCTTCTCCACACACGCGGCCGAAAGGCAAGACTGGCGATGACTACGCAGCCCAGAGGCATCGCACACAGTCATGAAGAAGAGGAGGACGACTGGAAGGAGGAAGATGCCCATCTTTGGTGTCTCTGTGTGCTGGAACAAGGAAATTAAAAAAAGAAAGAAAAACAGCTTCCTCTGCTTCTTTCCACCTCTCCAGAGGGGGCAGGTATGGGCCTGATTATAGCCCACCTATGGAGCCTACGGCTGGGCTAAAGAGACAGCCTCTCCCCCCTCCCCTCACCACTCAGCTCTGGAAAGATCCACACCTCGCTTCAGCTTCGGCCACATCTGCTCGCTAGTCCTCCACACACGCCTTCTTCAATATGTGTGTGTGTGTGTGTGTGTCGGCGTGCTGGCTGCAGTGTATCCAGTGGCGCTGCTGATCGCTCTGATTCCTTTTTTCCTGATGCCTGATGCCACTGCTTTCGTCACACTCTCTCTCTCTCTCTCCCTCTCTCTTACACACACACACGCCCACACTCTAGTGGTTGCTGCTGACACGCTCACACACACCCCTAAGCATGTCTCACACATGCAGTAGCGCTGCATAAGCAGAAGGCAGAGAGAGCGGCAGCTGCATCCCTCTCTTTTTTTTCTGTACTCATTCGTTTGCTCTCTTTACCCTTTTTATTCTCCCTCTCTCTCTGCCTCCCTCTATTCATTTTCTCCTCTCTTTTTCTCTCTTCCTCAACATCTACTTTTCATCTCTCTCCCTCTTCCCCTTCTCGCTTTCTCTCTATATCCCTTTACTCACTCTCTCTCTTTCTGTCTCTTTAGATGCAGCAGATTACAGCTTGTTAAAGCAGACAATAGTAATCTTTTACCTTCTTGTCACTGCCAAAGCAAATCTCATCCTCTCTCATTCTCTCTCTCAGGCTAGTGCTCTCTCTCTCTCTCTCAGATTCACCCCTCCCCCTTCTCCCTCAATTCTCTATTGCTCACTCTACTGATCCTGTTATCTGTCTCTCTCTCTCTCTCTCTCTCTCTCTTCTATCTCTCCCCCTTTCCAGCACCATGGACAGCTCTAAGTGAGCCCTGAGCTTGAGAGCGAGAGGTGGAAAGGTTAAAGAGTAACTCAGGCAGAGGGAGGGAGAGGTATTTGCCTATTAGGGATATTTGCCTGCCTGCATATGTGTGTGTGTGTGTGTGTTTAGAAGGACAACTCTCTCCCAGGGGTGTGACCTCATTCTACACAACGTTATCGTCACAGTAACCACACTCAGCTTTGTCTGTTGGCAAAATACTCCACAGGCAGCCAGGAGTGTGTGTGTGTGTGCACACCAGGTTTATGCCACACTGTGGGGAGTAAAAACTGCTCTCTGTAAATCCGTAAATCATTCAGTTTTGGTGAGAGTCAGTAGTAGTTCTGGTTAAAGTTAGCATTAAGGTTAAGATAAGAGTTAGGTTAGTAATAGTTTTGGCTAAGGTTAGGATTGGGGTTAATGTTGGGGTTAGGCTAGTAGTAGTTCTGGTTAAGGTTAGGGTTATAGTTAGGCTAGTAGTAGATATGGTTAAGGTTAGGGTTAGCGTTAAGGTTAAGGTCAGGCTAGTAGTAGTTCTGTTTAAGGTTTGGTTTTAGGTTAGGGGGAGGGTTAGGCTAGTAGTTGTTCTGGTTAAGGTTAGTGTTAGGGTTAAGGTTAGTTTTAGCTTTAGGTATAATATTGCATGGCTATAATAATACAATAATCAATGGAGGTCCTTGTTAGTAATGTTAGACAAACATGTGTGTGTGTGTGTGTGTGTGTGTGTGTGTGTGTGTGTGTGTGTGTGTGTGTATGTGTGAGAAAAGTGAGACTCAGTTTGTTCCCAGAGCAGGGACACAGGAATTGGGGGGAGAGGGCGCTGAGGGAGCAGATTCAGGACTATTTAACAGTGCCTGCTAAAAATAGAGAAAGAAAGAGAACTTTAACATAATGTAAGCCTAGTAGTAATACATGCTTGTTTAGGGTGGAATTTAAAGGAATATTTTTGTGCTATATTAATATATGCTCCAGATTCTAAATTTTCATTACTGTGAGAAACTTTAGTCTGTCTGAGATAACAATAATTTGACTATATATATATATATATATATATATTCCTGAGCTGTAACTGTTAAATTCTCTATGGAAATAAATAATTGCAATAATAATAATAATAATAAATAAATAATAATACACATATTAATAATTAATAAAAATAAACATCTGCTGTCTGTGGTTAAGAAACGGAAATCTGAATATTGCTACATGCAGGCTAATGCCACTATCTACTGAACTGATGTCACATAACCACCAATGTCCAGCAAATACCCAGCAAGCTTTGACAAATGTGCTAGTGAAACTGCACTGACAGTATTAGCCAACCGACTGAGTAGTCAGTGTTGATATATTACAGCACTGAATTATTAGCATGCTTATAACTTGCTTACAGCATTATTCATACACTGACTTCTTAACAGCTTCATAATTTAGAGGTCAAGTGACATTCAGGGGAAAAACGTACAAAAATAGCCATCATTTTCTCCATAGGCGAAATCTCCCAGAGCTCCTAATATGGACATGATGCTAACTACAGAATGACGCACAGCAAGTCTACAAAGAGCATGAGTGTTAGTGATGTAACAATGCATCAGTCTGTATCGAAGCATCAACCCAAACAGCAAACAATCTGATGCATCAATGTGCCGCAAAAACAAGGTCAAGTGTGTTCAAACATCTGAATACTCCTACTAAGCTGTAGGGGCAGCATCTTGTAGCCCACCAAATAAATGTTTGTGTTCAGCGCCTAACAATGCAGGAGCTGTCTACCAGACGAGAAAACAAAGCTTTCACTTTTTTTCTGATTCTGGTTTGATCAGTTAGAGACTCGTCAGTTGACTGAGATTCTTCAAGTCAAGCAGTAGAGAAGCGTTTATTTCAGTCAGACATAATCTTACAAAAAAAAAAAAAATGAACATGAATAATATTTTAGGGAGAAATTATAAATAAGGGGGATCATAAATACAGTACATATTATATTTTAGTGGGTTTTCACAAACTGAGACAGAAATTAGGAATTTTTAAGGCTATGCAGAAAATTCAATTTTGGTGAGGGTCAGTTTAAAGTTAAGTTTAGGGTTCGGCTAGTAGTAGTTCTGGTTAAGGTTAGGGTTAGGCTAGTAGTAGTTCTGGTTGAGGTTAGGTTTAGGCTAGTAGTAGTTCTGGTTGAGGTTAGGTTTAGGCTAGTTGTAGATCTGGTTAAGGTTAGCCTTAAGATTAGGGTTAAGCTAGTAGTAGTTCTGGTTAAGGTTAGTGTTAGGTTTAAGGTTAGGGTTAGTGTTAGGCTAGTAGTAGTTTTGGTTAAGGATAGTGTTAGGGTTAAGGTTAGGGTTAGGGTTAGGCTAGTAGTAGTTTTGGTTAATGTTAGGGTTAGGTTAGGGTTAGGGTTAGGCTAGTAGTAGTTCTGGTTAAGGTTAGGGTTAGGCTAGTTGTAGATCTGGTTAAGGTTAGCCTTAAGATTAGGGTTAAGCTAGTAGTAGTTCTGGTTAAGGTTAGTGTTAGGTTTAAGGTTAGGGTTAGTGTTAGGCTAGTAGTAGTTTTGGTTAATGTTAAGGTTAGTGTTAGGGTTAGGGTTAGGGTTAGGCTAGTAGTAGTTCTGGTTAAGGTTAGTGTTAGGGTTAAGGTTAGTGTTAGTGTTAGGCTAGTAGTAGTTCTGGTTAGAATTAGGGTTAGGATTGAGGTTAGGGTTAGGCTAGTAGTCCTGGTTAAGGTTATGGTTAGGGTTAAGGTTAGGATTAGGTTAGTAGTAGTTCTGGTGAAGGTTAGAGTTAGGCTAGTAGTAGTTCTGTTTAAGGTTAGTGTTAGGCTAATAGTAGTTCTGGTTAAGGCTAGGTTTAGGGTTAAGATCGATGGATTGAAGTCGAATCAGAATCGAACAGTAAATAAGTGTTTCTTTCAGTTGGGCATAAGCTTCCAAAAAACTAGAGACAAATAATTTACACCCCTAAGCATGGTGTCCATCAGTGCATGATGTTACTGCGTACGCCACCCAGTTTAAACCGCCTATCCACGTCCCCGTCTCTAACTGTTTGTGCAAGTGTACCTGAAATAATGCCTGAACTGCAGCTGCAGAGAGCTGGTCTGCCTTTGTCTGACTCCTCATTAACTCCCTTGCTGACAAACATACCCTCACACACACACGCGCACACACACACACACACACACACACACACACACACACACACACACACAAGGTGCTTATAATGCCAGCTGGTCCAGTCTTCACTACAATCTCATAAATCTGAGACCCCAAGTCCAATTAAGCCTTTGTGTGTTTACACATCCCATCTTCTTCTTTTAAAGCACCCTGTGCAAAAACAGCCAGTGTGTGCGTTCAGTATGTATGTTTTGTGGCTGTGTGTGTTAGTAAATGTGAGTGGGGGGGCCGGGGGGATGGAGTGTCTAACTGAAGCATTTCATGCATCAATCAAGCCCTCCCTCATGACATCATCAGTTTTCTCTCCTTGAACTCTGTGAACTGCACACACACATGGGAAACACACACACACATACACACATATACCAGGACCAACTCGTGTGTTGCTACCATTGTGAGGACATGTGGTCTTCACAAGTATAGTAAGGCAAGAACCCACACACGTGCGCACATGTACAGTGTGGTAGACGTGCCTGCTATTGTGTTAAGCTTCCCTTGACATTAGGAGCTGAATAGAGATAACAGATCACACTCTTTAGCTGTGGAATGAGAGAGCACAGATAAACAGGATAAAGGAGAAAGGAAAGACACAAAAGACAAGGATGAATGGTTGTGAAACACCCACATACACCCACACACAAACCACCTTCACTCACTGTTGAATACAGGTGTTGGGTGCAGCCTACACCATAGACGTTATTACTACATCATTGGAGCGTTCAAATACCATCTTTACAAGTTGACCTTAACTCTTTTATGTTTATTGCGCGGTATTGTCTGCACTGTATATACTGTATTGTTTGGTTGTTTGCTCTTGTTGTTGTGTTGCACCATGGTCCTGGAGGAACTCACTGCATACTCGTATATAGCTGAAATGACAATAAAGCCTCTTGAGTCTTGATTCTTAATGATGGAGCTGTTGATAGATCAAGCTGTCCATATTTAGCCTGTTAGCTAGCTGACAATCCTAGGTCTAGTTAAGAAAATAAGTTGTTTAAACTGACGGGCTGACAGGAACAGGTTCGTGCTTCGTCAGTGCAATCGGTGGTCCATGGAAACAGCATTACAGTCAAAGATTATGATGCAGTGATACAGCGTTCAGTTGATGTGAGGCAGTCACGGGGGTGTGTGTATATTGTGTATTTCACAACAGCTTCAAATGCGGCTCAGCCAATCAGATTTTAGGACCAGAACCCTAAGTATTATAACACTGAATACGCTATATCAATGATGCCCTCCATGAGTCATCCTTTTAGGGATAGCACCATTAGCAGACGTCTGCATGACGCAGGATTACATGCACACAGACTGTTATGGCTGTTATGATTCCTTCTGGGTGCAACTATTTTTATGATGATGAATGTATGTTCTCACCATTCTATAAACTACATGGCATGCCTACGTGTGATATAACAACAGCAGTGAACGGTTTTTCAAGGCTTACTGCTTCTTTCCACCCGCAAACAACAATGTTTATAAATCAAAAGTTTAGAATGTGCATTTCAATTTCATCTGAATTGTCATATAAGGTCATACAACACACTTCAGCTATCAGTGGTGACAGTTATGTTAACAACACACAATCTACACGTACACACACACACACACATACTAAGGCATGTCACTGCACTGATATGAAGGAGAGACAACAAAGCACCAGTGAAACATCCCAGTGGTATTGAATCACTTTCGGAAGCAGCGCTAGGTCCCTTTCTTCCCTTTTCCCAACTCTAGCATCCCAATGGCAAGCAGTTTCACCTTGTAGACCAACAAAACTGTGACAATGAGGGTCAAAGAAAGGTAAGCAAGTAAATCCTTTATGTAGTGAACATCACAAACACTTCAACCCTCGGTTCCAATTACACTCATCGTCAAAAAAGAACAGTTGCACAAATAATTGCACCCAGAAGGAATCAACCCACAGGAATGAAACTTGGTGGGTAGGTTTGACATCTTGAGGCATGTCAATGATTCAAGTTTCACGCTCAGCCATTCATGTGATGTGAGCAAGGATGGGCCTTATCGCTGTACCTGACTGACCCAACAAAGTCAAAGTGAACTTTATCATTCAGACTATACAACAAGTAGTGCACAGTTGAACGAGATTGTGTTTCTCCAATGTGCAAATAAAACATAAAGACAAGTGCATGTAGACAACAGGTAGACATACTAGACAGCATACTAGACAGACATAAAATACATATAGAAGAATTTAAAACATTGAATGCTGGTTGAAAAAAATGTAAATTGAAAATGTTACACACTGTACGCAATGGTGCGTTATTATTAAGATAAACCTAATAAACATGGCATATTGTGAACATTATAAACAGTGTGAACATTATACTATAAAGTATTTGCTATAAACATTGGACTAATAAGCACTGGTGTCATTACACAGTGTGGTAGAAATTGTAAACTGACAGTGGTGAGTTGTAGTAAAGTGCTCACGAGAACCACTGAAACAACAGCCATGAATGAGGACATTCAGCTAGCAGTGATGCCCTCCAGACGCAGGATTACATGCACGCAGACCATTAAAACGGCTGCCCTTAACACCACGTCACCAAACACTGCAATGGTGTCATGCCAGACTGTCATGGAGTGACTCAGAATGGCAGTGGGTCATCTTCAGTGCCGAGTCCCGCATTTGTCTTGGTGGGCAAACATGGTGACATGACACCATACTGAGAGACACTACTTCTGTATGTGTAGCTCAATAAATATTGCCCATATCAGTCTGATATCTGTCCTCCTCCTATGCTGTAGTAACAGTCTCTACTCTTCTAGGAAGGCTTTACAATGAATGTTGGAACACTGCTGTGAGAATCTTACTGTATCCAACCACAAGAGCATTCATGGGGTAAGGTAGTGATGTTGGGTAATCAGTTCTGGAACACTCCAGCCCACCGCAAAGGTAATGGATGGAGCTCCATCGCTTCAGAGAATGCAGCCCAGTACTCAGAGGCTTTATACCTCTTTTAGTTGATGCTTGGGACTGGGCATTGTGACTTTAGACTCATGTCCAGTTTCCTCGAAACATCCCATTCAATTCACATTGCTTTTCTATAGAGATAATACAAGTTTGCCAATAATGAGTGCACTTTAAAGTAATGTTTCTCAACCCTGGTCTGCACGTTTTAGTGGATTCCTTGCTTTAACACACCCCATGCAAGTCTGAAAAGGCTTATTAATGAGCTGATGAGTTGAATCAGGTGTGTCGGGAGCAGGAAAAGCTCTGAAATGTGCAGGGCAGGACAGGGTGCCTCCAGGACCAGGGTTGAAAAACACTGCCTTGAAGTACCTGAATTCACTGATTAGAAGGGGTGTCTGGATGCTTTGGGGCATGAAGTGTATGTAACGAATGGCATTTGCATTTTGTATTGACAAGCTAAGTCTGCACTGTTTTCCGTCTGTTTTAATATCAAGAAATGAAACAAAAAACTTGGCAAAATATGAAGGTTTGTTCTTTCAACAGAAACTAGACTATGTACATAACAATAACTCAATCAATACTGTAAGTGCAGAATCTGCACTTTTGACAGAATTTTTTTGTTGCTGTCAAAGAGATACAACATCACAACATGCTTTTTATTCATTTTAATGGGTTAACTGGATCTAATAATCACCAACTGTGGCTAGCTTTGAGAAGAAGTAGGCCAGTGTTTCATACATCATGAGACTGATACTAGCTTGAAAGACATGGCAAGGAGGCAACATGTACGCCTATTGTTTATGAATTATTTCCTCATCTTGGCATCTTGATCTGAAGACTGCATGCAGTCGACGACCTAGTAAATTAAATATGAAACAAGCACTGTGTGTATGTATGCGCGCACGTGTGCCATCATGCGTGCTGAACGGTAATTGGCTCTTTAGAGACATATGGTGGATGAATGTACCATGATGGCTGTTAAGTGTCTGGATTGCCTTTTTGAGAAGAAACGAGAGAGAGAGAGTGAGCATGTTTGATATCTCTCTCTCTCCCTCTGATCTCCTTCATAGCCTGTGGAGATTTCACGGAGAGAAAGAGATGGAGTCAGAATCATGCCATCCCCACATTTACAGCACCCTCTGAACACACCCACACACACACATTTGAAAATCTCTAAGAGTGCATTTTTTCTGGACCATCTTCTGCATGAAACACATGTGTTTGTGATGTCACAGGACATCCTTATAACACAGTATGTATTACTGTGTGGAGCTCACACAGTAAAAGACCACAATACATGGCCAAAAGTATGTGGACACCTCTCCGGATTATTCAGTTTAGGTGTTTCAGCTACACCCATTGTTACCAAATGTAAAGAATCAAGCACATAGTCATGTGCACTCCATAGACAAGCAAGGACAGTAAAATGGGTCGTACTGAAGTGCTTCTTGACATTTACTGTCGAGCATAGAGAATCACACCTTTGCCACTGGCTAGATCTGCCCCAGTCAAATGTAAGTGCTATCATTGTGAAGTTCAGCTTAGCTCCAAAGCAGTGAATCATGCAAACTCATTGAGTTGGACTTCCCAGTGCTTAACTGCAGAAAACCATTATAGACACACTTCAAAATCTTGTGAAAACCGTGGGGGGAGTGGGGGACTCCATATTAACTTCCATGGTTTTGGAATGGAATGTCCACCAAGCTTTAATATGTGTCAGGTGTTTACATACCTCTAGCCATACAGTGTACATATACAAAAGCATGACACATGAACAGCATGTCAGTGTCCAATAGAAGTTTGAGGTGCTTTTCTTTCTATGTAAACTGAGCAGTTTTAACTCTTTAGTAGTGCAACTCTAGTACTTGATCCAAATCATTGAATCCAGGTGTTCTAATCACTTCCATGGCCACAGGTGTATAAAAACAAGCACCTAGGCATGCAGACTGCTTCTACACACATTAACGTGCACAAACCGTATGGAAGAACATGGGATGATCTGTGGAATTATTTGATGATTGCACATTTGGCTTTGGCTGGATGTGAGCTGCTCCTTTTCCCCGGAAAAGTATGAATGTGTTCCTGCTTTACTTTAATTAATGAAGAACTAACCAATATTACTGTAAATACCACAGCTGGGTAATGTTAGCATGTCCACTCGGACAGATTAGTGATGCGCGACTCCATGTTTTCTGGAATGGACTCTGATTCTCGATTCCTGCCACTGGAATGGAATCTGTAACAGCAGATTCAACAGTGTAGCTTTCTCCTCTTTTCCACAGCATCCTTTGATAAACTTAGGGTTGGGGGGTTGGGATTCGTTCCTTGTTCCTTCTCCATCATTTAATCGTGAAGAAGAAACTGTTTTCTGAGCAGAGTTTGTGCTACAGCGGCTGGCAGTGTTTAAAGCTGGTAATTAAAGTTCCCTACTGCTTTACACTCTCCTGGAGTTGAAGAATCAATTCTTTTGGAATCGACTCCCCACCACTAAGTCAGACAGGCAACGTTAGCAGAGTACATTTTATATTGTTGGGTTTTACTAAAGGACACAGACCAACAGTAACACTGAAAGTCATGTGAATATTGACTAGCCTGGTTTATCGGGCGGTGTCTCCCCCAATACTAGCCCAAAGCTGGAGAAAAGTCAGCTACTGAAACCGCACAGAACAGTCTGCTATAGCTGCTCCAGTAGAACTGGTTTTAACAGTGAAGATTTTAAGCTTCAGGGTCGCTTACAGCCAGCAGACACACTGTGCTGTTTTCTGTGTGCCTTTCACTTAGGAGTTTTCTCCTCATCTTGCAGTCGCCAGATTTGTGGTTTTCCTGAGTTTGAAAGTGCAGTGCGAGTAGACATTACATTGTTACAAGGCACACCTTAGTTTTGAATACATTGTACTGAATATGGACCCCAGCCATGATAAAGGGTTTGAGATTGAAAAGCGTCTTAGGAATGTCTACTGATTCTGGTCCTGAATAACTGGCAACCCAAGGACACACAGGCCTGGGGTGTAAAGCCTGCTACATGCTACCTGTGCATGGATTTAGCGATGCTGCAGCGTGAGTGCTACAGCTTGTGCACGCTGACCTTTCATACATACAGCTGCTGTGTGAATCCCATACTGACCTTCCTTTTTTTCAGAAGAATAAATAGTCAAATCTGCTGAATACAAATATGAATTAGATTAAAATGCATGTTGCAATTGTTTACCTTTGACAGCATTCTGACTTGGCAATACTTATACGCTGGTGCAACTAGTATATTTTTAAATGATGTCCCTGAGTTAAATTCGGTGAAAGAATTATTGTTTAAGTTTGTATTTGTTTTTTGTTTAATTGTCTGTTTACTGCACTGGTCTGTTAAGTAATCAAGAACTATAACACTGTGTAGACATGGCAACAAAAGAATAGCTTCACAAATGTTGCACCCAAAAGGAATCAACTGACAGAAATGAAACTTGGTGGGTAGGTTTGACATTATGAGACATGCAAATGATTTAAGTTTCATACTCTTCCGTGCATGTGACATCAGCAAGGACAGGTTTTATTGCTGTACCTGACTGACCCAACAGCCACGATTGTGGACATTCAGCGAGTAGTGATGTCCTCCATGAGTCATCCTGTTAGTATCCGCACCCTAGGCAGACGGCTGCATGACAGAGGACTACATGCACGCAGACTGTTATGACGACTGCCCTTAACACCACGTCACCATTGCCAAATACTGCAATGGTGTGGTGCCAGACTGTCATGGAGTGACTCAGAACAGCAGCGGGTCATCTTCAGTGACTTTTGTCTTGGTTGAGACGACCAACGAATCTGTGTGTGGAGGCACCGTGGTCAGCGCAAAGATGAATTGTTTGTTGCCCATATCAGTCTAAATTTATCATCATTTATTGTTCCTGGTAACCTTTATCTTTCTTCCCAGTAGCACTGCAATCCCACACTTCCCTCTGACAACTATTCTTCTGAGGATGAGTGTACAATGATGGCACAAAAAACACTCAAACTCAGACTAAACATTCTCGAAAACTATGGGAGAAGAAGAATATAAATCACACAACAAAAGCGTTGCACATTGTAAAGCAAAGGTAATTATAATAACTAACAATGTTATCCATATAATATTATTAATGACGTTTGCAAATACATAAAATTCATACAGTACCAGTCAAAAGCTTGGGCACACACAACCAAATAGATGTTGGTTATCTGAAAGACTCTACAGGCTTACACTTAACAGTTCCAACTGATGAGATATCTAAAACAATACATATCCTGATATAGCACAAACACTTTATGTATCACAGTATTATATTTCTGCCATATCTCCACCTCTAATATATATTTAATTGAGCAAAAAAAAAACCTTTTCTCTCTTTTTCTGCACAGTTTAAAAGCTCTAGCTCCTCTTTCAGTTTAGTGAATATTCGTGATGGACAGACCAATAGAATTGGTCCAAAACTGCTTAGAAAAAATCTTCATATCAGCCTCCACTGCAGGTTAAGAAAGCTGTTACATCCTCCTGTAAAGTTCTATTTTGGAGGTTTTTAAGGTGGACTGTGTAATTCCATGAGTGCTATTCGATGCCTTCACTTTTATTCTAAAGGAAAGCAGTAAGCTAAACATAAGGAGAAGCTTCTAGGAGTAGCCGTCTCTAAACTGTTGACTGGCGCTGTATGTGGGTGCTATCACAAGTTCTCAGATTGCCTATGTTTTATGCCATTTATGCTCCCTCAAATGGATCTAACCAAGAAACAAAGAGGAACCTTTATCAAGTGCCAAATGATGGTATTCATGATGCTAGAAACTTCACTAGTTTCCCATTTCAAGGATGTAACTACTGCAGTATTTAAGGTGGAAGAGAAAAGAATGGTGAATAAGTACCTGACAGCTGTCTGTGGCTGGGAAGAGTGGAGTATTGTTTTTTTGCTGAATCCATCTGTGGCCGTGCTCTGGTTTTAGAAACCTATGTTAAATAAACAACCGTAATGCTATGCTAATGTCAAGAGGTGCTGCAGTGTTGAATGTTTGTTGCTAGGTCAATCCAACATTGTCTAAACTGGCACAGTACAGACTTTACTCCATCTTGTCCATTTTGCTTTTCACTCGATGTCCTCCATTTGGATTCGTGTCATGTGAATCAAGTGACTGCAAACAACCAATTGGCAAAAATGTAGGCTTCATAGAGGCTGCTACTACTGTTTCAAGCTATGCAGTACATTTTTATCCATTTACATTTGGGGTGAGCGGGAAATTGTAGGAATGTTATTTTTTCATACTGCTTCAATAGCTACACATCCCCATTGAGCACATTTGTTTGTTCATTTCACACAAAATGTTTAGTGCATATTAATCAATGTCTCAGTTGCTATAGCTGTGTAAATATGTCACAGTTAGTTACAAGCTCATTTTCATCTGTCATCCCTGGGCGTATCCCAGCGTATTCCCATAAATTCTCTGACTGAAGTGCCAGTAAACACGCACACACACACACACACAGGTTTGTCTTGCTATATTTGTGAAGACATCTATAGGGTTCTATTGATTTTTGTATTACTGTAGCTATGCTAAATGCTACATCTAAACATAACTCTACCATTAACCTCAGTATTCAGAAGTTAGTTTTTCTTCTGTTTTACATTTTCCCCCAAAATACTGATTAGTAGTGAAAACAACTCATTAGATTTGGAAATAAATAAACAAAAGAATAGTTGCACCCAGAAGGAAGTGTGGGATTGCAATGCTATTGGGAAGGAAGATAAATGTTACCAGGAACAACAAATGAAGAGAAAAAATGAGCTGCAGAGGTTCTTAATGGTGTCCTGCGAAAATCCTCACACAGCTCCTGCAGATTGTGCGGTAGGGGTGGAGGTGGAGTGGCACCAGTCCTTCTGGACGTGTGACGTGTGACAACAAACCGTTCATCTTGGTGCCGACCACGGGGGCCTCCACACACGGATTCGCCGGTCGTCTCCACCAAGACAAAAGCGGACTCATCACTGATTATGAGCCACTGCCATAATCAGTGTCACTCCATGACAGTCTGGCACAACACCATTGCAGTCTTTGTTGACGCTGACGTGGTGTTAAGGGTAGTCATCATAATGGTGTGGTGGCCAGTGGTGCTGGCACTAACAGGATGACTCATGGAGGGCATCACTGCTCTCAGAATGTCTGCAATTGTGGCTGTTGGGTCAGTCAGGTACAGCGATAAGGCCAGTTGATGCGAGGCCGAGCGTGAAACTTGAATCTTTCACATGTCTCATGATATCAAACCTACCCACCAAGTTTCATTCCTGTCGATTGATTCCTTCTGGGTGCAGCTACTTGTGAACTATTCTTTGGTAGATGTGTGTAAATACACATACACAAGCATTCATGCTGACAGAATAACTGCTGATCACTGATGTGATTTAAAGTTTCATTGTTTAAACAAATTATTCCTGATTATGTTTCTATTACAGCACCATCTTTTACAGCACCATCTTCTCGGCATTAGAAAACCAATAGTCTATACAGTGTCCATACAGGCCGATACACGCCATGTGTAAATGTAAGCATGTATGTGTGTATATACTATAAGAAACTGCAGTATCCCATTTCAGTCTTAATCCTCTGAAAGGAGAAACGTGTCATTTCCGTGCACCCGTTTCGGAGGAAGGAGGATTAGGCTATTTCAGGCTTACACGATGATTGTGTAAGCAAAATGTATTGGTTAAAAATGCATCACCCACTTTTAAACTGTCTTCATAGTCTAGCAGCATGTTTCTGAAGACATCTATAGGGTTCTATTGATTTTTGTATTACTGTAGCTAAAAAATGTTACACCTAAACATAACCCTAACTTTAACCTCAGTATTCAGAAGTCAGCTTTTCTGCTGTATTAGATTTTCATCCAAAATATTGATTTGTAGTGCAAACAACTTATTAGATTTGGGAAAAAATAAATAGATTTGGTCCTCACAAATGCAGCAGGACAAGAATACACGCACACATGATCTCTCATTTTTATGGGAGCACACAAAGAATCTCTCTCTATTTCCTTTCCTCAGATAAACACACATATGCTTATCATTCAAAAGAATAGCTGCACCCAGAAGGAAGTGTGGGATTGCAGTGCTATTGGGAAGGAAGATAAAGATTACCAGGAACAATAAATTATGATAAATTTAGACTGATATGGGCAATATTTATTGAACTACACATACAGAAGTAGTGTCTCTCAGTATGTTTGCTAACCCAACATGCCAGACGTCTCGGCAAGGAGTTGTAGAAGTTCCTAATGATGTCCTGTGATAATCCATCCCATGCTGTTTGAATATTCTCACACAGTTCCTGCAGATGGTGTGGTAGGGGTGGAGGTGGGTTTTGTAATATCATTACAATGTTTTTTTAAGGTTTCGTTGCAAGGTTTATGTGATTGAAATGGACAATACGATTCTTTTCAGGCAAACTCCCAGGTTTTCAGTGTCAGCTCAAAAATATCATTTAATATAAAACATGTTCATTTCTTCTTGTCTGCTATAAACAGGTGGGCCTTGAGGTGGAAAAGCTTGAGAACCCCTGCCCTAAACCACATCAACAGCCCCACAAAGACCTGGATGTTTCTGAGCTGTCAGGGGAGGTTCTTGAGATTTAAGGAAGAGACTAAATTTGGCTGATTGATTACATCTGGGTCCCTCACGTTAGTAACTCCTCTAATATCATTCAATAACAGACACACACCAAACAAAACACTTGAGTCAAGTCAGTGCAGTTCTCAGCACAGGTGATCTCATCCTCTTGCATCCATGATTGAAGTGTGAGTGCTCTGAGTGTGCAGGTGCGGCTGTGTGGTTGTCTGTGTGTGTGTGTGTGTTTGTGTGTGCACTATACTGGTCTGTGCAGGTCTTCAGTGATGTGTTTGTTAGATTGATCTCCCAGGAGTCCTGCACTTGTCATTAATTGTTTATGGCTCTCTCTCTCATGCGTATAATACGTGCCTCTCTCACTCACTTTTGTTATATGTGATTACAGACACCCAGCCCAATTCAGTGCTTCTGCTTCTGTTGGTGAGGTAACAACAGGACCGATCTCTAAACAAAATACATATTACCAAATTCCCTATTAGGTAAATAGCATGGCTCAAAATTCAGGACTATTTCACATGGAAAATGACAAAGTTTGACAACAGCCTTGCTTTTACACATCACTGAGCCTATTATGTAATCCGGAAATGATGACCACTATAAATGTATCCTTTGTACAGAATTAAGCTGCTTTTCCATTGTATGATTCTGCTCCGATACAGTAACATTTTACGAAAAGGGTACATCTATAAATGGTACTTAAGACAGTAATAAGCATTACTATATAGTTGTAGCAATTAATCATGGACTAACATCAATCATGGACTAAAAAGGACTAACATTATTTAAATCTGTATTAAGAAGCTTATAGTATTTGCTAAAAGCTTAAGTAATATCTCAGTTAACCATTAAATAATGTATTCTTGCCTTGCGTGCTTGTGATTCACTCTTCCAACTAATCATAGTTGAGTTTCCCAAAAACACTCATCATCAAAGGAAGGAATCAATTCCCAGAAGGAATCAACTGACAGGAATGAAACTTGGTTGGTAGGTTTGACAATCTGAGACATGTGAAACTGACCACCGATGAAGGGCTAGAGGATGGCTAACATGAGCATAAACAGATGGGCTGCAGTTTCTAACTGATAACAGCTTGGTGTGTTACACAGTAGTGCCTTTCTAATAAAGTAGCCAGAACATGTATGGCAAAATATGTTTTGTATGAAGTAGATGTAATCATTTGATATTATCAAATATCTGATGAGAATTCTGTAAGCTGTAGGCGCACTACCACACACACACACATGCACACATTCCCAAAGGAAAGCTGTGCAGATGGATTTGCGGATTACATTAATACCTTACTGCTCCTTACGCTCTATAATGGACTTACAGTTTGATTTTAATGGTGGAGAAAAAAAGAATGTAAAATGAAAACACGTTCTGCTTGGACCCGGCCTGCTTTGGGTCATCCTGGGTCACTTGTTCATGTAAGAGATCACTGCTGTGCATTTGTACTGAAACTAACCCAGTGTTTTGGGGCAGAAATATAGATGTATTAATCTTTATTGTACTTTGCATTGACTGACCTGTTTGGATATCAGATTTTTGCAGTAGGGCATCTCAATGTCTATGTTGAAAATAGATTATGTTTTGTTGTATAGGCATTAGTGGCAGCCACTCCAGAATAATCCAGTGTTTCCTTACACATTCGATCAAATATCTGATTAAACAGGGAGATAGGGGTTTAATGAAGACAGTTTGACTTGTTTGCCAAAAAGCTCATGGAGCACCATATCAAGGATCATATTGCATTGTCTTATACTGTCATATAATTTCTTTTAAACATGGATTATTCAACGTAGGATTCCCCGGACAAGGTTTAGGTCTAGTCTTAAATGTAGCCGCCAATCTCTTGGCTGTGTCCCATTTCCCACTGCTCGCATCATTTATGCTCTTCTGTAAGCTCTGAGGGGGAACACCGGGCCATTTGCCACAGAGCTCCCATGCTTTCTCTTTCGCTGGTTCATCTTTTGCCAACTTTTTCACCATCATCAAGACTCACTGCTCCATTTCTCTAGTTACAGTATCTTTTGCCAGGCTCTTCTATCTTTCCTGTCTACTTTGAAGTTCTTTGAAGCTTCATTCCGCTCCTTGCCACAGGGGTGCGCTATTCCACTTCTGACACCAGATATAGCATCTTGGCAAAGAAAGAGACATGGGATATGCTGGGGATAGCTGGAATGGTCACTACTAGCTGTCAGTCTTCAGTCTATGGCAGTCACCCAACCCACTTACAGCCCTGGTCAGGTCAGGTGCTACCAGGCACAGTGACGGAAGCAACAGTGCTTCTCTTAGTAGCCCGCTCCTTTTCCTGCCTCCACTTGACCATCCATGCTGTCATCCCTGTCAAGGGTGCTGCTTGCTTACACTGGAGTACTGACTTTCTGCCTTGGCTCTGAGCTAGACATTTGTCTTGTGCGTACGTGCGTGTGAGCATGCCTGAGCGTGTTATCAATGAGCCCGTGTCAACGAGCGTGTTGCACTGTCTGCCCTTTATGCTGCACTTCATCCAAGGTCCACATCTGTCGCAGATTCTCCTGGCTGGGTCCCATTTCCCACTGCTTGCATCATTCATGCTCCCCCTTAAGCTCTGGGGAGGAACACCGGGCCATTTGCCATGGAGGTCCCATGCTTTCTCTTTCACTGGTTTATCTTTTGCCAGCTTCTCTTTCACCACCATCAAGCCTCACTGCCCTATTTCTGCAGCTACAGTGTTTCTGCTGTCTTTGCTGTCCGCTTTGAAGTTCTTTGAAGCGTAATTCCACTGCTTGCTGTGCGCTATCCCACTTTTGACACCAAATATAATATCTGGCTAAAGAAGGAAACATGGGAAATGCCTTGATATGCTTCTAAACACAACTCGGGATAGCAGGCAAGGTTACTACTATAAAACATACACAAACTTTAAACCAAGTAAACCAAGTGGGGCGCATGGTGCAGCCCTGTGTAACACACCTCCTGAAACACTTCTGGGAACCTGAGCAAGTAGCAGCTGTCATACCACAATACTTAGAACATCACAAATCTTTTTCAGATTTGTGACACCCCCTAGTAGTATGTAAGCCCCCCGACAAAAAAATTAGTCACCTATGACCGAAATGTACCTAATGTCTACACAAGCACCAGCTGTGAATGGATTTGGCATGTACTGGACAAGTTTCTGGATGTAGGCCACATCAATGTTCAGCCACTCTGACATCAAAGAATTATGCAATTGGGCCAGTTTTGATGGATGCCTTCCCTGGCACAATTCTGAGGAGAATTTCCTGCAGACTGGGATTTTAGCCACTGCTGATAGACCTGTATGACCGTACACGGGTCTATTCAGCTACTTCCTTCACACTATGGTCTTTGGCACGCCCAAATGCAATCACTCCTCTTAGCCAATCATTAACATCTGCTTTGGAGCCATTTTCCACACATGGAACGAGACATTCACTGAACTGTAGCACCTCTTATCAGTCTGTGGATCCCGTCACTCACACCCCGCAGGTATTTATGGCCTGATCTGCAGGAGCCTGACGTTACTACCACCTTAAACACGCAAGGTGATTATTTTTTTTGTCCAGTGAGTTTATTTATAGAATAGAATGGATGTTGTTTGTTGTGTATGATCAAGCTAATGACAGCAGAACGGCAAATTTGACAAAAACTCGACAGTATGTAGCATCTCTGAACCAATATCGCTACAGCTATTCATTATGTTAAATGAAACTTTTGACTTTGTGGTCAATTCCCTGTAAGAGGTCATGAATTGGAGGAAAATTCCTGAATCCAGGTCCCTTCCAATCCCTGCCTTCGGATGTCACTATGCTACTGTACCAAAGCTACTCATATTACAAATAGACTTTTCTTAGTGGTACTTGGCAAAGCAACATACTCTGTGATCATGACATCTTTCAGAAGATTCCATTGAAATATACGGACTACCATGGCATCTATAGGCATAAGAAGAGGTTGGGGGGGGGGGTCTGTCTTATGAATAATTAAGAAAGTGTGCATCAGCATTCTATTAGCGCTATAGAGGTCTGTCTACTGTCCCTCGGGCTAGTCTACTCAAGTGTTTGTTCAATAGAAAGAATTCATTAGAGAAAGAGGGGAGATTTTAATCCACGTTTTCATCCGCACAGTTGACCTGCTGAACTCCCTACGTCTCCCTGAGCCCCTCGATTCATTTTCATACATGATTGAGCATTCTGATAGAGCTCACTGATTGGTTAAGGAATTCCCTGAGTGAACTCCTTGAGCAAGAGCATACATTATAGATAGACCTCAAACTCTTTATGAACTGGCTAATGATGCTTAGATTAAGAGAGGTTTGTTTTTCAACCCAGACCATTGGGAAATGTTTATTACCAGGCAAAGCACAACTTCACTGATAACGTTAGTATGGAATAGACAATCGGATATCATGATTATTAGTAATAACTTACTGTAAAAATACAGCCAGTGTTTAACACTAGTGTTCGTAAAAATGTTCTCCAATGAGTCATCCTGTTTGCACCATTGGCAGACGACTGCACGACACAGGACTACATGCACACAGACCACTATGACGACTGCCCTTAACACCACGTAAAAAGACTGCAATGGTATCATGCCAGACTGTCATGGAGTGACTCGGAATGGCAAAATCTGCAGGAACTGTGTGAGAATATTCAAACTATCAAAATAATAACTGGACTAAAACTACAAGGCTGATGTCAATTTCTTGTTCATTAGCGTCTTGTCAGAATTTCTTTAGTCCACCTTCAGTGGTGCAACAATTATTATTATAATGCCTCAGAAAGCACCATTTAAGGTGGAACGAGAAACTTCCAAAAAAGATGTTGGATGCTGAATGTCCTTATCAGAACATGTTACCAGCATTACGAGATCTGTACAGACTGTACTAATGATGTGAGCATGCTAAATTGTCAGGAACAAAGAACTTGGCTCGACGCACGCAGAGCTAAAAGTCAGAGGAGTTTTATTGAACAGTCTGATAGCTGAACACAACAGCAACGGACAAGCATGCGTAACAACAGGGCAATGCCAGGTCATAGGTGGAGGGATAAGCAAAGGTCGAAAACCAGGAAATCCAACAAACCAGCAAACAGAATCAAAGGGGTTATGTAAGAGAATAGTCTGGAGCACAGAAGGAGAGTCGAAAACAATCAGGCAAACAGGACCAGGGGAAAGTCGAAGTCAAAGGAAAGTCAAAACCAGAAATAGCAACAAGAAAGGCGAGGGAGAAATGCTCAGAATTGCAAACAAGGTTTGGCAAAATGTTGCGATCTCACAATCTGCAGGAACTGTGTGAGAATATTCAAGCTGCATGAGATGGATTATCACAGGACACCATTAGGAAGCTCTACAGCTCCATGCTGAGACGTCTGGCATGTTGTGTTAGCAAACATGGCAGCCTGACACCATACTGAGATACGCTACTTCTGTATGTATAGCTCAATATATATTGTCCATATCAGTCTAAATTTATCATTTATTGTTCCTGGTAACAATTATCTTCCTTCTCAATAACATTGCAATCCAGGACTTTTGATGATGAGTATATATAAATCTATTCTGGGCTGTGACAAACTTTAGCACAACTATGATCAAATATTGCCAAAATCCTGGTGCTAGTTGTGACTACAGGCTTCGATATACTTTCAGCTAAAAGAAGCTCGCAAGCTTGCACACTTTCTGTGGGCTCCTGAAGGATGACAAACCGTTTTTGCACCAACCCGTCATAGGCTTTGTCACACAGTATATTCCTCCATGGAGTTCAACCACCTGCCATGTGCACAACACGGCCAACAAAGCCTGCGCATGATGTCTGCGGTTATTTGTTTTCTTTGCAATTACATCATATAGTTCACCAAAGCTGAGGGAATGTCTGCTTAAGCTTTTTAACCCTCCCTCTCTGGCTGTTGTTGATTTCAAGCAATAAAAATATTTATTTATCAATAATTTGATTTATATCTGATACATAGACTTTTCTACTTCACTATATTTATTACTGTACTTAAGTTGGCTCTATATATCTCTCATGGAGTAATAGCACACAATGACCTCTCTTAGATTTACTGATACGAAGGTCACTGAGTCCACCCCACCCTATCACCCCCCTTACCCCTACTCACAAATCCCTTCATCAGTTGAAGTAAGCTTGTAACAGCAGAGTAAACGGAGCCACTGCTCTCCATGACCTGTGTTTGACACCCATGACCTACAGAGTCACCTCCACCACCCAGACAATCCTGTTCTGCAGTATTGATTTAAGCTCTATACATTGTGCTAATGATGCTTTCCCATTATGGAAAATGGTCCAGGGAACACGGGTCTTGATTGTATTGTGTCCTGAGCTGTAATCTGTGATCTTTGCTCTAATGTGGGAAGGCTGTGTTGAGAGTCCCTTAAACCTGTTAAGCCTGTCACACTGTATTTAATTTTCACAGTATGGCTGACATATTTGGATGGTCCTACTGCACAATTCTAACGTGTCCAAGAGAGGTAGAAGAAATGAAACAAGGAACAGGGAAAGGGATATCAGTTGTAGCAGGAATTGCAACTGTCTGGCAATATCCTAGTAACTACATGGGATCCCATTGCAATTACTTAGCAACACCCAAAGCAACCACCAATGGTACATAGCAACACCCTACCAACAATATAGGATACTGCAGCAACAGCCTAGAAACACCGTAGTAACCCCTGGGAATCCTAGCATCTAGTTGAGATGCCAGTACCCTAGCAACTACTTGGAATACTCTAGCAACACTCTAGAAACTATCCAGGATACCACAGCAACTGCCTAGAAACACCTAAACCACCAGGATATGTCATAACACTGTGGTTAATGTTGTTGTTTGCTAGTGGAAATGTGTGTGTGTTCTACGTGTTATTTTGTGGTCTGTGGTGTGTTTGTGGATATATATATATATATATATATATATATATACACTCTAAAAGGTGCACTCTAAAAATTACTCTAATTTGTTACAAGCAAATGTTAAATATTTGATTGAAAGAATTGTTGATTCAAACCCTTTTGTTTTTTGCTTGCAACAAATTAGAGTATTCTTTTTCCACTGGACCAACAAAACGCTGTTTACATTGTATCCAACCTACAGGGGTATATACTCCTGCAACCCATATACGCATGTATTGCTTATATTGCTTTTGTACATGCATTTTCATGGCAGTCGGTTTAACAATAATCGTCTGTATGAAGTTAGTTAAAAGGTCACAAGCACTACATTGTAAATAGTGTTTAGTTGGTCCAACCTAAAATAATGAATTAGGTTTATTCAGTCTAAAAAAGGACTCTGAAATAATGATTCTTTCAATCAAAGAAACTGAAGTACAGTTGCTTGTAACAAATTGAAGTAATTTTTAGGATGCATTTTTTACAGTGTAGATCTCATATTAAATTATCCAGATTTAGCATTACATTTTCTCAGGCTTCTGGTAGAAGATGCTCTTATCAGGGAAAATGTTTTGTCGCACTCTAGTGGCCAGTGTAGGTATTTACTGAATGACTGTATGTCTCTAAAATACATACCATTTTTTTTAATACATTTTATCAGCTTCACTGACCATATAGAAGCACTTTGCAGTTCTACAATTACAGACTGTAGTCCATCTGTTTCTCTGTACACTTTGTTAAGCTGTTCTTCAGTGGTCAGGACCCCCACAGGACCACCACAGAACAGGTATTATGTGGGTGGTGGATCATTCTCAGCACTGCAGTAACACTGACGTGCTGGTATGAGTGGATCAGACACAGCAGTGCTGCTAGACACCTCAGTGTCACTGCTGGACTGAGAATCGTCCACCAACCAAAACTATCCAGCCAGCAGCTTCCTGTGGGCAGCGTCCTGTGACCACTGATGAAGGACTAGAGGATGACCAACACTGCGCTGTGCAGCAGCAGATGAGTTATCGTCTCTGACTGTACATCTACAAGGTGGACCAGCAAGGTAGGAGTGTCTAATAGAGTGGACAGTGAGTGGACACAGTGTTTAAACACTCCAGCAGCAGCACTGCTGTGCCTGATCCACTCACACCAGCACAACACACACTAACACACCAGCACCACGTCACTGTCACTGCAGTGCTGAAAATGATCCACCACCCACATATTACCTGCTCTGTGGTGGTCCTGTGGTGGTCCTGACCACTGAAGAACAGGGTAATAAATTACATAGAGAAACAGCCTGTAATTGTACAAAGTACACCTTAATGGCAATCGAAGCTGATAATAGTTATAATAAGGCTGACTATATTCATGTATATTAATTTTTACACCCTTTTGTGTTTCCATGTGGCTGCCCTTAACACCACGTCAACATTGCGGAATACTGCAATGGTGTCGTGCCAGACTGTCATTGAGTGACTCAGATTGGCAGCATGTCATCTTCAGTGACGGATCCTGCTTTTGTCTTGGTGGAGGCAACCGACAAATCTGTGTGTGGAGGCACCGTGGTCAGTGTCAAGATGAACGGTTTGTTGTTACACGTCCCAAACGTTGTCACTCCACCTCCACCCCTACCACAAAATCTGCAGGAACTGCGTGGTAATATTCAAGATGCATGGGATGGATTATCACAGGACACCATTAGGAACCTCTACAACTCCATGCTAAAACGTCTGGCATGTTGCGTTAGCCTGACGCCACACTGAGAGACACTGCTTCTGTATGTGTAGCTCAATAAATATTTCCCATATCAGTCTAAATGTATCATCATTTATTGTTCCCGGTAACTTTTATCTTCCTTTCCAATAGCACTGCAATCCAACACTTCCTTTTTGGTGCAGCTATTTTTTTTGATGATGAGTGTAAAAAGCATCATAGCACATAAAGCGGCTTCATTTATGGAACAGTAGTTTTAACTGCCCACAGTCAGCATGTGATCACATCGGAGCTTATAGAGTGTTACACATAAAATCTTCAGCCTCCGAAAAACAAATAGGCAAATTTGAAATTCAGGTAGTTGTACCATAAACAACACCACACAGCCAGAACGACTACTGTATCCTGTCCATTCTTTGCCCCCTCTAAGCTTTAAAATTTAAATGCATCTGAAAGTGTACAGTTAATGTATTGTCAAATCCTACTCAACCAGTAAGAGAGGATTATAGGGGGAATAACTGGGTGCTCGGTCTGTTGAGCTGTTCAATTTCGCCCTCTAGTGGTCAGACTGTTTATTTATACATGATTTATTTCTCACAGTCATGCAATGAGAATAGCAGTGAGTAGGCCTCCCTCCTATAACAGCGTGTCTATACAGCTAATTTCACATGAATATGTAAGCTTTATTTATCTTCAGTGTTATTGTTTTGGCCAAAAGCTTAAATGTAAGTTATGGGAATATGTTTTTTTGCGTGTTGCTGCTGTGCAGGCACGTTTATGGACGGTGATCCAGTTATAACGGTCTTTTAAAGAGCACGTAAAAGTGAAAAGTCTGATGAATAATAAAAAGTAAAAAAAAAATTAAAAAGAAAAAGCTTGTTCCCGCCCGGTTTCGAACCGAGGACCTTTCGCGTGTTAGGCGAACGTGATAACCACTACACTACGGGAACTGAGCTGGGGCCGTACCGGAGATGACGTCTGTTAAAGGCAGACTTGTATTTTTTTTCTTGCAATGAAACCCTTGAACTGCAGTTCAGCGTGATATTAGTCGTTCAAGTTCAAAGGTAGTTTATTAAATCACCATCGATATGTTAATAAACATTTATATGATCAATATGTTAATACACAGTTGACTGACGCGCTGATCCTCCACGTTAGACTGCCGTACTGTATAAGCACTGTTTAAATCGTGTCTTTGTAAAAAAAACACCTAAAGCACTTACACTAGTATGTCCATTAGGAGCTAACACACTGATATACTGCCTTGATCTGATATATGACCATATATCATGAAGATTCAGACATATATTTTGAAATACATATGTACATACCGTAAGCATTGGACTTACAGTACCGGTCAAAAGTTTAGAGACGCTATTAATAGAGGGTTCTCTTCATGTTTATCTTAATGCTTTACTTTAGTATAAACGAGAAGACATCGAACTACAAAATAGCATTTTTGGAATTATACAGTCCGTCTTAAAAACCTCCAAAATGGAACTTTACAGGAGGATAAAACAGCTTTCATAACCTGCAGTGGAGGCTGATTTAAGATTTTTTTCTAAGCAGTTTTGGACCAATTCTATTGGTCTGTCCATCATGAATAAACTGAAAGGGGAAGTAGATAAAAATATTTTTGAGCAACAAACCATATATAATAGAAGTGGTAATGGCAGAAATATAATACTGTGATACATCAAGAGTATATGTGCTATGTCAGGATATGTATTGTTTTAGACATCTCATCAGTTGCAACTGTTAAGTGTAAGCCTGTAGAGTGTTTAAGATCACCACCAACATCTATTTAGGTGGGGGTGAATAAACTTATCTGATCATACATGCACTCAGACGTGCATGATCAGATCATTGATCATAAACTGATCATTGATCATACATGTATGTCTCATATATAACTTAAAGTGTGCATGTGCTTCTTAACTACATAACAAAATATGTGGAAGAAACAATGAAAAGAAACATGAAGCTGGCATGTATATACTATATATATATATATATATATATATATATATATATATAATGCTTATAGTGTTTTTAATCATATATTGTTGTCAATGCGGCTGAAATATATGTTCTATTTTTGTTGGCATATATGCCCACATATGACAAATACAAGCTGTATATAATGGAAATCCATATATGCTAATACATATAGATTTTCATATGTGAAATACTGCAGCCAAAGAGTTTAGATGAGTGACAGGGATTTTGTGTCCATGTAATAAAGTAAAAAGCAAAAAGGGCTGATGTTGCACTTACTCATTGTGTTAACTCTTGAACCTGTTTTCTAATGGTAGGAGAACCAGCACACACACACACACACACACACACACCCACACCCACACACACACACACACACACACACACACAAACACACAAAAAACCCCTCAATAAAGACAAAACATGCTAGATATAGATTTGTAATCCTAGTACATCAATACACAGATCAAAATTGACAAAACAAAACTAAAACAATTGCAAAGAGGACAACTCCTGTCCTCACTGTCCTGCACAGTTTTAACTAGTTCCTCCCCCAACACCACTCATGAAGAGCCTAATACACTGTATGGCCAAAAGTATGTGGACACTTTGTATGTGGATACATTGCGCCCATATAAGTCCAGAACCATGGGCATTAATGTAACAGCCTCCACCGTTCTGGGAAGGTTTTCCACCAGATTTTAGTGTGTGTCTGTGGGAATTTGTGTCCATTTACTCAAAAGAGCATTTGTGAGATCAAGCACTGATGCTGGATAAGGTGAGGGTTCTGTGCAGGCCACTGGAGGTCCTCCACACCAAATTCAACAAACCATGTCTTTATGGAACAGGCTTTCTGCACAGGGGCACATTCAACTGGAAAGTTTGGTTTTCCCCAAACTGGTGCCACGAAGTTGAAGCATTGTCTAAATTGTCTTTGAGTGCTGTATCATTAACATTAGCCTTCACTGGAACTAAGGAGCCCAAACCCTGAAAATTAGCCCCAGACCCCATTATCCTTCCTCCAATAAACTCCAATTTAACTTTAATAAACTGTTCTCACTATGCATTAAGCTAGGTAACATTTCCTGGCATCCACCACGTTCATCAGATTCACCCTTCCAGAAGACTCCAGTTTCACTGCTCCAGAGTGTTATACACTACTCCAGCCGACATTTGGAATTGGGCATATTGATCTTACGCTTTTGTGCAGCTGTTCAACCATGGAACCTCATTTTATTAAGCTCCCAATGCACAGTTCTTACGCTATGACTGAGTTTCAGTCAGACTTCCTGGTCTGTATATCACTGTTACTCTCAGAGGACTCTAATAATAAGGACTCTAATAATATAGGACCAGAGAGTGGTGGAGTCCCCTTTTCGGTCTTGGTTCCTCTCGAGGTTTCTTCCTCTTCTTCTGAGGGAGCTTTTCTTTTCCATTGTCACCATTGACTTGGAAAAGAATTCCGCTCATTGGGGATTGGACCTGGATTTTCTGTAAAACTGCTTGGTGACAAACTCTGTTGTAAAAGGTGCCATATAAATAAAGCTTGGCTTGACTTTTTTGCAGTCCTTTATCTAAGATGAATGAGTTTCATACGTTCAAAGAGAGAAAGGCTTTATGGTCTGAAAATATACAAATATCTAGGGCCCCAACGGTCTAAACATATGAAAAATATTATATATAAATTTGGTAAAACATTGCTTAAAAACTGCTGATCAGACTTGTCTGAGAACTGTGTTGGCATGGTTAATAAGCAGTCTGATTGACAGCTCTTTGTCCAAAACTTTTAACGTGCTTGGCCACTCATGTAGAACTAAAATCCTTATTCAGCTCTATTCATCATTCTTGATACATCTGTTTTTTATACAGCTTCCTACAGTGTGTTACTCTTCATCTAAAACACATGAAATTGCACAAGACTAACATATTAGATTCATTTTGTATACTTATCTACAATGTAAACTGGCTTTACATTGTTGTTTCACTTATTTAAAGTGCCTGGGTGCATCACATGCAAGTCAGGAAGTCAGGTAGGGCAGGGGATGAATCAGAAAGGCCAATCAGGCAGATCTGTTCCGTAATCTGATGACTAGCAGGAAGCAGCCATTTATAATTCTGGAACGACGCATCCCGGATGGTTCATGATCCTTTTCCAGAAGAGTTCGGGATGACCGGTCTGAGGGAGGGGACTTCCTTATACACTGTTCAGTGAAGATGGTGGCAGGAAACCTTGAGCCCGTTATTAGACTGGGTGGTCTTCATTTCTAGCCCCAGGGCTTTCCTGTCTGGGGTGGAACGGTTTCCATAGCAGACAGTGATGCTTCAGGTCAGGATGCTCTTAATAGTGCATCTGTAGAAGCAGTTGAGGATGGGTGTGTTCATACGGGTGTTGAGTGCGGAGCCAAAGTTGACCAAAAGCATTCTAACATAAGTGTCCTTATTGTCCGAGTGAGATAAGGCCAGGTGAATGATCAGCAGTGGAAATGTTTTACGGGTAGTTGTTCTGGTGGGGATCCGGTGTAGCTGGAATGGACCAACAGCTCAAAGCACTTCATAACAACAGGGGTCATTAGGGCACGTAACTGAAGACTTCTTTGATACCAAGATGGTGGTAACTGATTTGAAGCAATAGGGACGGTAGCCTGGGCCAGAGACAGGTTGATGATATTTCTGAGGAAATCAGTTAGCTGGTGAGTGCAGATCTTGTGTGCCCAACTAGGTATGTCGCATGTGGTGCGATCCCAACTAGACGCTGGATGCTTCAGATCAGGTGTAGGAGTCGTTAAAAGTGAAGGCGGAATGGTCGGTGCAGAGAAGGTGATTCACCTCAATGATGTGTTGTTCTGAGAAGATATTCTGAACCATGCCAAATTGTTTTGACCAACATTAAACGTGAGCCAGTGCCTAAGCCAGTGATTCCCAACCTTTGTCCTGGAGGAGCCCCTGCCCTGCCCTGCCTTTTGTGCTTTCCTGCTAAAACACATCCAACTTCCACTCAGGAAGGGCTTGACAATTAACTTATAAGTCTAAAGCTCACACCACTACATGTAGGGCATTGTGTGTATATTCACCATTGCAGTGTACAGTGGTGTGTATACCAATGTGTGTTACATCAGTAAATACCAGAGGCGGAAAGAAATATATTACATTTTACTTACATTTACATTTACATTGCTTTCGACTCATGAGCAAATAAGAACAGTGTGGTTACATTTCAAATATTCAGTTCAGAACAATTAAATTAAATTAAAATAGTTCCTGGCTGCCAAAAAAAAAAAAACACTATACAGCACTGATTAATTCAGAAATGTCCAGTTAAGAGGGGAAAATGTATTCATATCTTCATTCGTTTACAAATAACCTAAAGAAAACAGACTATTAGCTGATAAAACTGCAGTTTATCCAAATAAAATACAGTTATGTCACAGTTCTGGAGTTAAACTGCATGATTCAGGACACCTGGTCTAATACAGCTTCCCCATAATGTGTACAGTGTGGTAGTAATATGCACAGAGAGGTAGAAATATGTACAGTGAGGTACTAATGTGTACAGTATGGTAGTAATATGCACAGTGTGGTATTGATATGCGCAGTATGGTAGTGATATGTACAGTGTGGTAGTAATATGTACAGAGAGGTAGAAATATGTACAGTGTAGTAGTAATATGTACAGTGTGATAGTAATATGTACAGAGTGGTAGAAATATGTACAGTGTAGTAGTAATATGTACAGTGTGGTAGTAATATGTACAGAAAGGTTGAAATATGTACAGTGTAGTAGTAATATGTACAGTGTGGTAGTAATATACACAGTGTGTTATTGATATGCACAGTATGGTAGTGATATGTACAGTGTGGTAGTAATATGTACAGAGAGGTAGAAATATGTACAGTGTAGTAGTAATATGTACAGTGTGGTAGTAATATGCACAGTGTGTTATTGATATGCACAGTATGGTAGTGATATGTACAGTGTGGTAGTAATATGTACCGAGAGGTAGAAATATGTACAGTGTAGTAGTAATATGTACAGTGTGGTAGTAATATGCACAGTGTGTTATTGATATGCACAGCATGGTAGTGATATGTACAGTGTAGTAGTAATATGTACAGTGTAGTAGTCATATGTACAGTGTGATAGTAATGTGTGCAGTGTGGTATTGATATGTATAGTATGGTAGTGACATGTATGGTGTGCCAGGGATATGTGCAGTGTAGTAGTAATATGTACAGTGTGATAGTAATGTGTGCAGTGTGGTATTGATATGTACAGTATGGTAGTGATATGTATGGTGTGGCAGGGATGTGTGCAGTGTGATAGTAATATGTACAGTATGACAGTGATATGTGCAGTGTAGTAATAATATGTACAGTGTGGTACTAATGTGTACAGTGTAGTAGTAATATGTACAGTGTGATAGTAATATGTAGAGTAAGGTATTAATATGTACAACATGGTAGTAATATGTACAATATGGTACTAATACATACAGTATGGTAGTGATATGTGCAGTGTGGAAGTGAAATGTACAGTATAGTAGTATTATGTACAGAATGGTAGTAATACGCACAGTGCAGTAGTAATATGTACAGTATTATAGTAATATGTACAGTATGGTAGTAATGCCACATGACAGTAATATGTACAATATGGTAGTAACACAGTATGATAGTAATACAGTATGTACAGTCTGGTATTAATATGTACAGTGTGTTATGTACATATGACTATGTATTGTATTGTAGTCATATGTACAGTATGATATGAATACAGTATAATAACAATATATACAGTTTGAAATTATGTAATTCAGTGTAGTGCTGATATGTACAATAGTGCAGTAATATGTACAGCATGGTGAGTTAGTAATATGTGCAGTATTGTAGTGATATGTACAGTATGGTAATAATTCTGTGTGGTAGTGATATGTACAGTATGGCAGTAATACAGTGTGGTAGTAATATGTACAGTACGGTATGGCAGAAATATGTACAATGTGGTAGTAATACAGTGTGGTAGCAAAATGTGCAGTGTAGTGCTGAAATATACAATATGGTAGCAATATGTACAGTACACTGTGGTAATAATATATACAGTATGGTAGTAACACAGTATGGTGGTGAAATAAACAGTGTAGTGCTGATATGTACAATATGTTAGTAATATGTACAGCATGGTGAGTTAGTAATATGTGCAGTATTGTAGTGATATGTACAGTATGGTAGTAACACAGTGTGGTAGTGATATGAACAGTATGGCAGTAATACAGTGTGGTATTAATATGTACAGTATGGCAGTAATACAGTGGTAGTGAAATGTACAGTTTAGTACTGATATGTACAATATGTTTGTAATACGTACAGTGTGGTAGTCATACAGTGTGGTAGTGATATGAACAATATGGTAGTAATATGCACAGTATGGTAGTCATATGTATAGTATAGCACTAATATTTACAGTATAGTACTAATATGTACAGTATGATTGTAATTCGCACAGTGTGGAAGTTGTATTTACAGAATGATTGTGTTAAACTGCATTTCAGGTCCTGCATTCAATCAATCTTCTCTTTAACAAACTAAAGAAACAGTGTACTCTATAATTTACTGATTTTTCAATTTAAATATAGTATCATTTACATAATACTTTGACTTTTAGTATTCGTTTTTGGTAATCCATAATTATAAACTTTAGAAAGCTGACACGCATGGCTGGCATTGGCCTCTAGAAGCTGGCCCCTAGAAGAGGTATAGCATGTGGGTGGAGCGCAGTGTGGACGGCAGACACCTCATCATGCTCACCATGAGTGGGTTGCAGTTGTGGCTCACACACCCCAAATGAGGCACATCAAATGGCCGGATGGTGACCATTGTCCAGCTCCAGTGGAAGGCCGCTGTTTCTGCTGTTGCCCCCAACAGCGCAGGTCTTGACATGGCATATTATGGGAAGTTTCATCGCATGCCGGAGGAGCTGCAGTGGCAAAGACATGGCCATGGGGGAGGACTGGGGGCACTCACCACTGAGGAATGAGTGCCCCGCGGCATTTGTGCTGATTAGAAACGTGCAAGCAGCCAGAGACTTGGCTTGAGCCTAAGGGTCCCTGGGTATGGTCGACCTTTAAAGGGTGGGCTATGTAGTAACCCAGTACAGGCTGGTGCTGACCTCTAGAAGCTTGTGAGGCATGGCCATGCAAGGAGGATCATGGGAGGCACATGCCCTCTGGGAAAAGAACATATTGTTGTTAATGTCACTGTTCATTAGTCTGAAGTCTGTCTCTGTGTTATTTGTGTTATTTTGTGTATTGTGTGCAGGTTGTTTGTGTGTGAGGGAGAGTCACCATGAGGGTGAAGCCTGCAGCTAGTGGTGACCTCCCCATGGGTTTGTGCTTCTGTATGTGCCTTTCTTCTGGTGTTTAATAGAAGTGCAATACTCATAGCAGAATGATGGGCTCCACTATATCTTACTCTACACCACTGTTACAATTTACTCACTTTTGTTCAGATGGGTGTGTAAAGTGTTATGGGTGACAAAAAGCCATGAAGGATACTTTGATAGCATTAAAACAGGTTGCATTTCTCTGTTATATGTAGAGAATTTGATTTCAAGTGTGGCACTTGCTTTTGGATTCTGTTTACTCTCAGTATGAAGTCCAATGAGCCATCCCTGCCAATAAAGCAGGCCATAATTAGGTTGAAAGAACTTTTAGTTTTTAGTGTTTTAACTTTTAATTATTAGTGTGACCAAATTAACTATTTTACACATTGTTAAAAATCAAACTAGAAAAGTGCATGTCCTGAAGGAAACATGGATTGGTTGTGCAGTTTAAATAGAGGAGTGCTGGTCAGTATGTCTGTGGATTAGAGTTAGGGGATCTTCCCTGAGTGAGTTCATGCAGTTTGGTGACTATAGGTTAAAGAAAACAATAGAGTTTGAAAGGGGTTGAAAATGGGGTGGGGGATGAATGGGCAGGGAGATGGAAAAAAGACATACAAGCAAGTGCAGGTCGAACCAACATTGAATTCTTACTTGGGGGTCTGCCCTAAGATGGTGTATCAGAAATGGTGTCTCTGGGTCGAGCAGAAGTACAGTAGATGGGAGTGCACTTTTATATCCCATTCATTCTTAAAGGGAAACAATTCCAGAAAATTCTGCTGCTATGGAGAAACTGTGCATCCAAACAAAAAGCTGCATACAAGCACACCTTTTCCAATCAGACCGAACAATCTGAAGTTGGTATGATGTTGATATCTTGAAAACTGCGGGACCAGTTAGCGGACAAAAAATTTAAACCAAGAAGAAGAAGAATGGGGTTGGAAGAATGGGCCATGGGGTTGCTGATATCACTACTGCGACCAGCTGTGGCTGGTCATGCACCCTGAAAGAGTCACATCAAATTACTAGAAGGTGCCCGTTGTTTAGCTCAGGTCAGTCACCAGGTCACTGGACGTTAGAGAAAGTGAAAAGTAGAGTGCAATCCCTGCCAATGAAGCAACGCATAGTTAGGTTGATGACCTGTCCCTGCCAATGACCTGTCCCTGCAAATATAGCAATAATTAGATTGGAAAATCAAGAAGAAACCCTTCAGAGAGAGAGCAAAATTAATTACTTCATACATTGTTCAAAATAAATAATGCACTGGAGAGCTCATCTGTTTTAAAGTCAACAATCAAGAGAAACTTCACCTGAGTACATACAGACAGTTTAACCTCAAGCTGTTAACCACAGGAAAGCCTTTATAATAGGAAGACCAGAGTAGAGTTTACCAAGAAACTCTGCAGGGTTCTGGAACAACATCTTATGGAGAGAAAAAGACAACAACCATCTTGTCCCAGAATAATGGGAACAGAGGAGCTCATTATCCAAAACCATCCCACCTGATCTTTAAAGCATGGTGGAGGCAGTGTTGTGCCAAGGGCATGTATAGCTGGCAGTGGAACCGCTTCCTTTGTATTTATTTAAGGGATTAAGTTTGATGTTTCTTCTAGACTGGTAAGGAGTGATGAGGGAGGAGGAGGGACCACTATTATTTGAGTGTAAATTCGACAGGTTGTATCATCTTACAAATTGCTGCTTTAGGGCAAAAAGGTGAAATGTTCCGCAATGGCCAAGTGCAAAAGATTTGCTAGCAAGTATTAAAAATGACAGATTATCATTATTAATCCGACTGAACCCATACAACTGAATATAATTTCTACACCATTCACACAATTTTGATATAAATGCTCTCAAATTAAAGCTGAAACATCAACTTTGTATACATTTAATTTAGACTGAATTCCATTTGTTTAATTTCATCTCCAGTATAAGGGTGTACATTGAACAACACTGGCATCAGCCCACAGTTCCCATATTGTCATCACTTTATTTTAAGTAACACGTATTAGCAATCTTGTTATTCACTCAATAAGCCTATATTAATATTAACTGTGCATTACGCCTTATTCATTATGACCTATATTAGTACATTATTGTAAATCTTTTATGTGAAAGTCACTAATAATTGCATTGTTAGCTGTGATTTAATACATAATATACACTCGCCATCAAAAAAAAGTTGCAAATAGTTGCCAGTGGTGCTGGCTGGATGACTCATGGAGGGCATCACTGCACGGCCAAGCGTGAAACGTGAATCATTTGAATCATTGTCTCACAATGTCAAACCTACCCACCAAGGTCCATTCATGTCAGTTGATTCCTCCTATTTGTAGAACTCTTTTGGACAATGAGTGTATTATCAAATAAGACATTATAATATAATATAATATAATATAATATAATATAATATAATATAATATAATTGACTATAGCATCTGATAATATCAAGTTTATAGCTATATTACAGCTAAAGAACTAATAAGAGTTTAATAATCACTAACTCTTCAAGATGTCATATTCTAAAGTGCAGCTTAGATATATGTATGGAACACATACTGACGCATAAGTATTGAAGTATTCAATTAAGTATTCAATCCAAAAACAAAAATTCTAATACAAAATACTAATAAATAGGCATTAAGTTTTTGATACTAATTGGTAACTTCATGACATTAATTGACTTACTGGACGTCCTTCGTATTTAATCAATGGTAACACTTTAGAATATGGAGATTATGGTATTAGTGGCTTATTAAACTTGCATTAAATCTCATGCAATAAACTTCAGAGGTCACTTCATTTCACCTACAACCTATAGGAACCAAATGCAGCCTTATGCATTTACATTGTACATTATTTATAAGATGTACATGTTAATGATAATTTATGCTCAATAATGTGCATAACAAGAGCTTTACAAAACGCTTATTGAGTATTATTACTTTTTCTAACATGACTATAGGTGATTTTCATATAACAGACAACCAATTATACACTAATACAGTGTAAAATAAATAAAAATGCCTTCTTGGTGAATATGACATATGGGCTTTACCTTAAATTACCTTAATTCATTCCCAATGAAGTGTTTCCCATACATCCTTAGTTTATGGGCTACTGATAAGAGTGTTGTAGCCTGACATTTTGCAACAATGAATCGTGAGTACAGAATGCTTTACAAGCAAAGAATGCTTTACGTTAAGCCCATATTTGACATTTTAATAAGCCACTGTATTAACGATACAGCAAAGATACAGTAATAGCCCTTTTTATGTTTACAGAATTCCACTCTTTCGCTGATTTGTTCATGGTGTTCCTGCCATCAAGCCGTTTAAAATATCCATACGCAGCATTTAACCTGTGCGTGATGGCTTCCCAGCCGGGAACTGACGCTCATCCCACTGTCCATTCTTACTGGAAGCCGTCAACAAATCATTTTGATCGAGTATCCACATTGATTAGTCGTCAGGTCTAGTTGTGCAGGAGTCTACTACGATGGGAAAGTCAATGGGGATGAATGGGAATCCCTCTGCCTGCTGAGCGTGAGCGGCCCATAAATATGGCCACGGGGTTGTCCGAAGAGCGCATCGTAAGCTGAGCTGATGGTCCTTTGCCGGGAAGCGTGCTTGCAAATGGACAATTTCCCTTCACATACCTGTCAATCAGTGGAGCCTGGAACGACCCACTGCTGCAACAGTTGGCAAGATTCATCTGGGTCTGTCTGTCTAATGATACTGCTTAGCCGCTCAGATTGCTAATATAGGCAGGAGCAACCTGTGTTGACCTATGGTCCTAAATCAGGGGTCACCGACCCTCTTCCCGCTATCCTGCACAGTTTAGTTCCAACCTGCATCTAATGTGAAGCCTCCTCCTCACCTAGTACTGACGCATCTGCGATATCCAGTGGAGGTTTGAAGGGGTCTGGGACCCCTGAATGTATCACAATTCCTGGGGGACCCTGAAAATAGACTTGTACTGGCATCCAAAAAAAGTAGGAAGGAATGCATGTCTGGAAGAAGAAATGCTAAACCAAACATTTAATGCTCACTGAAGCTAGTATCAGTGTGAGCAGCTAGCTAACACTGGCTTAGTGAGCCCAAATGGAACCCCCTGGATATCAGGACGTATTTCACACCATGCATCTGATCCAGCCAATCAAGAGCTCCTCAAGACGTTAATGAGCTCTGGAGCAGGTATTACAGAATGTGATGATAACTACACTGCATGGGGTGGATTATCGCAGGACACCATTAGGAACCTCTACAACTCCATGCTGAGACGTCTGGCATGTTGCATTAGCAAACATGGCAGCCCGATGCCATACTGAGAGACACTACTTCTGTATGTGTAGCTCAATAAATATTGGTCATATCAGTCTAAAAGTATCATCATTTATTGCTCCTGGTAACCTTTATCTTCCTTCCCAGTAGCACTGCATTTCCTTCTGGGTGCATCTATTCTTTTGATGACGAGTGTAAACATGCTATGCTGAGTGTAGCCGTGTTAAGTAGCTTTTAAGATGCTCTGTTAAGTAATATGTGCTCAGTGAATTTACATAAATCACACATGGGTTTTAAATAACTGGACTGATCATTTTTATGTATTACTCATATTCATCTCAATGTGATTATGTTTTACTAATTAAAGTAAAAAAAAAAAAGATCAAAAAGTTAGGTTTGAGTTAGACCTACTTATTTTAAGTTATTATTCTGCTACTGAGCTGCTATAGAATTACACTCAGCAGTAGGGTGGGTGGCAACTCGCACCTACAGCCAATAGCAATGCGGCTAGACAGTTAACTGTAGTCTATATGAAAGAAACACACACAGTGGAGGAAGGAGGAAACACAACACAAAGATGGTGAGTAGAAACAGCAGAACAATATGCAAACTGATGAAGCCAAGAGCCAATAGGAAAGATGTTGAGTTTTACTCAACCAGATTACACTTATGAAGTCAATTAGGAAGTCAATCTGACCATTCAGTTCATTTCATTGTAACAACACAGCTGACTCAGTTTCACAGACTTACATAAATTTATTAGTAAAGCCAACAAAAACAAATTGATTAAAACCAACAACACAGCAATTTCATGCCCCGTTTCACCACTGTCCCATTTCACCACTGTTCCATTTCACTATTGTCCAATTTCACGACTGTTGCATTTCACCACTGTCCCATTTCACCACTGTCACATTTCACCACTCTCCCGTTGGACCATTGTGCCATTTCACAACTGTCCTATTTCACCACTGTCCCATTTCACCACTGTCCTATTTCACCTCGGTCCCATTTCACCACAGTCCCATTGTACCACTGTCCCATTTCAACAGCCCCACTATTGTCATGTCACGATTGTGACACTAGGCGGTAGTAAAACACCAAAGATGACTCACACGCGGTCTGAAAGGGGACAGGCGTGTTTGATAGACAGTCAGTTACAGGGAAAGGCGCCGCTCTCTCGCTACAGAGAAACACTGTGCGTGCGAGTCCAGAGCCGCTTACTCGATCCGTCTCTGTGTTAAAAGATCGACCAGTGCAATTTCCTCAGCTCTCATTGACACGGGTCGCTTAGTGCGACCCCCGGCCCGCGCTGAAAGACTGCGGTCCGTTATCTTTGTATCTCTTTATTTCTCTTCACGGCTGCGGGCTGTTTTCCGGGAAAGTTTTGTTCATCCCTAGAAGGTTAATTTATTTGTTTATTTATGTATGTATCTATCTATCTCATCTTCACGCTGCTCGTTTAGCATGTACCACTCACAAGTTTGCTGGTCCTACATACCCAGAACTGGTCTTCTATTAGTCTTTCTCCCCACTGCACTTCACCACTTCATTACACGCCCAGCATTGAAGGCTCCATATTACAAAGGGAATGGTTCTATTCGGAACCATGTGTTTCTACATTTCTAGACTTGAAACTACAGAGTTCTAGGGGTTTTCTTAAAGGATAAAGTTAATAGTTCTATTTAGAACCATTTACCTGCTTATATAGTTCTTTGCATGGTGAAATTGTTCTTCAGACTAATGGAGAATGTGTTGTATATGGTTCTATAAAGAACCATAGTGGTACTCTATATAACTAAAATGGTTCTTTTATTGTTACCATCCCGACATTGTTGCAATAGCAGAACCCTTTTTAATAGCAGAAACTTTTTTTCTTTAGTGAAAGGAATTAATCTGTTTAGAGCCATTTGTTCTATATAACTCATTTGCATCCTTAAATGGTTCTTTGCATAGTGAAATTGTTCTCTGAACTGATGGGGAATGTGTTGTGATTCAAGCTGAACATTGTAGCACCAGCAGAACCTTTTTCAATAGCAGAACCTTTTATCATTAGTAAAATTACTTATTGTGTTTAGAACTACACGTTCTATATAGAACCATTTGGATGCTTAAATGGTTCTTTGCATGGTGAAATTATTGTTCCGACTGATGTTGTATGCGTGATGTGTTGTAAATGATTCTCAATAGAACCTTTTTAAAGTGGTCCTATATAGCACCAAAAAGGTTCTTTTGTTGTTATAAGCTTGACATTGTAGCAACAGCAGAACCATTTTTATTAGCAGGTGCTTTAGTGAAGGGAATGTTTCTGTTTAGATACATACCCTTTTTTTAAGAGTAGAACCTTTTTTATCAAGGGTTCCTTAATAAAGTTAATGCACCATTGAGTTCTATATAGAACCATTTGCATGCTTAAATGTTCTTTGCATGATGAAATTGTTTTTTCAAACTGATGGAGAAGGGGTTGTATATAGTTCTATATATAACCTTTATGAAAATGGTTCTATATAGCACCTAACAAATAGCAGAACATTTTTCAATTCCAGAAATATTTTTAATAAGGGTTCTTTAGTAAAGGGAATGTTTCTGTGTGGTTACATGGGCTCTAGATGAATAGCATGTTTGCATGCTTAAATGGTTCAGGTGAAATGGTTCTTCAGATTGATGGCAAATGTGTTGTAGATGGTTCCATATAGAACCTTTTTGTTAAAGGTTCTATATATGCTTTTAAAATAAATGGTGTTCAGTGATTCTTTAGTGAACTCAGTGGTTTGGTTTGGAACCATGGGTTCTATGTAGAACTATTTGGTCGCAAAATTTGACTTCTTGGGGGGATGGTGAGATAGTTCTTCAGATTGACTCTATATAGAACCTTTTTTATATTGGTACTATACAGCATCAAAAAGGTTGAATTGTCTTCTATAGTCTTGTAACAAGAGCAGAACCCTTTTTAAATAGCAGAACCTTTATTCTTCACGGGTCAAGAGAATGGTTCTGTTTAGAACCATGAGCTATATATACAATCACTTACAAACTTGTTCTTCAAATTGGGAAATGGTTCTTCACAATGAATGTGTTATATATGGTTCTGTGTAGAATGTTTTGGGAAATGGTTGCATAGAGCACCAAAAGGGTTCTACTGTAATTAAATTGTCAAGCTTACTACATTCTCTAGCAATCTGAAGAACCATTTCACCATGCAAAGGACCATGTAAGCAGATTCTCAACAGAACATGTGTCCTCAGCCTGCAGAGTGAGTTCTCTCGATCTGTGTTGCTCAGTGTATGTATTCCGTTCCATCCTCTTCGGTGAACGTGGCCACACTGATAAACGGGCCGTACTGCGGAGTCCTGGTGGCGCGCGCACGGGCTATGTTAATGAGGGAGGTGTTTTATCATTAATGCACGTTTTCAGTGAGGTTCTACTGACACAGCTGAGCCCCCTGTGAAAGACCACCGTTCTGCCTCCTCTGTAGTAGCAGTGCTCCTCCTCGGTGATGGGAATAGGCCTGTTAACCCGCAGTAAACTCCAGCGCGCCCCTCCGCGTGCCCAGGGCGCGTTATTGTGCTGTTTATTGATAAATGATATTTATTATGGGAAGTTTGTCGTTTGGGGGGGTTCCTTCCTTCTGGAGGAATTTCTGTTTCCAGCTGCTAATTCAGGAAGCCATATGAGCTCGAGGTGACTGCAGCGCTCCTCTCTTCCCTCCTCCCGGGCTTTTAAAGTCCGCTCACGGTGGTGGAGGTGAAGGCTCGAGCAGGTCTCGGTGGGCTTTGCATTGTGGGCAGCTGATGAGCTCGAACTGAGCTCTGCGCGACGAGGAGCGCGCGCTGCTCTCGGCGTTGGAAGATAAAGCTGGGAAAGTTTTGCAGGGCGTGTTAGTGCCGCTGCGCGAGCTCCGCCGGTCTGAAGCTGAAAGGCTCAGCGGGACACGGCGGTCCGCTCGCTCGCTTGCTCGCTCGAGCGCCTCCTCCTCCGCCTCCTCCTTTTTCTCCTTTCCTCCTCCTTCTTCTCCTGTATTCAGCGCTACATTGCTCGCGCCGCTCCCGCGCTCTCGAGCTGTGAATGCAGCAGATTTCAACTGGCTCGGGAAAGTGAAGACAAGGTTGTGTTTATTAAACGATCGCGAGACAGCAGTTAAACATAATAATAATACAAATAAAAATAATGTTAATGATAATAGCATTTTTTCTTCTTCTTCTTCTTCTTCTTCTTCTTCTTCTTCTTCTTATTATTATTATTAGTAGTAGTAGTATGTACATTAAACAGTTTTTTGTGAACAGCAATAAGCAATAATAATATTAATAGTTATAAAAAGAATAAAAAGTATAATAAAAAAGTATAATAATATATTAAATATATAAAACGCATATATATAT
>CM067488.1:26025361-26054080 GCA_034552555.1 Semaprochilodus insignis
TATATATATATATATATATATATATATATATATAGTGTTCTTCTGGTCTGAAAAAAAATAAAAAAAAGCTCAAAAGTGAAAGCTATGAGCAACACCAAAGCAGTCCGGAAGCTGTTAGTAACAGAAAACAATGAAAGCTTACACCACTAAATAGGAACTAAATGTAAAAGACTAAAATGAAACTAATAAAAAAGTAGATTCATTTCCACACACATGTACAACAATAGCTGTGGTAAAATGACTCACTTAGTCAATTACAGAGAACATGGTATTTTTCTACACATTTTAGTGGTGAGGTTTTCATAATGGGAAAAAAAAGAAATGTGAAGCAACTTTGCCTTTAATTATTATATTGCATTAAAATGTGCAACTCTCTGTAGAAAATGTATGAATTATTTTCATTTAGAAAGTCTCACTATGCCATTTGACCAGGGACAAAATCTTGCACACAACCTTACTAGAGAAGAAGTGAGTGAAATTTCATATAGAAAATACATGTCAAATTATTCAAAATTTGACTTAAATATAAGCCATTGAGTGAACGCAGGCACACTACCAGTCCAAAGTTTAGACACTCCCAACTAAACTGTATGTCTCTACAGACTCAGACTCTGTACAGAGTCTACAGACTTACACTTAACTGTTCCAACTGATGAGATGTCTGAAACAATACATATCCTGATATACCACATATACTCGATGTAGATTTAAAAGCTCTAGTTACTCTTTCAATGTAGTGAATATTCATGATGGACAGACCAATAGAATTGGTCCAGAACTGCTTAGAAATTAGCCTTGTTATATCAACCTCCACTGCAGGTTAAGAAAGCTGTTTTATCCTCCTGTAAAATTCCATTTTGGAAAGTTTTAAGGTGGACTGCATAATTCCATGAGTGCTATTTTGTAGTTTGATGTCTTCACTTTTATTCTAAAGTAAAGCATTAAGCTAAACAGGACAACCTTCTATGAGTAGCCGTGTCTAAACTTTTGACTGGTAGTGTAGTTACTACTTATCTGTGGGTAAACTTTATTTAAAACTCCTAGGAATTACTGACTGGTGACTTTTGGTGGCCCATGAAAACAGTAGTAGAAGTTTCAGCATTCTGCACAGCTGTACTGAAGGCACTTGAGATGCATTCATCGCTGGTTAGTTCAGTGTCTAAGCTGAACGTCTGAGCTAAATTCTAACAAAAGTGGACGATGATGATGATGATGATGATGGGGATAGTGCGGAATCTGGACGGCCTGTTGTGTTCCCAGGCGCTGCGCAAATCTGTGTGTGTGTGTTTCTGAGAGGGGCCACTATGGGTTGTGACCATGATGGATCACATGTGCTGAAGGGTTTGATTGATCAGACGGAAGCTGCTGGGTTTGGTCAAGAGGTCTGATTATGTCCTGGGAATTCTCCTTCTTCTGGATTTTTTTCCCCTTCTGTGATTGAGCGTGCAAGAGAGAGAGAAAGAGAAGGAGAGAGAGAGTTAGAGGGGTTTGCTTGAGACAAGAATCGGGGGGTGCAGATGACAGTGACACAGTTTCCCTCATCCATCAACGCCCCCATGTCCCTCATGTCTCCCACATCCCTGCTCTCTCTCTCCACTCTCTCGTCCCGTTTGTGCACGTTAATGCCTTAATGAGAGCGTGTCTGAGAGCGAACTGAAGTGGTCAGGTCGACTGTTTATTTATCCGCTGCTCTGTGATTGGTCAGAGGTCAGGTCATGTGGTTGTTTATTTGTAGATTTGATTGGTGTGACTGATGGCTCTATCATACATACCCCACAGGGAATTCTGGGGGTTGTAGTTCAGGCCGTTTAATCCCTCTAAGCGCCAGGTTCTAGATCATCGGCAGCAGGCGTGTCCTAAACTGATCTAAAACATCTAAATTAGATGCTAATTAGCGAGAATGTTAATGGATTGATGTCATCTATCGTCACTGTTCAAAGAAAAACATGTCCTGCCATATTTTGTCGATTTTTACCTTTAGGCATCATTTGAACACAGCAGCAGCTTTTTACATTGTGTGTAAATTTCATGATGAATAAACCAACAGAAATGACCCAAAATTGCTTGCAAAAAAGTCTGGTTCCATTGACTTACATTAAAAGTAATTAGGTTTTTGCCCTCTCCTGTAAAGTTGTTATTTTTAAGCTACGAGGTACTTTGGACAGCAACGTTATGTTAAGGCTCATCCATTGCGTATACCTTTGTTAAAGCCGTTCGATGGCATTGCAATCTACAGTATTTACGCCACTGGTAACCACTAAGAAAGCAGTCTAAACATCTCCAGTGTACATATGATTTTAAGTGGAACATGTGCCAAGCAGCCACTTGTTATATCTGCAAAAATGTTAACCTAAGGATGACATTGGATCATAATGATCTGAGGAAGATCACATACTGAAATCAGGACGTGCCAATGCCAAAAGTGTGCACTAATCTCAGCTTGACCACTTGGATATTGATATTGGACATAACAAAATAACTCAACACTCCCCGAAGTGTTGCGGGTTTCTTTATCATCTCTCTGAATGCTGCCCCTGCCATCTAGTGTCCCACTACAAAGCCTTTTGGGGAACACTTCTAAATGTCAATTTGGATTGACCAATTCACCCTTAATGAATGATCTTGAAGTGGAAATTAGAGTTAGCGCTAGCATTTCTCTGTGTGGGAAATTTGGGTGGACTTAGCTGCCGCACTCCAAGGGCCTTTTCTGAGTGCAATCCTGAATAAACCAGATTGAGTTGAAAACAGGAAGAAAAAAACTAAATAAAAGAAATAAGCAAAAATAAGAAAGAGAAAGAAATAAGAAAGCAACACAAAGGGTTCTTTGATAGCCGTATTTGACAAAAAGAACCTTGGTTCTTGGACTAGTTCACATTCAGGCTTTGTAGGTGCAATCCAAAGAACCAGCCTGTGTTTGTACCAGCTTTTATTGGAACCAAGGAACGTCAAAGCATGGGCGCTGCACAGCGGTAGTAAACAGTGGCAACAAGATGGTGGAGCGTATAGATTACCTGTGAGCATTTGTGCTATTATTCCAGATGTTTGTTTATATCCAGAGAGCAAGAAGGGACCAACGACTGGAAAAAGGAAGACATAAAAGAGGTTCTTCAGCAGGCCACTGGGTGTCGCCATTGTTGCTATCTTTTTCCTCAGCGCCACAGATATCATCATGGTTCGTGCAGAAGAACCTACTGTTCTTTGGTATTAGCTGGGAACTAACTTTTCAGGTTCTGAACCTACTTACTTTTGGTGGAAATGAGCTGAACAGTTCAAAATTAGGTGCGTGAACCAGAGCGGAACCTGTTCCACTTTGGAAAAGGCCTATGAGCGATGCCACAGAAGACCTACTTTGGTTCCATGAAGAACCATGTTTGCAATTGTTCTTAAGGGAACCGTAAACTCAAACAATGGTTCTCTTAGGAAACCAATAGTGTTTCTTCAACACCATCCCAGCATTTTGGGGTGAGAGAGGTTTCTACTCAGTAAGGAGAGAGATAGAAAGAGAGAAAGGCAGGGGGTGGGGGGCGGTGCAACATTCTGTTGAATATCAATGTCCATCCTGAGCATCCAGGGCCGGAGTGAGAGTGGTGTTGTTTAGATTGATTTACAGAAAGGCCACAGTTCAGTGTACTCTGTGCATCTGCTTTAATTTGTACCATTTTGCTGATTAAATAGATTCACTTTGCATCACTGCTGAGATTAGTCTCCCATGTCCAGGCTTGATCTCGTAACCAGAATGTTTGGATAGAACATGTTATAGAGGTTTCATAGGGGACGCATCAGAGCCAATTTATGGGGCGTTTCTCGCATTATAGCATGACTGCAAAAATGCTGCATGGCACCCACAAGGGAGGGGTGAACTGGGCTAAAAGGCTAAAATCAAGGGATTAAACTTGTTTCTAGACATTTATCATCAAACAAAAAATCAATCAATGGAAACAAAGATAGCAAAAAGGTTTTTGGAAGTAGTGTGATGGTGTACTGTAACTCAGTAAGTGTAATGTGTTAGTGTACTGTAAGTAGTGTGATGGTGTACAGTAACTCAGTAAGTGTAATGCGTTAGTGTACTGTAAGTAGTGTGATGGTGTACAGTAACTCAGTAAGTGTAATGTGTTAGTGTACTGTAAGTAGTGTGATGGTGTACTGTAACTCAGTAAGTGTAATGTGTTAGTGTACTGTAAGTAGTGTGTCGGTGTACTGTAACTCAGTAAGTGTAATGTGTTAGTGTACTGTAAGTAGTGTGTTGGTGTACAGTAATCCAGTAAGTGTTAGTGTACTGTAAGTAGTGTGTTGGTGTACAGTAATCCAGTAAGTGTTAGTGTACTGTAAGTAGTGTGATGGTGTACAGTAACTCAGTAAGTGTGATGTGTTAGTGTACTGTAAGTAGTGTGTTGGTGTACAGTAATTCAGTAAGTGTAATTTGTTAGTGTACTGTAAGTAGTGTGTTGGTGTACAGTAACTCAGTAAGTGTAATGTGTTTGTGTACTGTAAGTTAGTGTGTTGGTGTACAGTAACTCAGTAAGTGTAATGTGTTAGTGTACTGTAAGTTAGTGTGTCGGTGTACAGTAACTCAGTAAGTGTAATGTATTAGTGTGCTGTAAGTAGTGTGTCGGTGTACAGTAACTCAGTAAGTGTAATGTGTTAGTGTGCTGTAAGTAGTGTGTCGGTGTACAGTAACTCAGTAAGTGTGATGTGTTAGTGTGCTGTAAGTAGTGTGTCGGTGTACAGTAACTCAGTAAGTGTGATGCGTTAGTGTACTGTAAGTAGTGTGATGGTGTACAGTAACTCAGTAAGTGTAATGCGTTAGTGTGCTGTAAGTAGTGTGTCAGTGTACAGTAACTCAGTAAGTGTAATGTGTTAGTGTGCTGTAAGTAGTGTGTCGGTGTACAGTAACTCAGTAAGTGTAATGTGTTAGTGTGCTGTAAGTAGTGTGTCAGTGTACAGTAACTCAGTAAGTGTAATGTGTTAGTGTACTGCAAGTAGTGTGTCAGTGTACAGTAACTCAGTAAGTGTAACGTGTTAGTGTGCTGTAACTGGTGTGCCGGTGTACAGTAACTCAGTAAGTGTAACGTGTCAGTGTGCTGTAACTGGTGTGCCGGTGTACAGTAACTCAGGAAGTGTAACGTGTTAGTGTGCTGTAAGTGGTGTGTTGATGTACTGTACCTCAGGAAGTGTAACGTGTTAGTGTACTGTAAGTAGCGTGCTGGTGGACAGTAACTCAGTAAGTGTAACGTGTTAGTGTACTGTAAGTAGCGTGTTGGTGTACAGTAACTCAATAAGTGTAATGTGTTAGTGTACTGTAAGTAGCGTGTTGATATACAGTAACTCAGTAAGTGTGATGTGTTAGTGTACTGTACGTAGTGTGTTAGTATACAGTAACTCAGTAAGTGTGATGTGTTAGTGTACTGTATGTAGTGTGTTAGTATACAGTAACTCAGTAAGAGTAATGTGTTAGTGTATTGTAAGTAGTGTTCTGGTGTGAAGTAACTCCGTAAGCGTACCGTGTTAGTGTATTTTACCTCGGGGACCTCTACTTTAACTCAACTACATAGTTTGTGTACCTCATTCAACACTGAGGTGGCCTTTAAAAGCATTCAGAAATATGCCAAGAGTGTTGAAATATACTATGACGATTGTGCACAACATCTCCACTGAAAGTCATTCGTTTTGGACTTGCATGAGATTGCAAACTCAGAAGACATTGTTGAAGGCCAGCTCCTCTGGCTGAACGTTTTCTGAGAGTACCCATATTTTCAGCAGCACCAAACGTTTAAGGATATGTCCCCGGCACATATTCTAGGTGCAAGTAGCATAGCTTCCAAAGGTCTGGTGTATCAATCTGTTTAGTGGGATGCGTATACATTAGTAGGTCTAAGGGAAGGTCTGAGTAGGCCTTGAGGTGCTGTCCCATGTGAGCGTCTGGACGCTATGCACTGTGCTCTGTACAGTGTGAGAACTGTGTGTGTGTGTGAGGGGAGGCATGGGAACCTTTCAGTTGTGTTTACCGCAGGGAAACCAGTACCAGCACAGAACAATGAACTAACCCTCTCCCTGCCCTGGGCCCTAAGGTCAGACAGGCTCTGATAGAGATATGCGCACACGCACACATACAAAGACCCGCCAGCGAGCTGCCGACAGTCTGCCCAGGGTGTGTGCCAAGGTTGAGGTCATTATCTACATACAGATTCAAAAAACGAAGCATATTTTTGTGCACTGTGTTAGAAAGAGAAAGAGAGAGAGAGAGAGAGAGAGAGAGAGAGCACTTGTGTTTGTCATTAGTTGCTTTCTCACTTTGTTAATGGGCGTGTTTGCTTCAACTCTATTTGTTAGTTCAGGAGAAGGATGGTTGCCTCCCACACTTCATTCTTTGTGTGTGCATGTATGTGTGTGTGTGTGTGTGTGTGCGTGTGTGTGTGTGTGTGTGTGAGTGTGTGTGTGTGCATGTTTTGAGTTACCTATTTTGGGTTTGTATTAACCTGTTTGTGCATACCATATCCCAAGCCATGTTTCTATTGTCTGGCTGCTGTAGACCGTGGGTACATTCAGCACACAGGGGCAGAATGGCTCTCAGCAGCCAGCGTGCACAATGGAGTTTGTCCGCTAATTAAAGTCTTACAGATTGTGCATTCTAATGTTTCCCTCAGCAGGGACATGCAAGTATAGCTCGCATTAAAGCAGTAGACGGGCCAAATATAACCCAGTTTACACTTGTAGCCCAATTGCAGTAGGTCAGCCAAGACGTGGTATGGGTCTCAGGGTTTGCTTCTTTAGTGTAGAAGTACAAGCCCTTATTACATGTTAGCATCCTTAGGCTTGTAGCTCAGGTGTACAACTGAAGAAGTCAATTTCAGACTGGAAATATTTCTTGGCTAATCGGCTACATTTGGGGTACATTTTTGGCCTGACCAACTAGTTATCCCATTTTCAGCCTCAAGGACATAAACTTAACAATTTATATTTAACAGAGAGTTATATCAGCGTTTTCAGTATTCACTGTGTTGAGGTTTTTAAGGACACCTGCTTTCAGTTTTGTGAAGAAATCTGCAGGCATGTATGCATGTCTATAAGTTCAGTCTGAGAAGTTGGTTCCATTTTCTGCCTCTCACAATACAAGTAATTTGTTTCCTGTCCCAAACACGCTCTATGATGCTGAGGTCTGGGATCCACTGTTCTGAGAACACCAGTAGCTTCTTTGTTTGGTTGGCAAATCTTTGTCTCTTTGTCCTACTTCCTTCTCAGTAAAGGCTTCTTGGCATGTACACATGCTTTCAGATTTCTCAAAGATGCGTGGTTTACGTAGCATGTTCAATATATCTTTTTACATTATCGTTTTTTTTCCATTATTAGTTTTCAACGTGACTTGACTTCAGCAGATTCCATTTACATTGTGTGACAATTTCAACGTGAACGGACCAATAGAAATACTCCACAGTGGCATGGAATGAAACGTCTTTACATTAACTTACACTGAAAGTAAAGAATGTTTTTGCCCTCTCCTATAAAGTTAATATTTTGGAGATGATACTTATTTTTCTTTGGACAGCTACACTACTAGTCAAAAGATTGGACACGACTACTCATAGAAGGTTCTCCTTATGTTTAGCTTAATGCTTTACTTTAGAATAAAAGTGATATCAAACTATAAAATACAATCATGGAATTATGTAGACCACCTTAAAGACCTCCAACAAAGACCATGGAACATTACAGGAGGAATAAACAGCTTTCTTAACCTGTAATGGAGGTTGATATAAAAAAAAGAGACATGGTGGTATATGGGAGTATATCTGGTATATCAGGATTTGTATTGTTTCAGACATCTCATCAGATGGAACTGTTAAGTGTAAGCCTGTAGAGTCTTTAAGATCGCCAACAACATCCATTTAGTTGGGTGAGTAACTGGTAGTGTACAATATTAATATTTATAGATAGAATAATTTAATTACTCCAGTTTGGGAAGATGCTGTTTGTTTTGTTGATTGTTTTCCATTGACTTTACCCTTCTTCTCCTTAGAAACATCAGCTGAAACTTAAATAACTTGTAAAAGTGGTCTCAGACTTTTGTACAGTACTCTTCTATCCGTCCTCTGTATCTCCATGTCTTGGACTCGGACCCTGCCTCGTTCTCATTCTTACTTTGTTACACACACACACACACACACACACACACACACACACACACACACACAAACTCAAACGCACACACTCACACACATACACTGTATTCTTCTAGAGTCAGTGCAGTACCCAATGTGTGTGTATGTGTGTGTGTGAGTGAGACAGCGCAAGAAGATAAAGTGGAAAGAAAGGAGTTCATGCTCATATTGTGTTGCAGAAGGTCAAAGGACAGGAAGATGTGAGGACACACATCATCTTAGTCAAATGCACACACCCACCCGCACACACACACATGCACACACACACACAAAATCTCTGAGCAAGCTCTTTTGTAATGAATAACCTCTCCCCTCTCCGGACAGATAGGAAAGCAAATATCTGCAGACGATAAAAGTATTTCATAAATTATGTGAGAATGGCTTTGACTTTGACTTTTCACACACTGGGAAAATATTTATCTTTCGGTCAGCGCTAACTCACCAGCAAGTGCCTTCTCACATTCAGAAGATATGCGCTGTAGCTCTGCCCTCATGTTGGTTTAATTGACCAGTTGCTGCTGTTTTGTAAAGTTTACAGAATTGCCAAAGATAAACAGTTTATTTATGTTCAGTATATCTTTTAACGCTATCGTTTTTTTTCTATTTTTAGTTTTCGACGTGACTTGACTTCACCAGATTCCTTTTACATTGTGTGACAATTTCAACACGAACGGACCAATAGAAACGCTCCAAAATGGCATTGAATTAAAACTCTTTAAAAACATTAAGTTTTTGCCTTCTCCTGTAAAGCACAGCTATCCTACCAGTCAAAAGTTAAGACACATCTACTCATAGAATTGCCAAAGGTTGAAGACCACCGGTTACAATTCTAATTGAAAACAAGTTAACAGATCCGTCTTAAGTAAGGCTTTTCTTTTTGGCAAATTTCTGTTTATTTGCTGAGTTTAACATTTTGAAAAAAAAAATCATAAACAGAGGCCAATTTACTCTAAGCAAATAAATAAATAAATAAATAAATAAAATACAATGAAAATAAAATAAAAACAGTAGCAGGGCCCACTGGATGCACATTTTGAAATTAGCTGAAACTCTAGGTTCCTGAGTGGCTCCAAAAACAAAATTACATCTTGGCAAATATCAAACTCTTTTATCTAGTTTATATTCTATTAATATTTCTCATTCTTAGATTGTTGTATGAATATTATACCATTATGTAACTTATTTCTAGACATTAGAATTTAGTAATTTTATTAAGCATAATGAAGTCAGTATATTGGCATGTAGTTTTGATTGTGAAATTGTGAAAATACCTACCAGTATAGTGATATAATTTGGGATGGTATCTTTGATAAGGTACGCTACCAGTCAAAGGTTTAGACATGGCAACTCATAGAAGGTTCCACTTATGTTTACTTTACAGGAGGATAAAACATCTTTCTTAACCTGCAGTGGAGGTTGACATAACAAGGTTATTTTCTAAGCAATTTGGACCAATTCTATTGGTCTGTCCATCATGAATATTCACTAAACTGAAAGAGTAACTAGAGCTTTAAAAATGTCCAGAAAAAAAGAGCTAAAAGTTTTTTGTGCAACTATATATATATATATTAGAGGTGGAAATATGGATATTAGAGGTGGAGATTTGGCAGAAATATAATACTGTGATACAACAAGAGTATATGTGGTATATCAGGATATGTACTGTTTCAGACATCTCATCATTTAGAGCTGTTAAGTGTAAGCCTGTACAGTCTTTAAGATCACCAACCACATCCATTTAGTTGGTTGGGTCCAAACGTTTGACTGGTAGTGTAGATGAAATTAATGAGTAGTGATGGCTTCTTCCAGGAAGCAATAAGAGTCGTAATTCCAGTACATTGTAAGGGAGGTAATTAATAACTTGTAATGAATTCCTTTTTTGAGTAATTGCCCCAGCACTGGTGCTGTCTGTGCTAACACTAGCTTTATGTACGCTCTGCTGAGTCTGGGAAGCGTTCTGTTCTGTCTGAGAAAATGAAGTTAAGCTTTGGGAGTTTAGCAGCAAATGTTTTGCTTTCCTCCCTCTTTCTGCATTTCTCTCCAGCACTTGAATCACTTTATTTTATTTTGCTTCTCATCAACCAGAAAATAGAAGGATCTTCTCTCCAAATGTAGATTATCACATAATGGCCTTCCTTAAGGCAGCATTACTTTCACAAACTACTAACAACATCAACACACAACATTTAAGTCCCTTTCTATGAGAGCGTGTGCACCTAGCACAAGCCTTTACGCATGACCGTTCACATGGCAATTTGTAGCCACAAATTAATTTATAAAGATCTGGCTCAGTTTCCATTCAGCTGGTAGAATGGCCAACCAATGAATCTAACCAATGATCGCTCTAAATGAATCCAACCAATGCCTGCTCTAAATGAATCCAACCAATGGCTGCTCTGAATGAATCCAACCAATGCCTGTTCTAAATGAATCCAACCAATGGCTACTCTGAATGAATCCAACCAATGCCTGATCTAAATGAATCCAACCAATGGCCTCTTTGCGTGAATTCAACCAATCACTGCTCTAAATGAATCCAACCAAATGCCATTCTGAATTGAATCCATTGTAGTCAGTCTTCAAAGTCACTCAGTTTCTCAGTGATTTCTTTAACAATTGGAAGCCAGCAAAAACAATGTTCTCATTTAGTAGCTTCATCCTGCAGATACCCAAGTGACCATTCTACTAGCTGAATGGAAATTGAACCAGATCTTTTTGATTGATATAATCATTTGTCCCCACATTTCTGTCATCGATTTACCTACGACACTGTTGGCTCTCTATGTCAAGCTAGTAGTAATAAGGAAATAAGGGAGGGGTGAGATCCACCTGCTATGAAAACAGTTCACACCTCTCCAGAAAGATGGTCACGCTAAGATAAAACGACAACTGCAGCTGTGTTGATATTGAAAGATATTGCCACAACTAAAAATAGCATTTAAATATAGATAGATATTATCTATATAGATATAGATATTTACCACAACTAAAAAATAGCACAATAAAAAAAAACTTTTTAAAAAGTTAACCAGCTTGCTAATCTACAAAGACCTAATGATTTTCCTAATGATTTTGTAAAACTCAGTTCCATCAAAATATTGTGCACAGAAAAACATGCATCTCCATCAGAGACCATCTTTACAATTGTGTAATCATTTTACGACCAATGGAGCAAAAGAACTGCTCCAGAATCACACGAAATAAAGTCTGTTTACATTGACTTACAGGTTTTTGCCCTCTCCTGTAAAGGTACTACTTTGGGCATACAAGGTTGTGTATGCGACAATATATTCCATCAATGTTACTGAAATTAAGATATAAGCTCTGCGTGTTTAAGCTGGTAGTAACTTCAGGTTCCTGCAGATGGCGCTGCACGAGGATGATGGGGCTATAAATACCTGTGGGGTGTGAGTGACGAGATTCATAGATTGAGAAGAGGAGCTACAGTGCAGTGAATGTCTCGTTCCATGTGTGGAAAATGGCTCCAAAGCAGATGTTAATGATTGGCTAAGGAGTGACTGCATTTGGGCGTGCCAAAGACCATAGTGTGAAGGAAGTAGCTGAATCTGCAGGTGTATGGAAGTGTACGGTCATACGGGTCTACCAGCAGTGGCTAAAATCACAGTCTACAGGAAACTCTCCTCAGAATTGTGCCAGTGAAGACATCCACCAAATCTGGCCCAGCTGCACAATTCAAGAGTGATGCAAGAGTGTCTGAACATTGATGTGGCCTACATCCAGAAACTTGTCCAGTACATGCCAAATCCAATCACAGTTGTTTTGGTGCTCATGGAGGTATTAGATACATTTCAGTCACAGGTAACTCATTTTTGTCTGGTGAGCTGATATTGCATTGGGCCCCCAAAAATCAGGTGGAAAAAATCTTTATCGGTATTGTGAAAAGAGCTTAAAAATGGGGTTGAACAAGTAGGTGTCCCCATAAAATGTTCAACCAGCAGTGTAGTTATCTATAGAGTGTATGATACGTGAACTTCAACCCTTGACCCTTGATATCCTTGACTCAGGTGTGAGGGGAACACTGAGTACTTTGTCTGTCCCAAACGTTTCCTTTCCTACTGAGCTGGCAGGTCAGCCTGGGCTGAGCCGTGGCTGTGTGTGTTTGTTTGTGTGTGGGTGTGGGTGTGTGTGTGTGAGTGTTAGATGAAAGGAAGGCAGTCGTGATTAGTGCGAGCCCTGTCGTTACCTATGAGGGGGATTTCAGACGTGCGGCGAGGCGGCTCCAACTGGATCAGATCTGTTCCATTCCGACCCGGAGATGAGACACACACAGACACACACAAAACGCTTCTGGAGGAAGAGAGTGAACAATAGAGACAGTGGAGATTCCCTTCCTCTCCCAGCGGCATTCCAAAGATTCCCAGTGGCCGGAATTCCAGCCCTAGCCCAGGAATCTCGCTCTGGCCTTTGATGAGCTCCGTTCCCTTTGCTTCCTGAGATTGTGGCTCAGCTGCAAACAGAAAAACAACTGATGAGAGAGAAAGAGAAAAAGACAGTGAGATTTAAGATCACTCTTGACCTTTTTGGCCTTTTCCGCAGGACCTGAACTCTAAGACAGGTATACATCTACACACACTACTGACATTCTCCTCACTCTCTTATACAGCTGTATGCAAAAGGTTGAGCACCACAGTCAAATTACATGCTCCACTGCAAAAAATCATCATCGAAAGAACAGTTGCACCCAGAAGGGAGTGTGGGATTGCAATGATTGGGAATTGGGAAGGAAGATAAAGGTTACCAGGAACAATAAATGATGTTAAATTTAGACTGATATGGGCAATATTTATTGAGCTACACATACAGAAGTAGTGTCTCTCAATATGGCGTCAGGCCACCATGTTTGCTAACGACACATGTCAGATGACTGGCCATGCAGCTTAAATAATTCTCACACAGTTCCTGCAGATTGTGCGGTAGGGGTGGAGGTGGAGTGACACCAGGCCTTCTGGACGTGTGACTCATGACAACAAACATCTTGGCGCTGACCACGGTGCCTCCATCCACAGCTTTGTTGGTTGTCTCCACTTGATTAATTAATTGCTGGCTATTTATGCACCATAGTTTTCATGCATTGACTGATTGAACTGGGTCGAAAGTAATACCTGTTGAATGTTTTACAATGTGAAATTACTATTACTTCAAACTCCTTGATTTAAAAAAAGCTAGAGAAATTCAGTTTTCCATTATATGGGCTGTTAATATTATCCAAAATGTTCAAATCAAGCAAATAAACAGTAATTGTCCATGAAATTGTGCAGAATTGAGTTCTCTGTGCCGGATGTGTTATCTCCTTTTCACTTAGGGAAACTACAAAAACATGCCATTTGACTTTTGCACACAGCTGTTTACACACACCTGATTGTTCATTGAAAGCAGTCGGACGTTTGTTTGTTTAAATGTGCGTACCTCAAAAGCACTGGAATGCTTAGAAGCATATCAGAAAGCACGGAAGTTCTCATGACAGCTGCTGTATTGTTCACAGTTCTAGCTGTCCAAAGTCTGGATTTCTAACATACAGTTTTGCCTGGAGAAACAAAGCTCTCCTGTTTGTAGGAAGGGAGTGTATTTGAAATACAGTGGTCCGAAAGCACACAGTCGTGCTCAGTATGTCCATAGAATCTGGTAAAAAAAAGTAATGTAAAACAAATGTCCGCCTGAATTAATTCAACCAATGTCTGCCCTCAATGAATCCAACCAATGAGCACTTTGAATGAATCCAACCAGTGCCTGTTCTATATTAATCCAACCAATGGCCACTCTGAATGAATTCAACCAATGCCTGTGCTAAATGGATCCAGCCAAGAGCCACTCTGAATGAATCCAGCCAATCCCTGTTCTAAATGAATCCAACCAAAGGCCATTCTGAATGAATCCAAACAATGTCTGCTCTAAGTGAATCCAACCAATGGCCACTCTGAATGAATGCAACCAATGCCTGCTCTAAATTAATCCAACCAGTGAATGTCGTGAATTAATCCAACCAATGACCACTCCGAATGAATCCAACCGATACCTGCTCTAAGAGAATCCAACCAATGGCTACTCTGAATGAATTCAACCAATGCCTGCTCTAAATTAATCCAACCAGTGCCTGCTCTGAATGAATCCAACCAGTGACCGTCGTGAATGAATCCGACCAGTGTCTGGCCTGAATGAATCCAACCAATGACCGCTCCGATTGAATCCAACCAATGACCGCTCTGAATAAATCCAGCCAATGCCTGCTATAAATTAATCAATGTAAATCAATGGCCTGCTCTGAATGAGTCCAACCAGTGTCCACTCTACATGAACCCAACCAATGCTCTGAATTAATACAACCAGTGCACACTCTGAATAAATCGAATCAATGCCCAATCTAAATGAATGCGACCAGTGCTCATTCTTAGTGAAAAAAACTTAGTGAGTCAGAGTATAGATTAGTCATATTAAAGCCTTTAAACTTAGCAAAATTAATTGTTCCAAAGAATAATGCTACTCAAACTGAAACACTCTACAGAAAACTTCAGCCTATGAATGAAACGTTCATTTTACCCCAATTAGACTCCTGAGTTGCTTAAGTGTAAATCAGTCCACATGAAAGACAGAGTGAAAATAACAAGAAACCAAGAACATGCACACAAGCACTAGCTGATCCTTGACCCCTTTACATATGCCTGGATCAGCACCTATCCTGGTTCTGAACTGGCAGACTCATAGTTATTACTGATGCTTATATTCCAGTTATACTGAAATCGCCTAAATCCAGGTGTCACAGTGGAACTGGGTTTTGCTGAGGCTGTGTGGTGTGTTGATAGTGGAGGACTAGTCCCTATAGATGGCTTACCGCAGTCGTTTGGCCATTGAGGGCATGGCCTGTTTCTGCCTGTCAAACAGACATCACGCCAGGGGACCCTAGTGTGGATGAGGGTCAGCAGAGAGGCTTATCGTCTGAGTATATAAGTCTGTGTGTGTGTCCCTGTGTTTAGCGGGTCATGAAAGAAGCTAATGAATTTTATCACAGTGCCCATGTCTCTCTCTCCCTCCCTCTCTCTCACATACACATGCACAGCCCTAGAGATTCCCATGTCTTCTCATGGCCCCCCAGGTTTCCATCTGATCTCCCCGCTCTGGTGGAGCCCTGGCTGGGCTAAAGTTTAAATTTAGCTCCCTGTCTGCTCCAGCGCAGGCCTCCAGGGAATGAGGGATAGGAGGAGAGGAGAGGAGAGAAGAGAAGGAGGAGGAGGTTGTTTTCTTGCCTGTTCCCCTGGCTGGAGTGAGTGAATGAGAGAATGAAGGAGTAGAGGCTTTGGGAAAACGAGGGAGACATCTCATTCGTCAGTGAAAAGAGATACTGCGCTGACACCAGGAGAAGTGCTAGCCAAGCTCAACATTGAGTCCAGACACATGCATGCACATACACACACAGATACACACACACACAGAAGACAAGCTGGCAGGCTCGTTCTCTCTGTGCACACACACACACACACACACCACACACCCAAGCATACATATTCTCATGTAGTGGGGACCTTTTGTCCTTGTGGAGACCACAAACTGGTAAAGTTAAGGTTAGAGTTAGGCATGTAATAGTTTTGCTTAGAGTTAGGGTTAAGCTAGTAGTAGTAATGGTTAAGGTGGAGTTAGGCTAGTAGGAGTTCTAGTTAAGGTTAGGTTTAAGGTTCAAGTTTAGGTTAGGGTTAGGCTAATAATAGTTCTGGTTAAGGATGAGTTAGTTTAGTAGTAGTTCTGGTTATATATAGGGTTAGGCTAGTAGTAGTTCTGGTTAAGTTAAGGGTTTGGCTAGTAGAGGTTCTGGTTTAGATTAGGGTTAGGCTGGTAGTAGTTTCACTTCATGTTAGAATTAGACTAGTAATATTTCTGGTGAAGAATAGGGTTAGGCTAGTAATAGTTCTGGTTAAGATTAGGGTCAGGCTAGTAATAGTTCTGGTTAAGGTGAGGCAAGTAGTAGTTTTGGTTAAGGTTAGGGTTAGGGTTAGATTAAGATTAATGTTAAGATTAAGGTTAAGATTAAGGCTAGATTTAGGGTTAAGGTTGGGGTTAGGGTTAACTTTAAGGTTAAGGGTAAAGTTAAAGTTAGGGTTAAGGTTTAGGTTAGGTCTAGGATTTGGGTTAGGGTTTAGCTAGTAGTACTTCTGGTTAAGGTTTGGGTATGTGTCCAGGAATTGAATGGAAGTGTATGTAATGGCCCCAAAATACATAGAAACAATGGAAAAATGTTTGACCCCCACAGTGTAGCCTAAACCTGACCCACACACACACACACACACACACACACACACACACACACACACACACACACACACACACACGTTCAAGGCAGTGGAGATTCCTAACTTGTAGGTCATATTCAGTATGACTGAATTACTGTCTATGTGTTCTGCAAGATAGTGTGCTCATTTAGGTGGGCTGACAAAAATGTGTACAGTTGTGCGTCACAGTTTCTCACTTTCTCAATTCTCTCTCTCTCTCTCTCTCTCTCTCTGGCTTTAATTCTCACAACCACTCTTAGGTGGGCTGAATAGTGTAGGTCTGGATTATATGTGAACACACACACACACAGACGTCACACCTGTCTAGTCCCATCCAGCAGCTGCAGGTGTGTGTGCGTGCTTGGCGTGTGTGCGTGTGTGTGTGTGTGCACCAACAGTTTGCCCATCAATCGCTGACAGGTGACAGTTTAATCTGAGCATCCAGGCAGGTCATTACTGAAGCACAGGATCAACCAATCGCATCAGCGATCAATAACAAAGAGAGAGAGGGAGAGCGAGACAGAGAAAAAGAGGGAGGGAGGGAAAACTAGAACAAGGCAAAGAAAGCTATGTGGAGAGAGATTAAGTGTGTGTGTGTGTGTGTGTGTGTGTGTGTGTGTGTGTGTGTGTGTGTGGGTAGTTATGTATGTGAAGGTCAGCTCTGGGCAGTTGACAAACAGGCTGTCAGATGCACAAAGATGGGAGGTATGCACACCTACACACACCTGCTCACACACACACACACACACACACACACACACACACACACACACACACTTGCTCGGAGCAGTGAAATACGGGGCCTTTATGCATACACACCTTTTTAAACTTGCTCACCCTCCTACACTACATCACTCACAAGTTTGATTGAGAACGCTGTTGGGGGATTTAATACGGACATCAGCTTATAAATTCACCATACAAGCCTTCTGGGGCGGGGGTGGGGTTGGTGGGCATGGGGGTACGCATGTGTGCGACGTTCATTGAGATCACATTCGAACACAACAAGTCCAGAAGAATGAAAAAACGAATTTCTCAAAAACACTCTGTGGTGCCCACGTGCCTAGCCCCTTTCGAAAGCTGGGGTTACTGTGGTAACGACCCATGGTGGTCAGGTCCAGTCTGTGTTTACACTGCCCCCACTAAAGCCAGGCTTCGGACCGCTAACCAGCGAGCATTCCACAGACTTTATGAGGAATATTAAGTTTCATAAGCCAATGAATGTCATTTTGGTCTGCACTCTTTTCCAGCACTGTGGCCCGGCACTGGCTGAACATTTCCCCTGCATTTCCCGATAGGCCTGATCACAGTTTTGGCTGCAGATGTTCACACACACACACACACACACACACACACACACAAATATATATATATATATATATATATATATATATATATATATATAGATGTGTAAATTTGTTTTATTTTCATATATGTGTTCTTATATATTGTTGTTGGTTTGTACCATTTGTACTATACTGATACCAAAATCTTAGTTTGCTTTGACCATATCCCCTCTGGAAAGATTTGCCTCAATAAACTAACATCATATCCGGAGTGGTCTTCTCTCTTCAACTGACACCAAAAGACACATGACAACAACACGTCCTATTATCATTTCTGGAACAACACTCTTAATGAGCTCATTTTAGGTGAAAGGACTCTAGTGTCTCTCAGTCCACCAGTCTTTAATAGAAGGTCAGTCTGACACTGATGTCTATTCAAATGATCATAAGCACAGAACACTGAAGGAGAACAGTTTCTATTAGCTAGAACCAAGCTCTGTCCAACAAAACAAGCTCAAAACAAAGTGACTGCTGTACCATGTTTGGTGGACTCGCTTCACACTTCTTTCATTTTTATGCACACATAAGCGAAAAGGAAGGACAGATTTTGCCATAATGTAGTACAGATACACCAACACACTACTTACAGTACACTAACGAATTACACTTACTGAGTTACCGTACACCGACACACTACTTACAGTACACGAACACATTACACTTACTGAGTTACCGTACACTAACACACTACTTACAGTACACTAACACTTACTGAATTACTGTACACCAACACACTATGTACAGTACACTAACACATTACACTTACTGAGTTACAGTACACAAACACACTACTTACAGTACACTAACGCATTACACTTACTGAGTTACTGTACACAAACACACTAACAGTACACTAACACATTACACTTACTGAGTTACTGTACACCAACACACTACTTACAGTACACTAACACTTACTGAATTACTGTACACGAACACAGTACTTACAATACACTAACACATTACACTATGTACAGTACACTAACGCATTACACTTACTGAGTTACAGTACACCAACACACTACTTACAGTACACTAACGCATTACACTTACTGAGTTACTGTACACCGACACACTACTTACAGTACACTAACACATTACACTTACTGAGTTACAGTACACCGACACACTACCTACAGTACACTAACACATTACACTTACTGAGTTACTGTACACCAGCACACTACATACAGTACACTAACACATTACACTTACTGAGTTACAGTACACCGACACACTATGTACAGTACACTAACACTTTGCACTTACTGAGTTACCGTACACCAACACACTACTTACAGTACACTAACACATTACACTTACTGAGTTACTGTACACCAACACACTACTTACAGTACACTAACACATTAAGAAAACAGAGTAATCCTGCTTAAAAAATTAAATTAAATCTTTACATTTAATAACAAATCATCTTTAACCTTTTGGAAATCGTCTGGTCATCTTTAACTCGCTTAGCTATTCACAGTGACCAGAGGCATGTCTGCATGCCAGTGCTCACAGGTTGATATAATTTTTTGCCATCACAGCTACAAATGATTTGTTCTAAAAACTTTCTGAGAATATTACCATGCAATGTTCCATTAATATTTTTAGCAGGAAGTTTTCTTTTGATTCCCAGAATGTTCTTTCTAAAGGCAGAAGAACGTTCTCTAAAAACATTCTTCCATCTCAGGTCTCAGTAACATCCATAAAACATTTTCCGAAAGTTGTGCTGAGAATGTTCTTCTTTCGTTATCATGTAACATAATCTGTGGCCCTGACAGCATCCTCAAAACTTGCACTTAAAACTTTAGGTCTTAGTGAACATTTAACCTCATAGGAACAACTGAAATTCTCTTTCTTATAAACAATCATTCTTTAAAACTTCATTAGATCTTGTAGGGTAACATTAGCCAAATTTCTGGGAAAGTTCCCTGCTAGCTGGGACATCAGCACAGTAGAGTTAAACTGTATCTCTGCATTCAGGCAACTTAGTCTATACTCACTAAGGTCATGCCAGCAGGGCTATATTGAAACAAACGGAAGGACAGAATGAAGTATAGCGAGTGGGAAGAGGAAGAGGGAGGGAGTGATAGAGAGATACAGAGACAGATATAGAAAAAGGGGGGGGGAGGGACGAGAAAGAGAGTTTAGCAAGCACGACCAAGATAGAGCATATGAGTGGGAGGGAAAGTTGATGAAACATGAAACAGTAAATTGCTGAATTGGTGAAAATGATAAGAATAAACAGGTTTATGGTTTATGAACTAAAATATTATATAGTAGAAGACACTACAATAAAACCAAAGAACAGTTCCATCTGTAAATGTAAGTTTGATACTGGAGTGGAGATACTCCAGCCAAATGTACACGTATATGTAGACCTGACAAAGTACAGCCCTATGTAAAAGTTTGGGCGTACCTGGTCAAATGGCATACTTTGATGATTTCATAAGTGAGAGTAAGAACACACTGTCCACGGAGAACACACTTCACCACATTATGATGCCCAGTTACTGTTTATTTTTGCTGAATTTAATATACTAGAAAGCATACTGTAATTTGACTTTTAAGTGTCCCACCTCAGAAATTAAAGTTCCACCTTATATATATATATCTATTGGGCATGTCAGAGACCATAGTGTGAAGGAAGTAGCTGAATCTGCATGTGTGTGGAAGTGCACGGTCATATGGGTCTACCAGCAGTGGCTTAAATCCCGGTCCACAGGAAACTCTCCTCAGAATTGTGCCAGGGAAGGCATCCACCAAATCTGGGCCAACTGCACAATTCTTTGATGCAAGAGTGGCTCAACATTGATGTGGCCTACATCCAAAAACATTTCCCATCCATGTTAAAGCAAATCTCAGCTGTTATTGGTGCTGGTGGAGGTATTATATGCTATTAGGTACGTTTCAGTCACAGGTGACTCAGTTTTGTCCGGTGAGCTTATGTTTATGGTGTGATGAAACAACATGCCATACGTACTGTAACAAGGTGGCTGAGGCAGGTTGCAAGTGCAAGTGGTTTTATTGAGAGTTGTCCAGGAATCAATATCAGAACAGGCAGCGCAAACAGTGGGGTATAAATGGGATCAGCTGCAGGTGTGAGAATGGGTGGAGCCAGGGTGGAGCCAGGGTGAGAGATGCCATGTGCAGTAACACACAGGCACCAGAGGGGGCGGTGTGCGACATGTACACTGTGGTGGTTCTTTCTCTCAAGGGTAGGTCTTCAGATCATTCAGAATACCTGTATTGTATCTGTAAGAGCATTTTACATTATCGACACCCTGGTGTACCATAGACTATTTTTAATGTTTACCTTGAAGCGAATAATATTCATTAATACATAACATTAGGGGTGTTTCTGAAGTGCTGTGTGCTTGGTGTGGGCTGCTATGAAGTTCTGTGAGAGCTCAGGGTGCATGAGGAATAAATGTCCTTTATTTGTAATCATAAAGGCTGTGGCATCAATACGAGGGCACATACTAGTATAGAGTCTGTGGATGTTAAATGAACGGTGAGTAGCAATGAAACCTGAACCACAGATCAATAAATATATCAACAATATGTCCTAATATTAATTTATTTGGACATGAGAACAGATGAAACAGAGAAAAAAACAACCAGCAGAGCCACATTTTGTGAACATAATGATTATATATTTGATATCTGACACACTGTGTTCCACTAAATCCAGTTCAACAGGACTAATTTCATCAGTTGAATTCTGTAATAATATGCAAAGTTATTATAAAGGTGACGTTCATGGAATACGTCTTATGTTTACTGTCAACAAAACAAACTATACAAACTGATTATTCCATAAGGCAGTCTTTCTTGAACATTAGTATTGCACAGTATTTTGTCATATTGCACTCGAAATTATATGTTTAAAAATGTTCTGAGAATATTACCATGCTATGTCCCATTAATGTTTTCAGTGGAAAGTTTTCTTTTGGTTCCCAGAATGTTCTAGGAAGGACAGGAGAACGTTCTCTAAATACGTTCTATCATCTCAGGTCCCAGTAACACCCATAAAACATTTTCTGAATGTTCCATTGAGAATGTTCTTCTTTTGTTAGCATGTATCATAATCTGCGGCCCTGACAGCGTCCTCAAAACATCCTCTAAACGTTGCAGTTAAAACGTTAGGCCTTAGTGAACATGTAACCTTATAGGAATATGAGCTTAAGAAACATCTTTAAACGCTCACTGAAAATTAGAATGAAACGTTTCCTTTAAAACGTCATTGGAACTCGTAGGTTATGTTAACCAAAGGGAACGTTCTAGATAAGAATTTTCCTTCCTTCCTTCTTTCTTTCTTTCTTTCTTTCTTTTTCTATTTTTCTTTCTTTTTTCTTTCTTTCTTTCTTTCTTTTTTCTCCTTTCTTTAACTCTTTCTTTACCTCTTTCTTTCTTTATTTTTTTCTTGTTTCTTTCTTTCTTTACCTCTTTCTTTCTTTATTTTTTCTTTCTTTATTTCATTTCAGTTTAACTGTGCTTTATTGGTATGCATCATTTCTTTCTGTCTTTCTGTCTTTCCGTTTTTCTTCTATTTTCAGGCTGCTGATTTAAATGATTCATATAAACCTGAATCAGATACAGAACAGCGACTTGCACAGCCCTTTTGGACCAAGATGAGAAAAACAACAGGAAAGAAAACTGAAATAATGGACAGAATTGCTGCTGTTTTGCTGGCGATGGTGCGGGTTTTATTTGATGTTGCTGTTTAATCAGATGGCTGTCGGGGGGAATTCTCCTCGGCCGGATTCGTTAATCCGGCAGACGGAGCGTTTGGGATCGGATGGGGCGTTGTGAGAGAAATGTAATTTCTCTCCTCCCTGATTTGATCAGGAGCGAGGGAGCGAGCGAACGAGTGTAAATGTTTAAAGAGAGAGTGGGCGAGGGAAGAGAAAAGAGGCTGAATTCTATTACAGGTGTCCCCCGTGCACACGCCCGTGCCTGCGGTGCATTGTGGGTATTAATCTAATTCTGATTTGGGAATGTCTCCTGATTGGACGATGGTCAGCAGTGAGAGATGGTGAGGGTCCTGTTGCAAACATAGTGAGTGCGTATGTGTGTTTTAAATGAAGCGTGTATTTGTTTTCATACATTTCAGAACATAAATGTGTCATAAATGTGTCGACTTTGACAACAAAAACTTTACCAACAAAATGATGCTGAGTTTGTAAAAATAGAACTGGCCTACAAAGTTTTGGTTGCAGGCTATTACTAAACAGAGCTCCAGCCTGGACTCCAGACGAGTTTTACAGGGGTGTCACAAGAGGTTCATGGATAGGGGGCATGGTTCTCCAGAGGAATTCTTTTAATGGACCTAAAATGTCTGTTTATCATGAACGTTTAGAGCAGTAATTGATCAAAATTGGCTATTTGGCCAAATTGGCACACAGTAGACCTGTTTCTCTTTGTCGATTGCATTAAGCACAGAGCTAATATGACCTAAACACCATATCCATCCACTAACCCCAGACACCAGTCAAGCAAAGGTACTGAAGCCAAGCAGAATGTCTCCTCTCTCTGAGCTAAGCTGCAGCTCCTAAACACATTATTGAAATATACAGAATAAAAAGCAATTTTGCCTTCATCATGTTCCTCAAACCCATTCCTCCGTGATGTGTGCAGGGTGAGAAGGTGCATTATCATACTGATACCACAATCGGACAGTACCATTGCCATGAATAGGTGTACCTGGTCCGTAGTGATGGTTAGGTTGGCAGCAAGTATCAAACTGACGTCCACATGAATGCTTGGTTTTCTAGTAGAGCATTACCCAGAACATCACACTTCTGCCAACAGTGCATCTCGGTGGCATCACTTCCCCACGTAAACTGTGCGCACATACCCTGCTATCCGTGTGATGTCAGATTAAGCTGGACTAACTGGACCAGATCCCATTACTCCAAGGCCCAGTTTTAACCCTTGTGTGCCCTATTGCATGCATTTTGGATGGTGGACAGGGCTTTGCTTGGGCACTCTGACCCATACATGGCAGGGTGTGATGACACATCCCTCCTGTATCCATCATTAAACATTTCTGTGACTCATGCCACAGTAGCCGTTCTGTCATTGGGCTAGCCCTCATATCCTTCATGCATTGATGAGCCTTTGGCACCCGACACCCTTTTGCCAGTTCATAGTTTGTTCATCCTAGGACCTCCACTGGTAACTTGGAGCCTCCTTAAAGCCTTGCCATTTTGGAGATGAGCTTTGGCCCTTTATAAAAGGCCATTTCTCCCATATCCAACACATGGTCTACAAGAACCGAATTTTCACCATGTAATGCTTATATTCCAGACCTTGGCATGCGCAGTTCCTTATGTTATTTGCCCTCTCTGTGAGTGATCATAATATTTTGGATCTTTGTTATGTGTCTAGCTAAGGTTTAGAGGTTATGGTTTGGGAATGCCATCTCTACCTCACATAGCCTATAAATGATGAATTTGTATATACATATGTTGAGTTTATTTTTGTCTCAATTAATGCTTCTAATAGGTCATAAGAAATATCTGAGATGTTCAGTGTGGTGGAATGATATATGATGATATATAATGATATATATATATATATATGCCAAAAGTCATGGTGTAAGGGAAGTAGCTGAATTTGCAGGTGTATGAAAGCGTACAGTCATACACGGTCAAAATTAGTCACCTTGCTTGTTTAAGTTTTTAGTAACTACAGGCTCCTGTAGATGGCGCTGCACAGGGATGATAGGGCTATACATACCTGCGGGTTGTGAGCGACAGGATTCATAGAGTGAGGTAGTACAGTGCAGTGCATGTCTTGTTCCATGTGTGGAAAATGGCTCCAAAGCAGATGTTAATGACTGGCTAAAAGGAGTGACTGCATTTGGGCGTGCCAAAGACCATAGTGTGCAGGAAGTAGCTGAATCTGCAGGTATTTCTCCTCGGAATTGTGCCAGGGAAGGCGTCCACCAAATCTGGCCCAACTGCACAATTCTTTAATGCAGGTGTGTCTGAACGTTGATGCGGCCTACATCCAGAAACTTGTCCAGTCCATGCCAAATCCAACCACAGCTGTTATTTGTGCTTGTGGAGGTATATCATGCTACTATGTACATTCCAGTCACAGGGGACAAATTTTGTGTCTGGTGAGCATGAGTCTGACTAAACAGCCTGAAAATGTTCTAGCTCTGTCGCCTGTGACATCAGAACAGCTGAGGGCAGTGCAGACTTTTCATCAATAGATTGGTTACATGACATGCCCACATGTGTCTGTATGCCTGATCCCATGCTGCAGCAGAAGCAGCTGTTGAAATGGCCGTCTGTGATTAATCTGTGCAGATCTGAGAGGCTACAGCGAACTTCTGCCACTTATTGATTCGTCTGGGCTCAACACCACGTTCGATGACACTGTGTCTTATGTGCATGTGTGTGTGGGAGGAGAAGGTCAGCTGGGTGGCAGAAAAAGGCCTAATAGATTTAATCTGTTTTTATTTCTTTTGAGAAAGGAAGTAAAAAGAGAAAGGCAGAGAAAGCAAGAAGGGGACAGAACCGCCTGACCGTCTTCTTAAGCTCTGATGGGTTTTATCTCTTATTTTGGAGTCATAAGGGTTAAAGGTCAAAAGCCAGTCACCCTAGGGTTCATGACCACTGCATCTGCATCTTAACCTTGGCCCTGGAAATTCTGAGGTTGCTAAAGTGTGGGGTGTGTATGGAAAGGGTTGCCAAGTCCTGTGTTCTTGACTCACAGACACACATACAAAAGTTAGTTAAGTACTGTTTTGTAGGGTGGGTTAAACTGAGGCTGGAGCTAAAAGGGGGTCCCGCCTGTTCCCTCATTAGTGCTATACAGGGATGAACTCCTCAGTTTACAAAAGAGCGGTAGAAATATGAGTCAGAGAATTAATTCAAACAGTTTCTCAACATCAGTCAGTGTTCGCCAGGCACATAAACAAACCAACATTAGTTGCTTGAGTGAAGTCGAAGTCGGCTTTTAATTTGTAACAGTAGACATGTGGAAAATGTTTAGAACAGTACAAGCGACGCTGACCGGGGAAAGCGGTGTAAAGCTTGGCTGGGCCATACCTTTAATTCCACAGTCAACAAGATCTTTGTTTTGGGATGTCCAGAAATCTGAGAGTGAAAATGACGTTTCTACATCGTCAAAAGAATATCTGAACCCAGAAGGAAGTGTGGGATTGCAGTACTGTTGGGAAGGAAGATAAAGGTTACCAGGAACAATAAATGATGATACATTTAGACTGATATGATCAATATTTATTGAGCTACGCATACAGAAGTAGTGTCTCTCAGCATGGCATCAGACCACCATGTTTGCTAACGCAACATGCCAGACGTCTCGGCATGGAGTTCTGGAGGTTCCTAATGGTGTCCTGTGATAATCCATCCCATGCAGCTTGAATTTTCCTGAAAGGTTCCTGCAGATTGTGAGATAGGTGTGGAAGTGGAGTGACATCAGGCCTTCTGGACGTGTGACGCGTGACAACAAACTGTTCATCCGTGCCTGCACACGCGGACTCGTCACTGAAGATGACCTGCTGCCATTCTGCGTCACTCCATGACGTCTTTGGTGACGTTGACTTGGTGTTAAGGGCAGTCGTCATAACGGTCTGCGTGCATGTAGTCCTTCCGTCTGTGTGCAACTATTTGTGCAACTATTCTTTTGATGATGAGTGTATTATCAGCATGATAGTGTAGTAGGAGAGCCAACAACTAGAAGGCTGTAGGTTCAAATCCCCAGTTTTACCACATCGGTGGTGCCGCTCTGCTGGTGATGCAGTGCTTCCCTCAGACTGGGCTCAGTTAGGCTCCCTTGAAGAACACTTAAGTCCCTTTTTTTGCCTCAATGAGAACGTGCACTCGAGCTGGCACAAACTCATAAACCTCTGATGAGGAGGTCAAATCCAACAGAGAGTGGTATCAACGCCTGCTCCAGTGAGAGTAGTAACGTTCTGACCTTCTTGCACAGAAAGGCCCTAAAGGGGAACTCCACCAAACCACTCTAAATGAAAACCCATGGACTGAATTATTCAGGAATTTTAGAAAGTTGGTGGATTTCTCCTTTAAACATGGTCAGTGTCAAATATTTGCTTGCAGTTGATTAGTGACCAAGGAATAATGCAGAGTTTTAAATATTTCAATATTCTAGATGATTTATAATGTAATATTTATAATATTTCTTATTTTCATTTTCATTTTAATTTTTGTTCTAATTCTAATTCCAATTATAAAATTCTAGTTCTAATTCTTATTCTAAAATTCTAATTCTAAAATTCTAAAATTTTAAGAAAATAACTAATAAGCCAATGTGGTCTCAGACTTTTTGGACCCCATCATATATGACAAACAGCAGGCAGAATTCAATATGGGTTTAAAATCACTCTGGAATTCCATTTTAGATTTGGACACTAAGAGAACAATGTCCAGCCTGCATCGTCCAGCCTGCATCGTCCAGCCTGCATCGTCCAGCCTGCATCATCCAGCATGTCCTACAGTGCAAATAGAGCTGCACAGTTACAGTCAGAGCTTGGTTTCTTTCAACCGACCTGTCCATGCTCCACCCAGCTTGTCCAAGGCTGGCAAAAGTCCCATACCACCTATTGACTGCACTGTCATTTTCAACTCAGATTTATCATGTATGTTTGTGAAAGGTCAGCCTGTTAGGAGAGACCGGATATGGTCCGGCTAAAGCGGCAAGTAAAGAGGTGGGAAATAATGTGTATGTATCCTTGTTCGTTTCCGTGCACGAAAGTGTGTGCGATTGTAGTTTATCACTAGTAATTAGGAAACACTCGTCTGTCACCGCTTTAACCTTTGACCTACAGGTCTGGCCAGACAGAGCTGGCTCCAGACGGTGTCTCTGCTGTTTCAAACTCAGCTACGTTTCTCTCCGAAACCTCAAAACACACAGTGACTTTAAAAAGGGGGTGAAAGGGTGCCGCTGTTTAGATGTGAGTTTGATTTAGCCACTAATTATTCAGAAGCATTGCCAAAACAGCCGCAGTGAGTTTGTACTTCAGTTTCATTCTTCTGCTGTGAGAATCCCTCTCTGTCTTTCTCTCTCTATGTAAATGACTCTTATCTTGTCTTTTCCCAGCTGGAAATAGAAGCTCTGCTTCTCCAGCAATTTGTCAGGTTGTTTGTACGGCTGAACTACAGATGCAACATTGAACTCAGCACAGTTAGATAAAAATGGGGTTTAGTGTTTGAGTCGGGGGTAATTTAGTAGCTGTGAGTTGCTTTTAACACACTTTGGAGAGAAAAGCTGGATCCTCTAAAGGTCTGGAGTCGCTTTTCATAGGATTTATAGCTCTCTCGCCCAACTCATTTGTCCTTTCATTTGACATCTCTGTTTTATGGCTTTGGTTTGGTTACTTTCTCGCAACACATCTTGATCTGCCTTTTCACTCTGCTTGTCTTCTTATCCCTATTATTTCTCTTTCTCTTGCTTTTTAAACGCAGTTCATATAAAAAAAAATCCTTTCTTTCGTACTGTGTAAAATACTTCAAAATCAATGTTCAAATTGTATGTTTATATTTTTTAATGTAATTTTTAATTTTAAAAGTATTTATGGCATTGGTTCTTTCTTTCTTTCTTTCTTTCTTTCTTTCTTTTCCTTTTAAAATAATTAAGAATTTTATTGTTATATATCATCACTGTCAGAACAACACTAAATTATTTTTAGTAAGTAATAATAAGTAATAATAAGTAATAATTATTATTATAATTATTCATTGTTACTTGAAGGTGCCAGCTATCTGTTACATTGTGCCAAATTTTCAGGAAAAAACGGACCAAAGCAAATGATCCCAAATGACATAAATTCAAACTAAAATAAGGGAAAATTCCTTATTTTTAAATTTCCTTCTTTCTTTCTTTCTTTCTTTCTTTCTTTCTTTCTTTCTTTCTTTCTTTCTTTCCTTCTTTCTTTCTTTC
>CM067488.1:26068074-26138074 GCA_034552555.1 Semaprochilodus insignis
CTCTTCTCTTCTCTTCTCTTCTCTTCTCTCCTTTTTTACCTCTTCTCTCCTCTCCTCTTCTCTCCTCCTCCTCTTATCTTTGCTCCCTGCTTTACCTCTACTCCTCCATCATCTTCTCTTCTCTCCTCTCATCTCTGCTTTCCATCTCCATCTCCTCTCTCCATCTCCTCTCATCCGTGAGAGAGGCATAGGTGGTGTATTGTGCATTGGACGCTGAGTGGATTTGAAGGTTTCTTTTTCAGTAAACATGTGAAGGACCGTTGTTTGGTCGAACAAAGGCAGAGAGAAGGGTGTGTTTTGTTGTCCCCTTTTTTTCCACCCTAAATAGGCCCCGGTGTCCCGGCCCCTGACTGACCCCCCCCTTCAAAGCCGTGGCCCTCCCGGCCCATTACCATTTCCATCCTTTTTTTCGGGTGTTCATCTGTGTTTCTTCCAGTGGATTCACTCTCTGAATGTGACACGTTTTGTGTCGTCTCACACACACACACTCGAGTGAGCTGAAAAAGTTTTCTCTCTCTGTGGGAAGTGAATAGACACTAAATCTCCTCAAGGTTAGGACTTAACCTTCGCTGTCTCCCCCAATCCCACCCCCTCCTCTCCTCTACAACCAATCAATATTAGATGATTGCTAAACAATGTTGCCGAATTTGACAGACAGGTAGCTGCCGTCGCAGGATTGGCTGCTGCCGCTTTTTGTCGTCAGCCGCTCTCTCGCGCTATCACAAAACGCGCACTCGCACGTACATACGTATCCACACGCTCACACGTAGACGCACACACACAAAAAGTGAAATTACCATTTGGCTGGAATGATGCCATTCATCTTTGTCAACGGCGGCTGCTGTCCCGCAGGCCCAGGCCCAGTCCAGATTAATTCCTTGCTTTGCATCAGCTGAATTTGGGCAAATCCAGAGAGGATACCTCTCTCTCTCTCTCCCCCCTTTCCCTCTCTCTCTCTCTGTTTGCGAGTTTCTCTCGGTTTGTTTAATGTAGCAATTCCAGATGATTTGGCCATGCCTGTGTCTCCTTATTTACTGCCTAATTCATGCACACACACACACACACGCGCACACACACACACACACACACACACACACACACACACACAAGGGCGAGATATGAACACCAGAATCAAAGGAGAGAAATACGAAAGGAACAACCAGGCACAAAGTGAGAAACATGGAAAGAAAGGATCTGACAGGATACAGACACACACTGAAAGACTTGGAGGAGGCATGAATTCTGAACAACAACAAATAAACCTACATGGTTTTGGTCTTTTCCCTGCTCTAAAACGTCTGATCCAACTCACTAGCCTATTAAAGCTAACATATGTCCAGTGCGGGGTGGGGAAACGTGGTACAAGGTCGTGCGTAACAGTAAAATGGTGACTGTTTCCAGTAAGTGATGTAAAGGATTATGGTTTCAATTCTTGTAATGACTTTACAGTTACTTGGGCTCTTTCTAATAAGTGACAGAAGTAGCTGCTTAGGACCCAGTGGGATTCATACCCAAATCGTTTGATAGTGCAGACTTTCTTTTACATAGTTGTTCACATTTACCACTTGCCATTGTCGAATATCACATACATTAAAATATTGGTATATTAGCCTTGGTATTACTTGGTATCGGATCCATTGGCAAATCATTGGTATTGCCCATCCTTACTAGCAGCTGGAACCATATGTAAATCGGAAGTTCATCCCTAAAAATGGGAAAAACGATCTATCCAGAGAAGGTGATATTTCACACATATGCAAAATACCTTTGTAAGGCAACCAGGATGGCCGAGTGGTTATGGTGTTGAACTTCAGGCCCAATGGGCAAATGTCCTTTTGGGTTCGCATGCCTTAGTAGAGCAAAGCAATAATTTATGTCTGCTATCAATAGAGCTGAAGCAATTCAAACTGTAAAATAAGCTTGGTTGTGGTTAGTGTAGTGCAATGGATAACACCAGTACCTGTAAGTGAGCCATCACTCTATGTGGAAGACTGGGGTTTGATTCCTGTTCTGGGTAATTATGCTAATTATGCTAGTCCTTGGTCAAGGCTCCTAATACAACATTGGCATTGTAATATGATTAATGTTGTAAGTGGCTCTGGATAAGACATGAATAGCACAGAGTTAGACTTTACGGTGTCTCTTTGGGTTAAATGGAATTTTGCCATTGACTGCCCCACTTTCTGGCACTTCCTGAACGGGACATTTGAAGGGTCCTTTCCGTTAGCTAATGCAAGTGAAGTTTGGTTTCATGTAATGAACAGGTATAAAGCTCTGCTTCACAGATCTACCATCCAAAGGCGGAGCAGGGGAAACACTATGCAGGAGCTGAGAAGCGTTGCCCTAACCAGATGAGAGAGCCACAGGCCGAAAAGAGAGAGCGTGAGAAAAGTGTTTGAGACAGACGGAGAAAGAGAAAGAGAGTGCGGGAGCCGGGAGAGGAGTAATTTGCGAGGTGGAGGTGCGGGCGGGACGCTCGGGAGGGAAGGAGCGAGAGCGCCGGTCGTTTGTCGTTTTTGGGTCCCATTGTGCATTTATTGAGCCGTAGCTCACGCGTCCAGGCGTCCAGCAGGACTGCTGGGGGAAAAAGTGACAGATTTGTTTGTGCTGCGTTATGATGAACAGATTGACCCAACACCGTGGCATGAGAAAGAGAGCGAGAGAGCGGAGGGAGAGAGAACTGTAATTTTTCTTGAGCAAGTGAGCAAAATGAATGAATCACCTTTTGGAACGTGAGCGAGTGCGGGTGTGGGTGTGTGTGGAACAGAGCGAAAGAGAGCGAGAGATGGAGAGAGAGGGAGAGAGAGAGAGAGAGAGAGAGAGTGAACAGTGGGGTTTTAAACACACATACCTTTTATGTAAGAGTCAGTCATAGGTTGAGTTAGTCTTGAATGAGAGGAAGCGTGGCGGTTGTTCCACTAGAGGGCCAAAACCTCTCACTGGTTCTCCCTCTTTATCGCTCACTCTTCACTTTATTGGAAACCCTTACCTCGTGTTGGCATTCACTGGCCACTTTACAAGCTCTACATACCTTCTAGGTCCACTGCCTGGGTGTACAGTTACAGACTGTAGCACAGCTATTGTCAGCCAGTACCCCATTCATCATTGGTCCTGTTGACCGGATATTATTTGGGTGCGGGCCTGGTATCAGGCATTCTGTAGATTCAGAATTCAAGAGTTTATTGTCATATGCACAGAGAACCAAGCAGATGCACTGTACAGTGAAATTCTGGACAGGTTTGAAACTTGGTGGGTAGGTTTGAAATTGTGAGACATGCAAATGATTCATGCAAATGAAGTTTCATGCTCGGTCTCCCATGTGACATAAGGAAGGACGGGCCTTATCACTGTACCTGACTGACCCAACAGCCACGACTGTAGACATTCCTCCATAAGTCATCCTGTTAGTGCCAGCACTATTGCCAGACGGCTGCACGACGCAGGACTACCTGCATGCAGACCCTTAACACGTCGCCAAAGACTGCAATGATGTCATGCCGGACTGTAATGGAGTGTCTCAGAATGGCAGCAGGTCAGTGATGACTCTGGAGACGACCAACGAATCTGTGTGTGGAGACACCATGATCAGCACCAAGATGATTGGTTTGTTGTCATGCGTCACATGTCCAGAAGGCCTGGTGTCACTCCTCCTCCACCCCTTCTGCACAATCTGCAGGAACTGTGTGAGAATATCCAAGCTGCATGGGATGGATTATCACAGGACACCATTAGGAACCTCTACAACTCCATGCTGGCATGTCTGGCATGTTGTGTTAGCAAACATGCTGGCCCAATGCCGTACTAAGAGACACTACTTCCGTATGTGTAGCTCAATAAATATTGCCCATATCAGTCTAATTTTGTCATAATTTATTGTTCCTGGTAATCTTTATCTTCCTTCCCAGTAGCATTGCAATCCCACACTTCCCTCTGGGTACAGCTATTCTTTAGATGAGGAATGCTTGTCATATAGAAGTGATACATAGAATCACCAGTGTATTGTGCAAAATGTGCATTTAAGTAGTCTGTAATGTTTTAGTGGGCAATGCCTCACCAGCCGATCGTCATTAAACCCAGTATTTGTACATGTGGTGAGTAGCACAGTCTACTGAGTAACACAAATCTACTCATTTCTCTTAGCCAAACCGGCAGTCGTCTCATAAAATTAGCTCTATATTATATTAAACCGATATTTTTGGTTTTATTATTATTATTATTATTNCTGCATGCAGACCGTTACGACGACTGCCCTTAACACGTCGCCAAAGACTGCAATGATGTCGTGCCGGACTGTAATGGAGTGTCTCAGAATGGCAGCAGGTCAGTGATGACTCACGCTTTTGTCTCGGTGGAGACGACCAACGAATCTGTGTGTGGAGACACCATGATCAGCACCAAGATGATTGGTTTGTTGTCATGCGTCACATGTCCAGAAGGCCTGGTGTCACTCCTCCTCCACCCCTTCTGCACAATCTGCAGGAACTGTGTGAGAATATCCAAGCTGCATGGGATGGATTATCACAGGACACCATTAGGAACCTCTACAACTCCATGCTGGCATGTCTGGCATGTTGTGTTAGCAAACATGCTGGCCCAATGCCGTACTAAGAGACACTACTTCTGTATGTGTAGCTCAATAAATATTGCCCATATCAGTCTAATTTTGTCATAATTTATTGTTCCTGGTAATCTTTATCTTCCTTCCCAGTAGCATTGCAATCCCACACTTCCCTCTGGGTACAGCTATTCTTTAGATGAGGAATGCTTGTCATATAGAAGTGATACATAGAATCACCAGTGTATTGTGCAAAATGTGCATTTAAGTAGTCTGTAATGTTTTAGTGGGCAATGCCTCACCAGCCGATCGTCATTAAACCCAGTATTTGTACATGTGGTGAGTAGCACAGTCTCCTGAGTAACACAAATCTACTCCTTTCTCTTAGCCAAACCGGCAGTCGTCTCATAAAATTAGCTCTATATTATATTAAACCGATATTTTTGGTTTTATTATTATTATTATTATTATTATTATTATTATTATTATTATTATTGCCTTCTCTTACAAATACTTGAATACCAACATTAAAATCCCAATCTATTTGCATGTTTCACTTTGTTATGACTGCTTTTTAGGGATGCACTGCATGCTGTGGAGAAATAAATGAGCATACATTTGGACTTTTGGTGATATGTCATACAATCTACAGTAGATTTCTAGCCTCCTATCTTGCTTAGCTGATTGCTTTGTGTGGCTTCCCCCACCAATCGCTGCCGTTGGAACAAAACCTTGTATCTCCAAAATGATAACCTTACAGGAGAAGGAAAAAGCTTACTTTATTTGCAATGTACGTCAAGGTAACCAGACTTCTTTTTGAGCCATTCCCTTTGATCCATTCCTCATGACGTTACCACATACTGTAAAAGGCAACAGATACTTTTATTTTTGCTAAATGATAAAAATGAAGATGCACCCCCATGCTTCTACTGCAGGGCCTCTTTGGGTGGTGGACCACCACGTCGGTGCCACTAGTATGTGCAGTGCTTGTAGAGCAGAGTTGTTGGGGTTTTTCCAGAAGTTATTGTCACTGCTAGGTTGAGAGTGGTCCACCGTCCAAAAATATCCAGCCGAGACCAGCTCTGCGGTCAGAAACTGACCACTGACAAAGGGCTAGAGGTTGGCTAAGAGAAACTGGCTGGGGAAGTATGTGTCTCTAAGGGTTTGCTAGCAAGCAAGTACAAGATTTCTAACAAAGTGGCCAATGGGTTTATATGACTGTAAACTCTCCTAGTGGTTAGCTTTCAGCCTATGCTATAGATCTGTAGGTGGACCTTGCCCTGGGCTGTTGAATGCATTGAGTGTGCTCTGAACGTATGTGTTTATGAGCGTTTCTGTGGACTGGAATGTGTATTTCTGGATTTTCTCACTGGAAGATTTTGATGCTTTTTTAAAGAGAGGCTTGGTGTTGTGCGCCTGGCTAAATAAAGAAGCCAGGCCTAATTTATGGTTGTATGAGCCGTAAACCCTGATTTGCGATCCTCGTGTGTTTGTGTTGTGCGGATCCGCGATGTTATCCGGCCGATGGATGGATGACACATGTCCTCCGGGCTCTGTTTAGACTGCTGTCTTTATTTTTTTAAGTCCAGGACAGAAATATGATAGAGTGTGATTACTACCAACGCGGCCTGACCTGCCATCCAAGGTCATGGGGTCAGGGGCCGAAAACCACTTCCTGTCTCCAGTGTGTGTGGGCAGAGGATGATTCCCAACGATGGTATCTGTGTGTGTGTGTGTGTGTGTGTGCGTGTGTGTGTGTGTGTGTGTCTGTGTGCACTCACAATACGAGGGGGCTGATGGTATCTATATCTGTCATGTCTCAGATTAATCTGTTTCTCACAGAACCGGTCGTTTTGAAAGCTATTTTAATATTTCTGAAAGTGCGTATCTTTATGTGCGTGTGTGGATGCGTCTCAGTTGTGTATTACACACTAATACTACATAGTATATGCTATGTGCTAATCTTAACAGAATGGGTTCGGCAGGCTAGTACACACAAAGCTGGCATAGCGCATTGTTTCTTACTAACAGGAAGTGATGAAGCTTACACCATACCAAGCTGGACTCTGAAGGCTGCTTCAGCGGAGGCAAACAAATAAACATATTATTTACTAGAATGTTTATACAGGCTGTTTTGACAGATTTGGGTTGAACTCTCACTTATAAGCCATTTCCGGTCCTGCCACCGCCACAGTCACATCAACATCCACCAATTTCCCGGATGTGAGAAGCTCCTTCCTTTCCATTACCCATTGCATTGTGGGACAATATCGTCCATCAATACCATGCTCCAAAATCAACTGGTTCTGCATTGTGGGTTTTTGAGTATACTCAACTCTCATAACTGTACTATATACCACATACTCAAACACTAGTTAGTATTAAGTGTGCAGTTGGGTTTGTGCTTGCATGATTTCAAGCTCTGTGTTGCCTATGCAAATACAATACACATATAATACTCTTTAAAAGATCTTGTGTTGATGATGGAAGACTCAGACCTCTTTATAAAGTCTTCTCCAGCACACGCCAAAGACTTTCAACTTTCAGTCTGTATGTTCCCTAGCAGTCAATCTATTGTCCACTATTTAAGATGTTTTGCCACCACGTTTCTTCCGTGATGTTGACAGTTCACCACTACTCTTGCAGGTTTCAGTGTAGGATAGTTCCTAAGCCAGTTCCAGTCATTTTAGCTTCTCCTTAGTTGTTTTCTTTGCTGGATGCAAGCCAATGATTTGACCCTTCTGAGGGTTTTCACCCCCCAGGACAGAATTGTTCCATTTTTAATAAAACATTTAAAATACCTTTTTAAATGTGTACCATAGAGTTGTTATGCTGTATAAAATAACATAAATTGTTAAAATGGCAAATGATTTCAAACGTATTAATGGTAGTGTATTCATTTAGGTTCACTATGTTGCGATGCTGGAGCCTGTCCCAGCATTCAATGGGCGGAAGAGAAGAAACACCCTGGCCACCAGTCCGTTCAATTTAACTCAGTTAAACTCAATTCAGTTCATTTTGCCAGAAATCACCGTTTTGCAAATCATACATCAGTCTGTCAGTATGTGTACTTTTCTCTCCCTCGCTCTCTCTCTCCCTCTCTCTCGCGCTCTCTCTCTCTCTCTCTCTCTGAAGTGTTCACTTTGTCTGTGTTCTGCTCCATTGTGTAGTGGAGGGTCCTTCAGTGGTGTGGTCAGCGCCCCCTGCTCAAGAGTGGCCTCAGTGCTGTCCAACAAAAAAACCTTACATTCCAGCAGCATACCCTGACATTCCACAGCTATTTACAGACAAACCGAGTGTTACTCTGCTCTGTGTGTGGATGTAGGCAAATGCATAAATGTGTGTGTGTGTGTGTGTGTGTGTGTGTCTGTGTGTACAGCCTCATTCTCTCGATGTAGATGAGATAAAGTGGGGGCCCTCTTAGCATTAGTGAGGAGAATGTGGGGGTGGTAATGGGTAGACTCTGGGTCAAAGAGCGATTAGCTCCTGCTCCCTGTGTCTGTGTGCTAGTGTGTGTATAATTGTGCTCATGTACGGAGAGAAGTCAATGAAATGACATAAAAATACAATGTATGTTATAATGAGCATGATTCAGATCCCGTACGTACTAGGAGCATGCGTACTAATGATTTTTCAGTGAGGGTCTAAATGTGGTCCCATGTGTTAATTAGTCTTATGACTACATGACTTACAAATCATCACGGTCATTTAGACATAGATCTATGTTTGCAAACACTAGCACATTTGTAAGAACATTTCAGGCTGGAAATGCTTTAGCATTATTTGGCATAATATAGGAACAGGAATATGTATTTTTAGATATAGTTTCATAGTATTTATTACATAATTCACTGCAGTTTGTCTTATGGAGTTTTATGATAATAGTATCTAAATAACAAGCCTGCAGGTAAAAGGGGGTAATGGCAGTAGTGATGTATGCCTTTGAGTAAGACGGATATGAATGTATCAGATTCAGTTGTGTCTGTGGTTTTAGGCAGATGTGTGTATGTGTTTGATTTCGGCAGATTTGGCGATGATGTGGAGGCGGCACACATCTCCAGAAAAATCGTAATCCCTCCGGCAACCCCACAAAAAGTGTGGCCGTCCCTCTGTGGTTGTGTTGTACTCTACAGTCAGATTTGTGTGTGTGTGTGTGTGTGTGTTTAGGTCCTGTCTCTACCAGTAATGATAATAGGCAACAGCAGATCAAAGGACTGCCTGTCAGAATGATGCAGATCAAACTGGCTTCATCTGGAAACCATAAGACTTTTCACTCATTATAACACTCCACACTCACTCACACACATGCACACACACTCACACACACAGCACACTTACACCAGTCCTGACACTGTTCAACTACTTTATTAATCCTGTGTGTGTGTCTGTGCTACCTGAAACTGTTTCCTTTATGTCTCTGAAAGACATCTGTTCTCCCTTTGTGCTTGCTACCTGTGTGTGCGTGTGTGTGTGCGTGTGTGTGTGTGTGTGTGTGTGTCTGTGTGTGTATGTGTGTGTGTGTGTGCATGTGTGTGTCTCTGTGTGTGTGTGTACTTATTTTATCACTTATTTTATCACCCTTTAGTGTCTGTAAAAAAATGTAAAAATAATTTTAAAGCTATATCAGAATTATTGGGCCTTATTTCGCCGAAATATTATTTAGCCTATAAAGCCTTTGGCTAATAAACAATATGTAATTAGTATTATACAGTGCTGTACATCTATATGTAGTGTACGGTATTTTTGGGGGGCTTTATCGTACATAGATGTAGTATAATTTTGTATGTATATATATATATACACTGTATATGTAAAGGATTATAACAGGGTATATATGATGCTGTATGTATATAGGATATAGGACAACATGGTTACTTGTACAGCATCCATGTGGGTGTTTATTGGCTAAATCGTTTATTTAGTTTCAATCTTACTGCACAAAATACTTTGTTGTATGAATTATAAATTGTAATTTTTAATTTTTTGTGTGTGTGTGTGTGTGTGCGTGTGCAGAGTGGACATAGTGAGCACACACAGGGAATCAATAACAGAATGGGCCGGAAAATTACTTCGCAAGTCTTACATGAGTCGGGGTCACCGCGTCTTCGCTGCTGATTGTAGATGTCCAGCTGTTGAATAGCACTCTGTTTAGGGTGTAGATGGTCTGGTGCTAAATGATTTGTGCTAAATGACCATTGGCAGCTAAAATGTTGCTGTTGGCTCTGTTACAGTGTTTGCTCCGAATATTACACTTCTGTTGTGTGCTGTGCATCAGATAAGCATCTTAAACACGCACTGTGTTGCAGTGCCACCTCTTTCAGACAGTGATACATGTCGAGTGTGGGCATATTATCTTTCCAAACACTCCGCAGACGCTACGTTAAGTGTGTTTGAGTTGGCGGCGAAGCTTTTTCCGTACTAAAACATGCTTATTGCCGTTAGCGACGTCGTCAGTGACTGTTTTGGGCCACAGAGGCACTCCCATCGCCATGGCAGTGCCTCGATCATCCAATCGGTGGGTCCTTGCCAAGTGGAGATGTGGATGTCTATTGTTAGTGTGAATGTGTGTGCAGCCGTGTGTTTTGTGTGCGTGTGTTTGTACAGGCAGCCGTGCTAATGGGTGTTCACAACCTGTTGATTAGCATCTGAGGAATGAGTGTGAGAGATTTCATCCCCGACACTTCAGCACTCGCGTATCAGCCAGCGCTTGGCAACGCCCAACATGTCCGGACGGAAACAGGGAGCTGCCCTCCGTATCTCCCCCAGACAAGAGGGCCTGGGGTGGTGGTTGGGGGGCGAGGCGTTCAAGGGAGCCCGGAGAGGGGGGTGTCTTACCAAGCCTGGAGAACAGAGACCAAACCCATTACGCAGAGCTGTTAGAGCGCAGGCCAAACAATTTCTGCTGAAGATAAAAGATAGGAACCATGATCACATTTGACATGTTTTAGCTCAGACACCTTATTTGAGCTGGATTAGTTTCACAGTAAATGAACATTTAGAAGTCACGGGATTTGCCAGCAACAACAAAACCATGCCATTTAATATTAGCATGTATTGCAGTATCATACTATTCAAGACAAATTATTTCTTGCACTATTAGAAAACATAACAGCTCTATATAATGCCTAAAAAGGGCTTAGCAGAACTCTTTAGTGCCATGTAGATTCATTGTTAAAAGTTTCTTGAAAGCTGCACTAGGTAAGATTTGGAGATTTGGAGACCTCTCTGAAGGAAATGTGTAACATCGGTTTTGTAACATAATCAAAACATGGTAAACATATATGTCTTTCAAGGATGTACCTGAATTAATAAGCTCAGCAGACAAAAAAAAAGTGTCGTTTATGACTTAAATGTACCTAACAGTGTGTAATACCATGAATAGCAGCTGTGACTGGATTTGGCGTGGACTGTTTCTGGATGTAGGCCACGTCAATGTTCAGACACTCTTACATCAAAGAACTGAGCAGCTGGGCCAGATTTGGTGGATACCTTCCCTGGCACAATACTGAGGAGAGTTTCCTGTAGCCTGGGATTGTGGCCACTGCTGGTAAACCCATATGACTGTACGCTTCCAAATCCTGCAGATTCAGCTACTTCCTTCACACCATGGCCTTCGGCACGCCCAATTGCAGCCATTCCTTTTAGCCAATCATTAACATCTGCTTTGGAGCCATTTTCCACACATGGAACGAGAGATTCACTGCACTGTAGCACCTCTTCTCAATCTATGGATCCCGTCACTCACACCCCACAAGTATTTACATCATCCTCGTGCAGCGCCATCTACAGGAGCCTGAAGTTACTACCATAAAATGTGAGCTTATAATGCCAGATGCTAGTATATAAAGGCGTATGATTTGATCCAAAGAGCTTCCACAAAGTCTGACCTGACTTTAAGTTATTATATCAGTGTTTACAGGGAGACTCACAGTAGTTTACGCATACCGTAAATAAGCAAGTTTTTTATTGCAATTGCATTTTAATACAAAGAAAAATCTTACACAGTGCTGTTTTTTTTTAATGCTCTACAGCACGGGGCTTACAAATAAATCAAGATATGCTTTACTTGGTGTCATTATAAAATCTTTCGGCTGGCCGTATTTCACTCAACAAACAGCAATCAGGGTGAAGGTGGAGGGGCTTCCTAAAGTTCTCTTGGCCACTGTTATTAAACAGCTTTAAATGGATGGAAAGAACAACAAAACTATAGCAAACACCTTGACCCTCCCTGTCAGCACAATAGATCTGATAAAGTTCATGGAACCACAACCATTAGTCTCTGGACAGCAGCACTAGACAAGATTATACGAGGCATTTATGACCATCATAAGAAGGGTAAGAGAGAAGTTAGCAGTCATTTGACAAGAGTACAGGAGTTACACGGAAAACAATAAGCAACAAACTGCACCGCAATCATCTTCATTCCTGCCCCACACACCGAAACTCCCCTGCTAAAAAGGAACCACAGATATTTACACATCAGCATTTAGACAAATCAGAACTCTTTTGGAACAATGCACTCTGGTCAGACGAGTCGAATAGACAAAGGAGGGTTGTATGTATGATCCCACTACAGATGCAGTGTAGTACAGAGTTGAGAGCATTATGATACTGGACTGCTTCACTGTGGTACTATGTACATAATAGTAAAATTGTAACCTTTCAATATTGATTTTGTGCTTGTCTTGCTTTTCGGTGTGGACCAGAGAAAGATGGCTTCCCCTTTTCCGTTTTGGTTCCTCACGAGGTTTCTTCCTCTTGCTCTGAGGGAGTTTTTCCCTGCCACTCTTATTGCCCTTAACTTGCTTATTGGGGGTGAAAGGCACATACAAGTAAACCCTGACTTGCCTTCACTTGAATGGTAAGACATACCGGGACATATTAAAGGAGAGTTTTCAATGGACATTCCTTGCGTTTCATTGGTCGGGAAACTGGGAAGAAGATGGACATTACCATAAGACAACAACCAACAGCCAAAATACCTCAAGGCTGGTTTCTAAATAAGAGGGTGAAGGAGCTTAGCCTAGGGCTACCTAAGAACCTTCCTGGTTCTGGCAATCTACCACCCCCCAACCTAAATTAACCCCAACCCCAATTAAAAACGACCTTCACAATGAAGACGCATCAAAATATTAGTACCAGTGTGTGTAAGTGTCCTGATAAATGAACCAAAAGAAGTTGCCAGAATTACTTGGGAAACATTTAATAACACTGAAAGTAATGTAAGTTTTTCCTTGCCTTGTAAAGTTGTCATTTTGGAGCCATATGTTGGAATTGAAAACTCCCTCGGCCTAGTCAGTCTCCTGACCTAGATCTGATTTGAAGATTTCGAAATGATATGTCCGTCAGTGGAACCTGGTTACCTCTGTGAATTAATGTGCATTTGCCAAGAAGAATGGGCCAGAACTGAACCACAATACTGCGAAATGCTAATTGCCTCTTACCGTAGACATCTCCAAGCTGTAATTGGCAATACTGGCTTTTCAACAAAGCACTGATGTTATTTCTTTGCGGTGAACACTTTTCCCCTATCAAGTTCCTTTTTCAAACATATCTTTGTTGGTGCTTATGAATACGTAGTTTTGTGCATGGGTACGAAGTCGAAAGACATTAAACTTGAAGTTGATATGTGCATAAAAAGTCCATAAATTATTGTTTCCTCTCATGATTTTCAAGTTAGTAACCATAATGCATTACACTACTAACTTTGTACTGTGTAGTGCTGAACACTACTGTATTCAACTGGGGAAGGGGCAGGATCAGAGGAGGGACCCACTGCTAGCTTTGAGAAGAAGAGAGAGAGTGACTCTTGCTCCAACTTCAGTCTCGAGTACCAGTTGAAATATGCCCTTGTTTCTTATTGTAGATGCTCGTCCTGTCATCCGTCCCTCTAATAGCGTAGTATGTATGTGTGTAAGAGAGATAGACTCTGTGTGGCGGGGGGAGCTTTTTTGGCATTTTGGTGGGTCTTTGTGTTTACTTGGCATGGGAAAGTGCATGTGTGCGCATTTCGGTTTGGATGTGTACGTGTGCGACTGTTTATGCGTCGCTGTGTGTGTGTATGGCGAGTGTGTGAGTCTCTTGTCTCTGGCTGTGTCAGTATGATGGATGGTTTGGGTTAGGCAGGGGCAGAAATCTCCCCTTGCTCACTACTCTCCTATGGGACGTCCCGTAGACCGTGTGTGTATGTGTGTGTGTGATGTCTTGCCGACTGACAGTCACATTGTGGCGCCCCGAACAGGCCGACTCCGCCCGCTGGCATTGCAACAGCGGGTCAGCACGCACACACGTACACACGCCGCCTCGGAATACACCATGCCAGCTGCACATGTTCACACTCCTGTGTCACGCATGCTCTTCCGTAGAGGTTACCTTTGCTCCTAGTTGTTCTGAAATGCTACTGTAAACCTAAAAACTAGCACAAATGCATTCAAGCATGCTCTGCTTTATGTCATTTGACATTGTATGAATGTTGCAGGATGAAGGAACCAATAGAAGAACTATTGTGTGAGATTAGTACCAAATGTGTCTTACGTAGATTGTGTATTCAGGGTACCAAGTTCAGTGTAATAGGATTGGACTTCTCAGTGTCTTACAAATCAGGCTGCCATGCTCCAACCAAGTTCAGACCTTCCAAAAGTACCATGCACTATTTAGAGCAGACAAGTGTTTGTAGGTCTTCATTGTGAGTGGTGTCCACCAGCCACTCATAAGAGCCACAATCTTAGTGCCAGCAAGTTGGGTGTTAATATGAACATTTTATAGTCAATGTAGATTTGATAAGCTCACCTGACAAAAAAATAGTCACTTTGGGTATTAAAGGTGGTAGTAACTTCAAGCTCCTGCAGATGGCATTGCACAAGGATGATGGGGCTATAACTACCTGCAGGGTGTGAGTGACGTGATTCATAGATTAAGAAAAGGTGCGACAGTGCAGTTAATGTCTCATTCCATGTGTGAAAAATTGGTCCAAAGCAGATTTTAATGATTGGCTAAAGGAGTGACTGCATTTGGACGTGTCAAAGACCATAGTGTGAAGGAAGAAGCTGAATCTGCAGGTGTATGGCAACATATGGTCATACAGGTCTACCAGCAGTGGCACAAATCCCAGTCTACAGGAAATTCTCCTCAAAACTGAGCCAGGGAAGGCATCCACCAGATCTGGCCCAACTGCGCAATTAATTGATGCAAGCATGGCTATACATTGATGTGGCCTACCTCCAGAAACCTCCATGCCAAATCCAGTCGTGGAAAAAATCAAACTTCCTTTCTGTGACTTTGCTTTAAACTTTGATCCGGTTGATCCACATGCTCGGGAGCTCGAATGTATTTAGTGAGCCCATGGGCTGCAGATCAGCACTCAATTTTCAAAGAAAGCTGGTATGAAAAGAGAACCAGCTTAGACAGACCAATCCTGCCACAGTGGCGGATCACCCATTAGACACTGCCTCTTGACCTCACGTTCCAAAAAACTGTAGTTCCTTTTGTAGACACACTGAGGATGTTTGCTTTGCAAGGGCTATTGCATTGTGTTTGCACTGCTGATGTATTTCAGAACTGCATAGCTTATCCTATAGCTTATCACACAGTACTTCTTGCTGCTTGCTCCATTTGGGCCGGACACATGGCTTTAGGTTTCTTTATGACTCTTATTTTGAAACTTGTAAGAAATTAGTGTTATTGCTTAATACAGGCGTCTCAAAAGAATCTGGTTTCACACGAATGAAAGCGGTGAAACAACTTTGGAGCCGTGGTGTGTGTATACATATTAATTTACATATTCATGTAATCAAAAGGGAAGGATGCTTTTGCCTTCTCTTGGAAGATGACTGTTTTGGAGAAACAAGGTCCGTCGCTCTGTCTCTCACATGCGCACACACATTTTTCACAGTCCTTCTGGAAGTTATTTAGTATGATAGGTCAAAGGTCATTAGAATTGAAAGGAAGGATATCACCTCTAGGCTGATCACACACACACACACACACACACACAGTGATGGAGCAAGGGTGTGAGAGAGTGACCATGACTTTGTGACCTCCAGTAAGTCCCTCCTGGCAAGCTAGTAAACAGGAAATTATCAACACTAAGAACAATCAGACAATGCTCTCTCTCTCTCTCTCTCTCTTCCTCCCTCTCTCTCACTACTCACTCACTCACTCTTGGCCTCTCTTACTAACTCGCTTCTCTTCCTCTCCATCACTCTCACTCTGTGTCACTCACTCTTTCTCTTTCTGTCGTTCACTAACTCTGGATCTTTCATACTCTCTCTCTTTCTTCCTCCCTCTCTCTCTCTCTCTCTCTCTCTCACACACACACACACACACACACACTACTCACTTACTCTCTGCCTCTCATATGCACTCGCTTATCTTTGTCTTCGCTCTCTGTCACTCATTCTTACTCTTTCTGTCTGTGGTCTTGATCTATTACACTCTCTCTCTCGTTCTTCTCTTTCTTGTCTGTCTCTCTCCCTTTTCTTTCTCTCTCTCCTTGTCTGTCTTACTGTTTCTGTCTCTCTCACTCTTTCTCCCACTTTCACTCTTTCTCACTCTTCATACTCTCTCACCATCTCTCTCTCTCTCTCTCTCTGATACGCTTACTGTCTCTCCGGGTATTTATCTGAGCTCTCTATCTTTCTCACTATCTCACTATAGAGAGAGAGAGGAAAGGAGAGAGAGAGAGAGAATGTTTGGCTTTTAGAGAGTGATTTAGCAACTTGCTTTGCTTTCGCTGTCAGCTCTCATTTGGGGCGTCTTTGCATGTGTGTGTGTGTGTGTGTGAGTGTGTGTGAGAGAGGGTTCCACCTCCTCATTAGCGTCCTCTCTGTGTGATCAGGAAGCGAGTTGAAGTCGACATTAATCTGTCACTGTGTCCAGACCATCCTTGCCACGGCAACTGTTTCCTTAGATAAACCCTGCATCTCTGTGGCGATCGCCGCAGTGACAGGTGCTGATTGGGCAGGAGAGGGAGGAAGTGTAGAGAAGGGTACTTCCTGCCAGACAGTTTTATCAGCGAAGGAGCAGAGAGGTCAAACGGGAGCGAAGGGGGTGAGGGGTGGGGGGTTCTTCGAGACTCTCATCTATCGTCTGAGAAAGTAAAGTATCTAGGCCTAAGAAAGAATGTCATTCTGTGTGTGCGCGAGCAGGACAGCTGTCTCCGTCTTCTAAACATACGTCTGAGTTATGGCAGCGTTTTTGCGAGCATCGGGGGAAAGTTAGGCCCAGAAAAAAAAGGTTTTGTTTTTCCTCCAATTCTTTTCTAGCAGGGCAGAAATGAAACATAAAGGTTCTTGATGGCCGTTTCACACGGAGCCAGAGCGAAGCTGGTGTGATTGTGTGTGCGCGCATGTGTGGGGAAAGCACCGTGTCCACCGTCTAATAGACAAAACACAGGATATTTGCTGCAGAGGAGAGGAGAAGAGACATGCGGATGAATGGACAGATTGAATGGAACTAAGGGGGAATGATGTTGAATAGGTGACTTGATGAACTGTGTGATGTCTGGAGCTGCTCTTTAGTCTATGTGCTGATAGATAGCAGTGATGGTGCATGTTTTCTCCTGTTGGTTGGTCATTAACAGCCATATATGGAGGCCTTTGACACCTGAGATATCTTATTACCTTGTCGGAAAAGAAAAGGTATTGTGTAGATACCTGTTTGTTCATCAGGGTGCAAACAATGTGAACGTGCCTTTATAGGAAAGGGCCAGCTGGCTAAGTTTTTCCCCAATACTCATCATCAAAAGAATAGTTGCACCCAGAAGGAAGTGTGGGATTGCAGTGCTATTGGGAAGGAAGATAAAGGTTACCAGGAACAGTAAATGATGATACATTTAGTCTGACATGGGCAATATTTATTGAGATACACATACAGAAGTAGTGTCTCTCAGTATGGCGTCAGGCCACCATGTTTGCTAATGCAGCATGGAGTTGTAGAGGTTCATAATGGTGTCCTGTGATAATCCATCCCATGCAGCTTGAATATTCTCATGCAGTTCCTGCAGATGTTGCAGTAGGGGTGGAGGTGGAGTGACACCAGGCCTTCTGGACGTATGACGCATGACAACAAACTGTTCATCTTGGCGCTGACCACGGTGCCTCCACATGTGAAATCATTGGCCGTCTCTACCAAGACAAAAGCGGGACTCCTCCCTGAAGATGACTCGCTGACATTCTGAGGCACTCCATGACAGTCTGGCACGACTCCATTGCAGTCTTTGGCGATGTTGAAGTGGTGGTAAGGACAGTCGTCAGTCGGCATCTCACTGCTCGCTGAATGTTCACAATCGTTGCTGTTGTGCTAGCCAGGTACAGTGCTAAGGCTCATCCTTGCCTAGGCCACATGTGTGGCAGAGTGTGAAACCCACCAAGTTTCATTCTTGTAGGTTGATTCCTTCTGGGTGCAACTATTTGTGCAACTATTCTTTTAATGATTAATGTATTTGTACCTTTTCATAGCCTAATGTTTTAAATGATAAATCAATAAAATAAAAAAGCTTGGATAAATCTTGGTTCCACTGAGCAATCATGAGAACAAAGAAAGTTGACTGGACATCATAAAGGCAAATCTCTATCTGTATGAAGCCTCATAGTCGACAAACCAAAAAACGTCATTGGGTCAAAGGAACTTGTCTAAAATGTCTTTGTATGTTCTAGCATTAAAATCACTCTCACTGGGCCCAAGGGCCCAAACTCTGAAAAACAGCCCAGACCCCATTATCCCTCCTCCACCAAACTTTTCTTGTTGGCACTATGCACTTCCAGATGCGTCTATGCAAACCCATGCTCATCAGTTAGACTGCCAGACAGTGAAGCGTGATTCATAACTCCCGAGAATATGTTTCCACTGCTCCAGAGTCCAGTGGTGGCACGCATAACACCCCTCCAGCTGATGCTTGGCATTGACATTGTGGAGCTATTCAGCCACTGAAACCCATTTCTTGATGCAGAACATTTGGATCTCTGTAGTGACAACAGAGCCATTTTTATGTGTTCTATTACTTAGCATTTGCTTGCTTCGCTCTATGAGCACGATTAACCACTTTGTGGCTGAGGTGCTGTTCGATGCTACCCATTATACCCATGCAATAATAGCACTTACTATTACCAGGGTTGTCCAAATACTTTTGACCATAGAGCACAGGAAAAATTTGGAGACTATAAAAAACACCAAACATTTCAGTATCTATACATGAAACTAAAGATAGTAATGATTTTGTGGCCGAGGTGCTGTTAGATGCTACCCATCACAATACTAGCACTTACAGTTGACTAGGGCAGACCAAGCAGATGACTTGTGGTAGGGGTGGCATCCTGTGACAGTGCCATGTTTAAAGTCTACTGCCAGTGTTTATTCATATGCTAGATATAATACACCTCTTAGCAATGGATGTGACTGAAACATCTGAACTCAACAATTAGGATGGGTGTCCACATACTTTTGGCCATTTGGCGACTACAATAGACACCATACATTTCAGTATCTATACTATGAAAGACAGCAGTGATGTAATCATGGCCATATTGCTATACCTGTGGCAATCTTAGGATCCCTCATAAAGGAGTCAATGTCCAGAACTCTTTGGGGGCCCCACTGAGCATTAGGCCCCGCATAAGTGGCCTTGCAGTCAGTTAAGTCAGAGATTTCTTAATAGTTCAAGGTGCACAAAGTATATGAGTTTATCAAGTGATAAAGAGAGTTGGATGGAGACAGGGAGAGGGACTGACTGAGAGAGAGAGAGAGAGAGAGAGAGAGAGAGAGAGAGAGAAGGAGAGAGAGAGAGAGGAACAGCGGGATCCAATTCCTCCGCTCGAGTGCTTCTCTGTAGCAGTAGGGCTGATTAGGGCCCCATGGAGGGAATGCAGCGACGGGACCGACTTCAAATACAACCCCCTCGCTCGGCCCAAATAAAACCTGACTGCTCCCTCCTTCTCTCTCTCTCACTCTCTCTCTCTCCCTCCCTTTCCCTCTATTTCCTCTCACTCTCTTTCTTACTCTACGTCTCTCTCTCTCTTAGCCATGGTTTAATCTCCAGCTCTCCTTCATATTTTGAAGATGTGTTTTTTTTGCACTCTCCTTCCAGCAGCGGCTGGCCGGTGCAGAAACAAATTCTTCTGGCTTTGTTGATTAAAAAAAAAAGCAAAAACAACAAAAAACCCTCCACAACAACACGGCGTGCTCTACCGTCGCTTATCGTCCGTGCACGAGCCGTTCTTTTTAATTAAAACCAAGACACCGCGAGCACGCAATTAACAGCCGGTAATTAAGGAGCGCCTCTGAAGTGCGCGCGGCCGGCCTTCATTTCAATTATCTAATAGACGAGTGGCTTTTTGATCTCCAAATTAGTGAGCCCTTGTAATATTTGTTTGGTGGCAGATTTGGGAGGTTAATAGCGGCCTGTGGAGGCCTCCGGCGCGCGATTGATGTACGGCGAGGGAAGGGGGTTGAGGGGTGGAGTGGTGGAGTGGCGTATTAAAAACCGTGAGGGTCTATCAGGAAATGCAAATCGCACCTTCATGTCAACGAGCGAGCGCAAGCGAATGGGGAGCTGTTTAATGTAGAGGAAACCAATCAGCCACTCTGCTGCGGACTGATTAGTGCATTTGAATTTGAAAGTTTAATTAAGTGCCTCTAATACCGATCGTTTCCGAGACTGACACGTAACATTTAACTGTTTGATACTTCATTTTGCCAGGCGTTTTTTTTTCTCCTCCTTCTCCTTCTTCTTGCAAGTTCGAACGGGCGTCCAGCTCCATGTGGCGCGCGCTATCCCAAAGGATGCAGAATGCACCCCCCACCCAACCCCCAATCCCCATTTAACCCCCTCACTCTTAATAAGTGATGGAAATGTATTTAATGACCAGCGTGCTCTTTGTGCGAAGAAAGCAGAACACTTGTTCGGTTTTAATTAGTATCGATTTGCATCTTTTGTGCGTGACTCTTGTATTGTTGGCCACTTGCTGGCCAACACGTTTCATCAATTCGGAACAGTCTGATTGATTTTGCGCACTGAAACTAATTGCACTGACAGGGAGCCAAGTTATAAAGTTACAACTTTCACAACAACGTCAGTTCTTTGATATTCGAGTGAATTTGTTGAAGTTAAGGTGCCAAAAAAAAAAAAAAAAAACGTGGGGTAATACTTTACTTGGATAGGCCAGTGTAGATACTCAGATATTGCCTCCTATAACTTATAGTCAACTACATATCTATGAATGTCACATTTTGGCACTTTTTTCCCCTTGCAAGCGTGGACCGGTGTCTAGCTTCATGTGGCATTTGCTATCCCAAAGGATGCAGAATGTAGCCCCCACCTTCCCCATTTAAACCCCTCTCTGTTAACGTATAAGAGATGGAAATAGCCCCAACCCTAACCCTCATTCTGGTCCTAAACCCTGGTGCTAGTGTACACTGATGAGTTCTGCGTTATTACAGCAACTATAGATAATCTACTGTATATAATAATTATATAATAGATAATCTATTATATAATTTGCTTTAGGAAACCGTTTGGAAGTCTTGCACAATTTTCTGTTATTCTTTTTTCCTCCTTCCATTTTTTTTTTCTTTTTTAATCCTTAATTCTAGCACTGAATATTTTAAAGTCCACCCTGCTGTTGCTGATCCTGGGGTAGATCGTAGTGACCACAAATCGGCATAGGGCCCAAATAATTAAAAACTCACCAAATCTCCAATTAAGACAGGATTAAAGATCCAAATCTGCTTTTGTGCAGACCATGTGGGCATCAGGTAAAAGAAAAAACTAAATCAATTATCAACTTTCAAATACAAGAAAAGTGGTGAAATAGAGTTTTCACTGTCATTACACAACAAATACTGTGCACAGTTATGAATATCACAGTGGAAGGTTTTCCACAGTGATAATAATCTATAATGTGGCCATTTATTTAGATACTTTAAGGATATATTCACCCATGAATGCCCTTAAAAACTCTAAAAAGTCTTTATTGGGCCAATATATATATATATATGCATAAAATGGTAATGCATTTTGTCTGCACTGCAAAAAATGAGATCTTGGCAAGTGAAATTATATTATATCTAGTTGATATATCTTCAAATTCTCATTTTGAGATTGTTGCAAGCTCAATTTGAGGTTATTTATCCTATTCCCAGATGTGCTTTACTTGTCTTAAGCAATTGTAATAAGCCAAATTTTCAGACTATTTGGCAGATCATTTCGTTTATTTTAAGAAATGTGCTTGACAATTATCTGCCAATATAGTTTGAAAAATTGGCTTGCAGAAATCACATAAAACGAGTAAGAAATGTCTGGAAATAAGTATAATATCTTAAAATGAGAATTTTAAGATACGTCAAGTAGATATAAAATCATTTTACTTGCCAAGATATATATTTTTTTGCAGTATGGTGCCTGATGCATTCTTTTTTACAATAGTTTCTGGCCTATTTTTAGCCTGAATTGTATCTTTAAAAAGGCATGTCCAATATGCAGTGAAAGAAATTTCATATATATATATATATATATATATATATATATATATATATATATATATATATATATATTATTATTATTATTATTATTATTATTATTATTATTACAGAATTATCAGAATTTCATTGTATTCATTTATTTAATCTCAGTAGTTGAGTTATGCTGAATTCAGTGGAATTCCCCTTTAAATATGGGATGATACATGGACAAAAAATGCCATAAATGGAAAATAAAAATTACTGGTACGAATTTTGATTTGTCACTACAGTAAAAAGTGAAATATGTGTGCAAAGGTTTTGCTAGCCTAGCATGAATGTCCATATTTCTCTTCAACTCTCAAAGTGTCCTCTTTGGTACTGATTGTTTTTTTTTTGCTATAAAAGTGATTAAATTGATCAGGGTAAATACCTTAAAGGTTGGGGTGCTGGCATCACTGAGATCAAGCTGGTGGGCGTACGTGTGGCACACCTTTTTATTTGTGTTTGGATTTAGCGCTGTCACAAATACAGTCGCAATGGAGCAACGGGGGGAAAAAAATCTGACACAAATGCTTGAAAGTGTGACGGACTGCATCAGAGCGTGTTGTGGAGTTGTGTCCCGCCTTATCAAGTGGAGTGAGAGGGAATTAACCAGAACCATATGCAGCCTGTGGCACACATTCAGACAGGCCCTGTGGAATTTCACATGGGCGCGTATGCCCAGTTTATAGTGAAATAAACAGGGGAGTTTTTAATGTATAAGTTGTGTGTGTGTGTGTGTGTGTGTAGGTGTGTGCATGCGTGGGTGTGTGTGTGTGTGTCCATGCCTGCGTGCATGTGTGTGTGTATGAAACGAATGCAGGCTATTACGGTGAGGTTTAAAACAGAATGTCACTCGTAGTGCTGGGCATGTGGCTTTGCTTAGAGTCCATGTTCTCTCCAATTAGAGAAGGAATAGAGAAAGAGAGGGGCGGGCAAGACGGCCCAACACACAACAAGGAAACTGGAAGCTTTGCCTATATGACTGTGTGTGTGTGTGTGTGTGTGTGTGTGTGTGTGTGTGTATGAACAAATATGTTCTTGTGTGATTTGCCTTCAATATCATGTGTTTGTTCCGTGTACATGAGCATGTGAATGCAGAAATAGGTTTCAACACAAAAATGACAAAAAATATATTTTTTGTTCTGAAATGTGTGTGCCACCCTCAGGGTAACCTACTGACTTAAGTGCAATAAAAAAAAATATAAATGATTGTAATTTAATTTTTATTTAATACAAACATTGTGCTGGTTTTACTTAAACTTTGCAAGCATTATAGTAGTACTCTTACTGCATACATAAGTTTTGATGGGATACATTATCCATGTTTTGTTAGATACAGCCAAGCTAGCCATTCAATAGGCAATAGATAAGGGCTAACATGCCTGTACACTGCAAAAAAAACATATCATGGCTGGTACAAATATCTTATGTCTAGCTGTTATGTCTTAAAAGTCTCATTTTGAAATAGCTTTAAGCTAATTTTAAGATTATTTAAAATATTTCCAGACATTTAACTAACTAACTAACTATTTTTTTGCTTGGTTTAAGGTCAAAAACAGGCAAGAAATAACTGTAAAAAGAATGCATTGGGCACTACACTGCAAAAAATGATATGCTGGCAAGGAAAATGATCTTATATTTCATTGATGTAGCTTAGAAATCTCATTTACAAGCTTGTTTCAAAGTTATTGTAAGCCAAATGTTCTCACTATATTGGCAGATCATTTGACTTGCTTCAAACACAATTTATAAAACAAGCCTATGTAGTGAGAACTTTTGACTTATCAAAATCATAAGTAAAAATGGCTAGAAATAAGTTAAATAATTATACCAAGACTATATTGAAGGTGCTTTTATTTGCCATTTTTGTCAGAGATGACCTGAATTAAACACTAGCTCTAGTTATACTTCAACACTGACCTACACACATGCACATAACGTATATACCCAAAATTCTGTTCGAATGTGAAAAAAAATTATTGCGGTGCAAAAATGTATCTTTTTGTGTTTTTCCGTAATAGTGTTATGGATGAAAGGATTTGGAATTTCATGACATTTCCAGCTTCTCTCTTACATTATACTGAAGTTTACGTGTATGTCTGGACTGCGTACTTCACAAAGAGCCTCTTTAGGTCAATGGCTGGAATCTGTTTAGGCCAAAGGAGGAAGCATAGAAAGACTACTGCAGCAATCTAAAGGAAAACCCCCAATAAACATTAAACTTTGAACCCAGTTTATTGAATTGACACTAGGAGGTAAAACAGCTTACAGTGGTACTGGGTTAGTAATGTTAACTAAGCTGAAAGCAGATGAATAGCACATGTCCACCCTTCTCTGGGTACATTTCAAGCCACATCATCTACTCTGGTTTGTAGTCAGGCTCTGGGTTTGTAGCCAGGGTCTGGGTTTGTAGTCAGGCTCTAGGTTTATTACAGGGTATTCTTGAAGGTATATTTGGGGAATAATCCCATAGTAAATGTCTGGAAGTGGAAAAGAGACAAAGGCCGATACAAAAGGGATCATTTCTGCGGTTTAGCTTGTTGCTGTTGTTGTGTATGGGTGCCCTCGAGGAGCTGTGAGCCGTGTGGGGTCATGTCACGTCACCGTGCTCGTATAATTGAAAGTCTTGGTTACTGTCATGTTCTTGCAGTTACATCTCCATTGCTCCATACCCCACCTACTCCACTGTCAGTCTCCATTCATCCATCCATCCTCTTTTCCTCTCCCTCCATCCTTCTTGAGGCTCAGAGGGGGTCTGGCAGCTGGCCGTGCCCGCTCTCAGAGCTCCGGCGCTGGGCTGGGGGAGCTGCACTGTGTGTGTGTGGAGGGGGGGGTGGTTTGGAATGCTGTTCTCTAATTTTTTTAGCAGGCACATGTAGGAGTGTAAAATGCACCGGCATGATCTGAAGGTGGTGTTTTGAACAGCATCCAAGGAACTGTTTATTGCATATAGACAATAAAAAACACCAACTGTAATTGTTTTATATTTTAAATACATGATGCAAAAATTGAGCTGCTGAATATTATTACATTGCTTTTCATTTTATGGCCAAAAATAAAGTTCTCAGATGTGAAAATCAATTTTTGAAACAATTAACTAATAAAAATAAATAAAAAAGCATAATACTGTCTATATTCTCCTATGCTTAACTATTTCCTCCAGACACATTTGAGTATGCAGTGTATTTTGAAAAAAAAACTTTAAAAACTTTTCATTTCACCAAGTAATTTAACCAAATCAAATCTTGTTGGAATTGAAGATGCACTGATGCATTACTGATGCATTGACATGTGAGATTTCCTGGGAATTTCCTAATGAATCGTTATCTAATTGTACGCCAAGCTGTTGTATGTGCTGTTCTCAATTTTCCAATTTTTTATGTTTCATTTATTTTTATATACACAGTTTTCTATTTTAGACAAGACCATAATAATATGGTATAATAATATTTATAAAGAAAATATATATTAAGGCCCCTCATAATGCTGCTGTAGGGACAAAACCTTTTACACTACCATCAAACTATAAAATAGCACTCATGGAATTATGTAGTCCACCTTAAAAACCTCCAAAATGGAACTTTACAGGAGGGTAAAACAGCTTTCTTAACCTGCAGTGGAAGCTGATATAACAAGATTTATTTCTAATCAGTTTTGGACCAATTCTATTGGTCTGTCCATTATGAATATTCACTAAACTGAAAGAGTAACGAGAGCTTTAAATTGTGCAAAAAAGAGCTAAAAGTTTTAAACACAACTAAATATATATTAGAGGTGGATATATGGCAGAAATATAATATTGTGATACGTCAAGAATATATATGGTAAGATAACCAACAACATCCACTTAGATGGATATATATATATATATATATATATATATATATATATACAACAAATGTATACTGGACTTCTCTGAATCCACATAGGAAGGCAGTTACAGTTGTCAGAATGTGCCGCTTTCTTTCGCATCCCCCCATCCCCCCTTCTCTCTCTCTCTCTCTGTTTATTTATACAAACAGTGTGACATGACTCTTTTTGGCATGTTTAGCACTAAGACAACAATTCCATATCCACAACACTGCATTGTCCACAGCCGTAATGTCATAATACAGGAAGATGGACATGGTGTACACAAACAGAAGGTTTTGGGCTGCGCTGGAGGGGGATTGAGTTTCGCCCATTGTGTTGCAGTTTGAGAGTGAATGCTCTCACGGCCTGTTGATTTCAGAGGAAAACTTCCCGATATGGCTGCTTTATGAAGGGTGTGTGTGTGTGTGTGTGTGTGTGTGTGTGTGTGTGTGTGTGCGCTAGTGTGTTAGGGAGGTGGGGTTACCAACGTGGGGGCCTCCAACAGGAATGAACAATCTGGTTTTGGAGCAGTGAAGGCACACACACACATACCCACACTTGTGTTGCATGGGATGGGGTTTTAATTTAGGTTTACGGGGAGTTACTCAACTGGCAGAGAGACAGAGGGAGAGAGAGAGAGAGAGAGAGAGAGCGAGAGAGAGACAGAAAGAGAGAGAGAGAGAGAAAGAGTGCAAATGGAAAGCCACAGTCATCTGGAGCTCCAAACCAGGAATGTCACAAAACCTGTAAAGAAAGAAAGACCTGGCATGCATGTATGTGTGTGTGTGTGTGTGTGCGTGTGTGTGTGTGGGTGTGTGTGTATGTTTGGGAGTCTGCCATTACCCAGGTGCTTGTTTAAGTGCACATATGTGAGTCCATAGTTTTGGACAATGACACTTTTGGCCTGCTGTGGTCCAGCATTTGAAAGGCCGGCATTAATTCTGGGTTATTTACATGTCTATTCAGTGAACTGTATAGGACAGTGGTTTCATACTGTGGGTGGCAGTGTGGGGTTGAGCGGGTCACTGTAAATGAAGCTCATTTTAGATCATTTTAGAGGTCATTTTGGCACCACACTGCTAATGTTTGCCAAGCACTTGTGTATTAGCGATCTGGCCTTTATACCAGCCGTGTGCACAAAGTGTGGCTATGCTTTCCGCTTTGAGTGCCTTGCAAAAGACAATAGCAGGGAAGTGCGGTAATGGCGCTGAAAACTGAGTCTATTTTTCTGCTCTTTGCATGCTTCTAGAAGCACAAAATATTCACACTGTCACTCACGACTGGTTTGAAAATGCACAAGGGCCACAGAATCATTTGCTCTGGATTACGTAGAACATCAACAACACATTGAAAAGATACATTTGCTCTTTAACCACCAGATAGAACCCACTGAATGGGCAGAGGTGTTTCAAGACATCGGTTTCTATCTTACTGAGTTTCCAGGTCAGCAAATTACCAGTGAAATATACCAGTGAATATTATATTATTTGAAAGTAATAATATTTCACTTCAAATATATTGTTTTGTATATTGCATGAAATATTTTCCTTTTCAGACGTGCTCTACAAATTAGATCAACTTTATTGCCATTGTGCAGGTACAGAGCCAATGAAATGCAGTTAGCATCTAACCAGAAGTGCAAAATACAGTATCGTTTACATACAAAGTGTAGGAAGTAACCAAAGCAAGCAATGCGAGGTTACAATATGTACAATTATGAACAGTGGAGTGGTAAGTAGTATGTTAGTTACCATTAGCACTGTGCTCTGATAGATGACCTAGCTACGTTAGCCAGTTCGTCTAGCCTGAGCCCCAACCAGGACATAACAGGGGAACAAATCTGAGATCAGTGTTAGCACAACCAACCACATAGCAGTTCTTCAGCATGGCTTTATTCATTTATATGTATTCATTTGTATGCTTTTAGTGGTGGTATCGCATATCAAGGTAGCCATATCATTAGGCTGTTGATGCTCACTGCAGTAGGCCCAAGAGTTGAATGGGTTACATCTAAAAACAGAACTGTCCATCCTAACCAAATCATACATCTCCAAAATGGTAAAAGAAGAAAACATGTTCTGAGAATGTTCTCAAAGAAGTGTTGGAATATTACCATTGGTGTCTATACATGGTTTTAATGACACAACAATGAAATAAATTTTAGCATAATTTTTTTTACTTACCATTTTAATCTACTCCATTCATAAAATCCATGCTGGCCCACGCTGGTTTAAGATGATCTAGTGCTGGTCCAAGCTGGTTTAGTTGGATGACCAGGCCACCAGCATCCAAACCACGTATACATACACCGGTTTGGTGGAATACATGCTGGTTTTGTTGCTGATCAGCTTATTAACTCCCATTGGATGCTGGTTTTGGATGCTGGTTTGATAGTGAACATCAAACCAGCATCCAAAACGTAGCATGTCCTGGTTATGTTGGTTTTTCTAGCATGGTAGTCTAACCAAGCATGTTGCTGTGTAAGCCCGTGTGTCCTTCATTCTTCATCATAGCATGCTCAGTAAAGAACAGCGATACTGAGTAAATGGGGACTGAACAGCAATATATATGAAAATACTTATATTGGGCTAGGACTATGTGATGACATCCTTAAGATATGATATTGGATCCATTCTAAACAGGCAATAGTGACCCATACTTAGAATGAGAGCCATCTAGGCCAGATTTAATTAGAACCAGCTTTGCCCTCCTAATATTAAACAAAAATATAAAATTTCTCATTCTCTTCTGTGGGAAGGTCTGTTTTTGTGAATAAGCTTGTTCATATATTCATGCAGTGATGGCTATGGTTATATTTACGAGTTTATTCCACCATGGTGCATGAATGCAGATACTGCATTCAAGGCTGACAGTGCAACACTGCACACCATGCAGCATGTGGTGAACTCTCTGGTTTAGGGCTGTCGCAGAGAAACAATTTAGGGTGGGCCGCACTATCAGTCAAAAGTTTAGGGACTGCTACTTATACAAGGTTCTCCTTATTAATGCTTTAATTTAGAATAGAAGTGAAGACATCAACCTACAAAACAGTAGACATGGAATTATACAGTCCAACAAAAATCAAATACTCATTTATTGTTGACTACATAACACAGAACTGCAATGAGGCACAATAAAAAAAAGAATCTAGCCTAAGAATAAAGTACATGCTAAGAATAAAGTACATGTTTATGCTATATCCATTTATTGTTTATGCTTTATGCTATATGCTATAAAAGTGTGGTAAAAGAAAGTGAGACATATCTTCTGTAGGCTTAGACTTAGGCTGTTATATCCTTGTTGTGTGCTAAGAAACGTAACATTTTCAGCGTATGTGGTTTTAGAGAGGATCTGAGAGGATCTGAGAGGATCTGTATTTGGGGACAACTTTAGAAAGCAGAGAAAATCTAGCCTGGTTGTCGCGCCACCAGGTCAGTGGATCTGCACTGGAGTCTAAGGGCTCCTCTTGTAGGTAGCACTTGAGTTTGGTATCTGCGGCATCTACAAGCTCTCTAGGCATGAATGTGGAGGTCTTCGTCAGGTTTCCAAGAGTCTTCTTTTTTAGCGTAGATTGTTCTTTGTCTCTAATCCTCCACCGTCTTTCACTTCCACCATCTCTTCAATGAGTGTGTGTTTTGTCTTCCTCTGTGTCACCAACCTATATCTGAGGTCCAATAAGCCAGTCATGTAGCTGTTAGCGATTTATGTTATGCTAGTTACAGACTTCAGTACAGACTCCCCGGATAAGCTTTCAAAATATGCGAATAATTCTTTTCACGCTGAAAATATTTTTTAATAAGGACGCTTAGACTATCAAACTAGCCTACTTGTAGTATTAGCACAAGGCTGAAGCTGGATTGTTTTCTTTTGGTTAGAATTTCCCTGTTCCACCTTAAATGATGCAACAGCTCATTTTATAACACTTGACGCGCCAGCATGTAACTGATGCACCATTTAAGGCGGAACTTGAAAATTCAAAGCTGATGGATAGGAAGCTGACTTCAGTTTTGTAAGTTATGTGGAGTTATATGGTAGGACATTTTGAGAAGATAGCACTAGTCACTAGTCACAACTCCCGGAGGCGGCACAGAAGACGTAGGCGCAGCAGCTGCTTCGCTGCAGCAAACACACTGCACTGCTTCAGATTTATGGTTTGTTGTATTTGTAAGTGTTTCATGAGGTTGCCGGTATTTGCTACCCCACTTTACATATTGTGGCATCGCCACGCCACATTTATGTAGCTCAGTCAGAGAAAAAAAAGAAGACGTGTTTATACTGTGATGTTTGTTTAGACAAGGACTTTGATTTTGAAGGGCACCGAAATTGGGTAGAGTGGAAAAAAGAGGGGTTGTGTTTTTACCACTGAGCTTAGAAGTGGAAGTTTTTCTATGTTTCAGCACTGGCCAGTCAAGAACCGGTACCAATTTAGTACTGGTTCTCAATACCCATCCCTATTGGGTTGCAGGTTAATCTTTCATGTCCAGAACAAAATTGGCTTTTCTTCATGACTGAAAGTCATCTGCTGCTGACTTGTTTGATTGTTAGTTACATGCTATTACTTATTAATTACCATTGTTAAGCTAATCACACATTCTTGCTTCTGGACATCGTGACATACAATTGATTCTGACACTCTTCATGTGGTGGTTATATGTTTCTGATCAATTTTAAGCCTTTTATGTCCTGCTTTACTGGCATTTACACTTTTGTTCCTTTTGATGAGAATGGATAAGCTCTCTTGTACATAAGCTCCCCAGACAAAAAAATAAGGTGGTAGTAAGTTCAGGCTCCTGCAGATGGAGCTGCACGGGGATGATGGGGCTAAAAATCCCAGCGGAGTGTGAGTGACGGGATCCATAGATTGAGAAGAGGTGGTACAGTGCCGTGAATGTCTCTTTCCATGTGTGGAAAATGGCTCCAAAGCAGATGTTAATGATTGGCTAAAAGGTATGATTGCATTTGGGCATGCGAAAGACCATGCTATGATGGAAGTAGCTGAAGGTGTATGGAAGTGTACGGTCATATGGGTCTACCAGCAGTGGCTAAAATCCCAGTTTACAGGAAATTCTCCTCTGAATTGTGCCAGAGATATTTTGCAGGCTACTAATTCCCCACACAGGGGTGCCATTAGCAGTTAAATAGCTTCTGATGCATCGTAAGAGTGGTGCTTCACATAACTGACACTGTGGGCTTGTTACTGTCATGGTTTTTCATGTCCAGGTAAAAATCAAGTACATTTCAAGCACAATATTGTTTTGTGTGCTAAATACCGTGCAATACATATACAGTATATTACAAATGTAATAATTACACGTACATTTTACCATAGTAATACTTCAGTGTACCTAATTTAAGTATACTAATTTACACTCCCAGGTAAAAATTAAGTACATGCACAAGAAATGTACCCTAATATGTACTTAAGTATATGTAAGTGATTCAAAATAGTACAGTTAATTACAATTACTTCTATTTAAGCATATTTTTAATAGTGCTAATGATATAATACATTTAGCCTACAGAGTGTACAGAGTGATATTGAAAGTAGCACACTTTTATTATATTAATCATAAGTGCCAGGAAGTATACTAAGTATACCTACATTAAATATACTGTGTGTAAATGAAGTGTACTTTTTTTTTTGGCAACATAAGACTGGGCCTTCACAGAAATGCCCAAAATAAACCAGCAATCTTTAACATATGTGGTAGTTAAACTGCCTTGGCAGTAGTAGTCCTAAATATGTGTCACTGTTTTTTGGTATGTTACATTGTTAATGTGTGGACTTATTTCATTAAATCTTTTCAGAGCACGGCATTGTTTATTGTGTATTGTAGCATGGACGTAGAAATATTTGTTGACTCCCTAGCAACATCATTCAATTGATCCTGAGGTATCCAGTGGAAAAATGCACATAGGACCAAACACGTTGGATTTTTGAACGCGTTTCTTTACCACAGCGGTGATTTTGGAGAAATATCATTCATTTTTTCCAATAGAGAGAACAAAAAACCCAACAAAAAACAGCTTAGACCCAAAGGTCCTCACTGATACAGAACCTCTATTGGTCCATTGTGAGAGCGTCTTAAGCCTTAGTTAAGTCTGTTTCGTTTTTTGTTATACCATTCAAATGTAATTACATAATTGAATTACATTGCGAGTTACATAATGAATTGCATTTTCCACTTGATTTGTTGTCAAGAGATGACAAAAACACAGCAAATATATAAAACGATTGTTGTCTCTCCACAAAACAAGGCTGGAAGCACAACAAGTATTAAATAATACAACGTTTTCAACATACAAATACAAATGTGGTACTGATTGAAAGTTTAGAATCAGCACGTTCAGCAGTTCTTAGACGGCTTATTGCCAGTCTCGCTGTCTTAACAGCAGTCCCCGTTGTTTTAGACACTCAGCATATCATACCTTTTACTAATGAAGGAAATGAAAAGCCTCATGCACGCAGTTAAAACAACACAGGCAGGGTACAATGTGAACAGAGCAAGTGACAACAAGTGAGAGAGGGAGGGAGGGAACAAGAGCGTGAGAGGGAAAGAGAGAGAGGGAGACAGAGAAAGACTCGCCCCTGGAGCTCTCGCTCCATTGTGAGACGTAAACAATGCTAGTTTTGATAACCTTTGACCCCTGAGTATATGAGTCCAATACAAGGGACGCGCCCCCTCCGCAGCTGCTCCTTGGAGAACAGAGGAATGAGAGAATGGGGAAAGGAGGAGAGGGAAGGACGGAATAAAAGGGAGAAAAGCACTAATTAAAGTGGTAATTAAATGAAGCTTGCAGCCCTGAGGCTCTCCAGCCTCCGTAGACCAGGCCACATTGCAGCAGACCCAGGGACAATCATGTGGGCCGAAAACATCAGGATCTATTGTTATCGCCAGTTTGAATGTGTGAATTTGTTGGCTGTTATTCCAGTCTAGAAAACAATTATAAATTTATCTACAATTTTTTGAGAGAATCACAGAAGTCTTAGAGCTGCTCTGTGGTCCAGATCTCAACGTTTTGGAGCTAATGTGAACCAACTTGTATAAAAGAGTGCCACATTTTTGCTGATGTAGTTTGAGTGGTTTGGCATATGATTTTGTCAGGCTCAGGTCAGTTTCAAGCTCAAAACTTGATGAGGTGGTTTGGATGAGGGTAGATTCAGACAAATTCTTGTTGCTGTTGAGTCAGTTGCAGACCCAGGACCTAATGATGTGGTGCGGGTCGGGTTGGGACAATTCTGTTGGGCTCGTGATTGGCCTTGTGATGAGCTAAAAGATTGCTGATGTTTCAAGTTGGGTGGGACATGATTTTGTTGGTCTGTAGTCAGTTTCAGGCTCAAAATTTGATGAGGTGGTTCAGTTCAGGTTTTGACATGATATTGTCAGGTTTAGGTCAGTTTCAGACTCAAAACCTGATGAGGTGGTTTGGCTAAGGATTAGATTCAGACAAACTTTTGTTGGGGTTGGGTCAGTTTCAGACGATGATGTGGTTTGGGTCGGGTTGGGACATTTCTATTGGGCTCAGGACAGTGTCAGGCTAAAAGATTGCTGATTTGTTTCAAATTGGGTGGGACATGATTTTGTTGGGCTTGGGGGGCAGTTTTAGACTGAGGACATGATGATGTGATATAAATTTGGACAAAATTTTATTGGGACTGGGTTAGTTTTGGACAGGTTTTGTTAGGTTTGGGTCAATTTCAGGTGCAGAAAATGGTGGTTTGGTTTGTGTACAGTCGGGTTCTGACTCAAAACTCAAAATCTGTTTCGAGTTGGGTTTGGACAAATTTTTGGCCTGGCTCAGGTCAGTTTCAGGCTCATAATTTGTGACTATTGTTTCGGTAGGGCTAGGACAATTCAATTGGGATCAAGCTAGTGTCAGGCAAAAAATTAGCCAATGTGTTTCAAGTCAGGTGGGTCATGATTTGGCTCAAATGGTTTCAGAGGTGGTTTTAAGAGGTTTCAGACAATTTTTGAGGGGCAATTTCAGATTGAGAACCTGATGATGTGGTTCAAGTTAAATTTGGACAAAGTTTTATTGGGACTGGGTTAGTTTCAGACAACTCTTTGTCAGGCTTGGGTCCATTTCAGGATCTGAAAATGATGGTTTGGTTTATGTTGGGTTGGTTACTGACACAAAACCTGAAGATCTGCTTTGAATTGTGTTGGGACTCAAAACTGTTGGATTTGGGGGGAAAAATCGGATCAGTTTCAGGCTCAAAAATTTAGGTTTAGGACAACATTTTGTGAGTTGGGTTGAGGTTAAAGTTGTTTAGCTGGGTTCCTGGCTCTGTTTTAGGCCCAGAATTAGCTGCTATTGTTCAAGTTGGGTTTGGACAACAATTAATTGAAAACCTGATGAGGTTGTTTGGCTGAGGATATCTTTCACCAATTTTTTGTTAGGATTGGGTCAGTTTCAGGACCTGATCATGTGGTTCAGGTGGTGTTGGGACAATTCTATTGGGCTCAGGCCAGTGTCAGGCTACAACATTGCAAATGTGTTTTAAATCAAGTGGGAAATGATTTTGTTGGGTCCAGGACAGTTTCAGGCTCGAAACCTGATAAGGTGGTGTAGGTCAAGGCTATAGTTTGGGCTCGAGGTTGGCTCGAGGTTAAAACATTGTTTGCGGGGTTCTTAGAAAATTATGTAAAGCTTGGGTCTGGTTCAGGCTCAGAATTTTATTGGGCTCAGGTCAGTTTTAGGCTTAAACATTGATGATGTGGTTAAAGTCAGCTTCGGACAGAATTTACCAGGCATAGTCCGGTTCAGGTCTAAATCCAGTTGGGTAAAGCTTTAGTGAGTCTGTGACCCTTCAGTGTTGCCTGGGCCACTTGAACATGAATGTTATTAAACCTACATTTCTATGTGTTGGATAAAATACCTGCTTCACAACCCCCTTGGGAAATGTAGTCCCTATCCCATGGTCCTCTGGGAGAAAACCTCTTCTTTGATTGTGTGAGTGGGAGTTTGTGCATATGTATGTGTGTGTTTGTGTTTTCCCAGGATGAGATGGATAAAAGACTGGATTAAAGATGAAGTGTCTACACCATGTTGGTTTAGATAGCCTTGTGTGTGTGTGTGTGTGTGTGTGTGTTTCTCTCTCTATCTTCCGGACAGTGACAGAGGGCAGGGGCGAATGAGAAATGAAATACGTACCTGCACATGCTGTGTGTTGTGTTGTGATGTGTGCGTATGTGTGTGTCAGATGCCACAGCTGGAGCTGCAGGGCCATTTGTCAGGCTGAGGGGGGTTCGATTATGTGAGCGTCCCCCACTCTGGCTGTGCTGTGTGTGATCACGGCTGACCCTTCATTATGTCTGCCAGACTCAGGTGTCACCACAGCCAGCCCCTAACTGTCTGCCTGACAGCAAGACACACTTGTCCCATCGCTCTTCTGCTGTCTCCTGAAAACTGTGTGTGTGTGTGTGTGTGTGTGTGTGTGTGCATGATGTGCGTGCATGGATAACATATCTTCATTGTCATAGGAAACCCAGTTTGTGTCTCTGGAATAGTCGGTGCCTTTTTAAAGACCTGTTATTTTGGATGTCTTTAAATGTATTGGAAGTATGGGCAGATCAACTTTTGAGAATGCATATCATCTCTGTTGTTATGAGAATACATGTCTGGAGACAACTTGTTAAAGTTTTTCTGTGCTGGACTGAAGCAAAATCCTCAGCTAACAAGGGTACGCCCATCTTAAACCCGCCTCACCCTAAATTCCTCCAGTCCCTGTTCTTTTAACAGCTTACGTACTATTGACTCATCATCAAAAGTTGTAGCACCCAGAAGGAAGTGTGGGATTGCAGTGCTATTGAGAAGGAAGATAAAGGTCACCAGGAACAATAAATGATGATAAATCTCCTATTGTGTTTGCTAACACAACATGCCGGACATCTCAGCATGGAGTTGTAGAGGTTCCTAATGGTGTCCTGCGATAATCCATCCCATGCAGCTTGAATATTCTCACACAGTTCCTGCAGATGTTACAATAGGAGTGGAGGTGGGGTTACACCAGGCCTTCTGTGAGGCTTGACAACATACCATTCATCCTGCTGCTGACCATGGTGCCTCAACACACGGATTTGTTGGTCATCTCCACCAAGACAAAAGCAGGACTTGCATTACATATATAGACTAGCAACCAGCTTGTTGTCTTCAGAGAGTAGGGCTCATTCACCAACATCTACCTAAGCTCTTTCTCTAGTTTGTTCCTAGAAAGGTCCTAGAAAAAGTCTACATCAGATGCCTGATCTGTTCTTAAACCGCAGAATTGTTCATACCTATGTGCTTCTGAGAGCGTGTAGATTCTGTTCTTACCTAAGAGCAAATCCCAAAATAGAAAACATGGGTGACCTTCAGAATCTTCATGCACATTTTGTAAGTAGGTTAAGAATGGCTGGTGAATGAGGCCCAATGTCAACGTCTCTATGAGATTCCTGGATTGGTTTAGAAATTTCACACTCAGTTTGTTCCCGCCCTAACAAGTCCGTGTCCCAACCCTTAATAAGCCCAAAATTTCTCAGGGTTGCCCCCTGATATTCTAATTATGGTCTGACACTGTACTCCAAAATGGTCTTGGTGTAGCCAATGGACTGCCAATGGACTTCCTTGCAGTTTTGGAGGCCATATCTGTTAGCAGCCTGATCCCAAGTAAAAGGAGTTTTTCTTGTGATGATTAGCTGTCAAAAGTCTGGGGACTTTTGGGGACCTTGCCTTGTTTTCAGTGCTTTCGCTGCATTAGCACCCCAAGATTAAGTCAATAGTGGGCTGCTAAAGACATGATTAGCTGGATCAGGTGTGTTGGGAGCAGGGTAAACACTAAAAAATTCAGGGTGGTGGGCCTCTATGAACAGAGTTGAGAAACCACGCATTAGAGCTTTGATTCTTCAGAGAGGCAGAGTTGGCCTTATTGTCAGGGAAATGCAAATTCAATGCCTGGCAATGCCACAGTTATCTATGGGTGTGCAAAAGACGTGATAGGGATAGTAGGTCTGTTGCAGTTGTTACATAATTAGCTAAATTATTTAAGTTGATTGCATTTATTTTACCAGTTAAACTACAGTTAAAATGATATTTTTGTGCCTTAGGAAACAGTGTGTGAATCAGGTGTGTATTCCTCATTTGAGTTATATAAAAAAATACATATAAAAATATAAACATATAAGGAAGCATATAAATACCAAAACATAAATACATAGGGAAGCAGAACAGCAAAATTGCTACTAACTACTAACAAAAGTTCTAACCTAACTTAAAAGTATGAAATTTTGAGGGGTCAGTGGTGAGTAATGTTTGTTTATTTGAGCTGGAGCAGTGTCTCCCATCATTTTGGAGCCAGTTAGTATCAGCCTGCTGGGAAGCAAGATATAAAACAAAACCCTTTGAGCAAATTGAGCTTTACATTCATCAGTGTGCCTTTCTAAGTATCAAGAAAAGGTTTAGGCTGAATCTTGATTCAACAGTTTGCTTTTCCCAACTGTTGTTAAAGACACATATTGAAACCACTTTTCCAATAAGCAATGTGTCCCCATACTTTTGACACATATATCTGTGTAGGTCTATAGGTGATATAGGTGACAGTGTTTTCATATACGGATTTGTTTTTGTACTTGAATGATAAACTTGTATGATCCAACTGTATAGCAATATATCCAATTATATTTATGACAATTAACATCGTAAAGAAAAAAGAAAACAAAAACAAAGTTGTTTTAACTTAAAAAGTTAGTGTCCAGGCTGACTTATTTTGAGCTGAAATGATAAGTTTCTGGGCATAAAACACAGATTTTTATTCTGTTAACTTATTATTTGAAATTCAATAAACTCAAAATTTGTAAGGCAACCTGGACACTAACTTTTTAAATACTTACTTTCTTAATACAACTTTGTTTTATTTACAGTGTAGCATCTTTTAGTCTAAGCTAACTTTGTCACGGTTCAAAAAGCATGTTATTTATTTCCCTCCCCTTGCTCCTCACGTGTCTATCAATTTTCATGTCTTTAAATTGGCAGGCGTATTATGTGGTCACAGCATATGGTTCAACCTCATTGTCTGTCAATAGCCAGTCATTTTTCAATTAGTTCTTATTAGTAGGCAAGGCTCTGGAAACACCTCCCCTTGTATTTAGCCTCTGTGCCCCACCGGAGAGGAGGGGGAGTGAGTGTGTGTGTGTGTGTGTGTGTGTGTCTGTGTGTGCGTATGTGTGCATGATTAGTGAGTGGAGTGCACAGAGGTGACAGAACCCCTCTTCAAATATTTTGTCTTCATTTTACAGCGCAGGGACGTAATTATAGAGCAGCGCTTCATTATCGTCCCACTCATGTTTCATGCATTCTGTTCATTTAGGGCTTTATTAACCACACTCTGTCCACGTGCATGTGTGCAAAGGAGAGAGAGGGGGGGGGGGGGGTAGAATGAACGCACACAAGAAAATATAAAAATAAAATATTAAAAAACTGTAGTAATTGTAGATAAGAGTTATGTATCTTGTTCTTTAACATTTATTTAATTATGTAATGTTTTTTGGTTCAAATCTGTAGCTGAATGAGTTTTTGATATTGTTGTATGTGCAAACATAGCATATTTTTTTTGGTATTCTAAATAATTTTGGACATTTTCTATTGGTTCATTCATCATGGAATGTTCACCCAGTGTGTTTTAGAAATGTGCTGTAAGGGATACGTTACAGTCAATGGGAATAAAAAGCTCCAAAAAAGGCCATTTTCCTTCTATTGATTTGGAACAGTTTCTGTTGGTCCATTCATCATGAAGCGCTAACATGTGGATGGATAAACAGTTTTCCACTGTAAAAAAAAAAAAGTTGAACAAAATTAGAGATTTTTTGGGGCTTTTTTCCAACAGCAGCATTGTACGGTAAAATAGAGGTACATAATAATAAAAAAAATTAATTTGTGGACGACACATTATGTTTGAGATTCAGAGGTTCCTATCAGCACCACTGTAAACAAGTCTGATTGGGCAAGTTCTCCAGAGCGGTGGGTTTCACATGAAACCCATCTGAATAGCGTTTACATGTTAATAATTGAATTATCCAGAAAGTAAGAAAAGTTTGGAGTGTAACAAGACTTTCCTACGTAGTAAATTTGGATTTATGAAAGCATTTATGGGACTTTGTCATTGCATGTTTTCTACATTTGTAGAAATTACTGTCATAATTAACAGTCCATTTGTACAATTACTATCATAACTAATGATATGAAATTAGAGCTGGAAAGTAAAACCAATAAACAGTTTCAGCACCAGAGAGTAGGCCTGAAAATTTGTGCAAAATATCTAATTGAGATTTTGAGACCAATATTGCGAAGGCTAGCTTTTGTTGTTGTTGTTGTTGTTGCCAGGAAGACTTCAGTGTGATGTGCCGGAATGGCAGCTCACAAGCTCAGTGTTTTTTAGTTGAATTTCCCTAATTAAAACTGGCGACACCTGTGAATAATGCAGGTTAAAATCAAAACTCGAGATCTTGCACTCTTTCAAATTGTGATTTCAATATATAAATGATTCATCTTAATCCAGGAAAGCATAGAGGTTATGGGGTTCTGTTGTGGTTAAGAGTGCAGGTAACATTAGGGTTTAGTGATGGTTTATGGTTTTAGGTGTAAGGGAAGAAAGATGAAGGGATAGAAGAGGGGTGCACACTTACTTTCCCCTTTCCCTAGTTGCATCAGACCCATGTGCATCCAATATTGAGACTGATGAGATCAATCAGGAGGTGCATATTTCTGCATGGAGATGGATGAGAGAGAGAGAGAAAACCGAGACCTGGGGGTGGCAGAGACAGAGAAATGTGTGGACGAGAAAGCTAATCTAGACCAAGGCAGTAGAGGAAAACAAGGACAAAAGGACAAGGCAGAATGAGAAAAGTGGAAAGAATAAAAAGAGAGATAGTGAACAAAATAAGAAAGAGAGAGGGATGCCAGAGAGGGAGAGAGAGGAGGTAGCGAACACTGCTTTTTTTTTGCTATAGCATGTGTCACGGGCCGTTCCTCTGGGGTGAATAAAAGCTAATAGGCTAACGCTAGTGGCTCTGAGTGATGATGCTGATGGATGGCGCGTGTCAGCGGCTCTGGAGCGACGGCTCTTTGATAAGACTTATCATCCGCCGCCCCGCCTCCATAAATATTTTATCAAGTGTAATGGAAATTGTCAAATCAATCTAATTGTGTAATACATTACTGGGACATCAAAATTAAACAAAGCACATATGCTATCATTTGGCTTTATGGTCGGGCAGCCGGCAGACGCCCGGTCTGGGGGTCTCTCCCGGGGCCCCCGGGGCTGGCAGCGCCAACGCTGGAAATACGTCTCCCCGGCGATGCCCGGCGCCATGACAACGCGCACTCCATCACCCGATCAATTTCTCAAATGTGGACAACTGTGCACTGTAATCACGATATGGCAGCATGGCAACCAGCAACTGCCCCACTCTGTGTATGTGGGTGTGTGTGTGTGTGTGTGTGTGTGTTCATACTTGGGATCCACACGTAAGAGCCAAATGTCCTCATAAAAATAGCTAAATGTGAAAATTAACCGAGTTGCTAGTTCTCACTTTGTCAGTTCTCACTTTAAGTTCTAGTAATAGAACTTCTTAGAATGTACATAAATAGCTGATCCTCACAAGTAATAATAAAGTAAATGATTCTAATTCTAATTGTAATTCTAATGATGTTCTTGGTTATTTCAAAATCTTTTAGATTTTGGGTTTTTTTAGATTTCTGCATAATTTAATTTTGGGAGTTGTCTTACACATTATGTGAAGATTTTAATGATAATTGGACCAATAGAAATGCTCTTAAATTGCTTCTAATAAAACCTTTTTACATTAACTCACATTAAAAAAGAGGGTGTAAAAAGTTGCTATTTTGGAGATACTCAATTTTCTTTGGACAGTGATAATATGAAAGATATATTGCAAATTCATGGTTTCAGATCTCTTAACTGAATAGCACAACATAAACTATGTTAATGCTAAATGCTAAAATACTGTACATCTAACCCAAAGTAGTTGAAAAGAATGACAACCAAATAAACATGAACAAAACAAAAATATTGCCCATTGAACAAAGATAATAGCTAATTGCCATTTAGCAGGACCTCGCACTGATTCCAAAAGTTCTAGATCGATGCAGATGCTGTTGTGATTCTGTCTTTAAAAGCTAAATAGTCACATTATTCAGTTTAATTGTTATATACAAATGATGTATATATGTACAGTATACAGAGAGAGATATATATATACATATAAATATAACACACACACACACACATATATATATATATATATATATATATATATAATTTTTGTTAATATGGTACTAATGATTGTTTCCTGGTCTGATGTAAAATATGTTGAGCTGTAATGAAACTTACCTGCTTGGATTTCTTCACTCTGGTGATGGTGGGAAACAGGGGTTGTGTGATGCCTACAGTACAAATACAGCCATTTTATGTTTATGTACTATCCAAAATCAGCAGTGCACCTACAGGTTTTGATATGCCATGTTAATAGTGGTAAAACAGTGGTAGATCCGAAAAAACGGGACTATTTTGTCTTACAGCACCAAGCATGTACCTCCCCAAAAAAGTGAAAGAACTTTCAAAAAGACGTTTCAGGCCAAAAACTTCTCTCGAAACCATTGTAAACCAACGTTTCACACAAAACCAGCCGTTTACATCTTCATGATTTACTTCTGCAGACATTTTTTTTTCTAATTGCTGCAAAAACTCCTCCTGCCAGATCGGTGGTGCAACACCGTTTGTTTAGTCACCGTTTGTAACTAAGGACTTAATTAAAATGTACACAAAGCAATAGCGTTTCCAACACTGCAAGTTTGTGTGGGTGATTCTGTGTGTACGTGAGAGAGATATGCAGAAAGACGCTGTTGACTGACACTGAGCAAAGTAGAGGAGAAGTGCCAGCAGGACAGAAAGAAAAGAACTACAGACAGACAAAACAAATCAAACGCTTAGAGTGTTTGACAGGACGCACACACGCACATGCACAAATAATCAAAGATACAAACAGATCAAATGCTCAGGGTGTGCAGAACTCTGATTGCTATCTGATTCCATTAATCCCAAACCTCCTCCTCGGACACTCTTGCAATCGGTGATGCATTCAGTACTCGGATGTTTTTGTCTTGCATTCACTGGAGCATTGAGATTGTTCTGCTAGTCCATTCACAACAGTGAGAACCCAGTTCTCAATGATATAATATAGCAATAACGAGTTTTGCTTATATTTTTGTGTTTATACAAGATTTGTATGGAAAGTATGGAAGAATATGGCATGTCTTATGTCATAATAATAATAAACTTTCTTTCAGAAATAGAATGCATTTGTGTTAAAAGATAAAAATAAAATTATACAGGAACATAAAAGCAGCCAGAACAGGATAAAATGATGTACAAATAAAACATAACATACTACTACTAATAATAATTAATAATAATTATAGATTAAAAGGTAGTATACATATCTGTATAATTCTGAAACCAGCAACAACAGTAACAAATATAATCAAGTAGGACTGAGCTATATGACAATATTTATTATTATTGTAATAAAATTGTCAGAATAAGCTTATGTCAAGTATATTTATGGGAACAAAAAACTGTGATGTTGATTTCATTAGCAACAGCATGTTTTTTTCATTCTAAAGAGAACTGTTTAACTGATTAAAGATACACTGAATAAAGTTCATTGTATCAATGTTTTTTTGTATTCATACACGGTTCTTTTCATGGTTTGCTTTTCCTCTGCTCAGATTTCAGAAAATATTTTGATGCATATCATGTATTGCAAAATGTCTTAAAGTATTGACATTATGTTTTATGTTATATTTCTACCATATCATCCACTCCTATAATAAAAGGACATAATGAAAGTCGAAGTAGTTAAGTAATAGTAAAGTAATAATAATAAAACTAAGTAAACAAGAAAAACACTATTTTTTAACCAAAGTTAGGATGTATAAAATTTAGTAGATTTACCATTTACCAAAGGTAGGATGTATAACACGTAGAAGTTAAAACGTATAAAATTTAGGAGATTTACCATGTACCAAAGATAGGACATATAAAATTTAGATGATTTACTATTGACCAAAGTTAGGATGCATAACTTTTAGGAATTTTACCATTTACCAAAGTCAGGACGTGTAAAATTTAGGAAATGTACTATTTACCAAAGTCAGGACATATAAAACGTACGAGAATTACCATTTACCAAAGATAGGACATATAAAACATATGAGATTTACCATTTACCAAAGTTAGGATGTACAAACTTTATATGATTTACTATTTACCAAAGTTAGGATGTACAAAATTTATATGATTTACTATTTACCAAAGTTAGGATGCATAACATTTAGGAGATTTACCATTTACCAAAGTCAGGATGTATAAAATTTAGGACATTTACCATTTACCAAAGTCAGGACATATAAAATGTAGGAGAATTACTATTTACCAAAGTTAGGATGTATAGAATTTAGTAGATTTACTATTTACCAAAGTTAGGACGTATAAAATTTAGGAGATTTACCATTTACCAAAGTCAAAATGTATAAAACGTAGGAGAATTACCATTTACCAAAGTCAGGACGTATAAGATTTAAGAAATGTACTATTTACCAAAGTTAGGATGTACAAAATTTAGATGATTTACTATTTGCCAAAGTTAGTATATATAAAATTTACTAGATTTATTATTTACCAAAGTCAGGACGTATAAAATTTAGGAGAATTACCATTTGCCAAAGTTAGGACGTATAAAATTTAGTAGATTTACTATTTACCAAAGTTAGGAGGTATAAAATGTAGGAGAATTACCATTTACCAACGATAGGACGTACAAATTCATAAGATTTACCATTTACCAAATTTAGGACGTATAAAATATAGTAGATTTACCATTTACGAAAGAAAGGACGTACAAATTCATAAGATTTACCATTTAACAAAGTTAGGACGTATAAAATGTAGTAGATTTACTATTTACCAAAGTTAGGACGTATAAAATGTAGTAGATTTACCATTTATCAAAGTTAGGACGTATAAAATGTAGTAGATTTACCATTTAACAAAGGTAGAACATACAAATTCATAAGATTTACCATTTACCTAGGTAAGGACGTATACAATATAGGAGATTTACTATTTACCAAAGTTGTGGAGGTTGCCAGTTCTGAGATTTGAAGTTTTGTTATGGCAGCAGCAATAAGAGTAGATGAATGGGTTCATGAACATCATTGCTCTAACACTTGGACCGAGGCAGCGTTGAATTAGCAACAGACTGCGACACTCATTCATTACACCAATGCACCGCAGTCTAAGTATGAGGAAAAATCCTCTGGAAGTGTGTGTGTGTGTGTGTGTCTTTCTATAAGCGGTTTGAAGCCCATAATGATATGACATGGTGTAGTTGACCCTAAGCCCACCTCATCCTCAGTGATATTGATTGTGGTTTAAGATTGCACCATGTTAACCTCCTATAGGCCTGTGTGTATGCGTGTGACTGAAAAATGCACAGCTCATATATTTTGCCTTGACATTACTATGTGCTATGCAATATAAATCACAACATTTCACAATGAAAATATTATAAATAATATAATCAATTAAAGCCTTTCTGTTACATTGGCTGGCTGACAATGGTGATATGTGCTTCTACTGGTATCGGCAAAAATGAAAGCATGCTGGTAATTACCATCTGACTTTGGTCACAGCTTTGCTACCATTCAAATTTGCAATCTCATAATTTAACTGTATTACCGTCATACAAGTTGAACTGATACGTAGCACCATGGTTAAAACTGTACAACAAAAATACAATAGTTACAATAAACCTAACCTTTAGTATAAGATAACATATCATGACACACAAAACTCCATTTCTGTGGAGAGAACTAATGACAAATAAGAAAAATAAGATGATAAGAAGAAATAAGAAAACGTAACATAACTCAAAACACCATAAAAGACAACTGACAGTCATGTCATTCAAAATAATCATATTTATGATACTTCACTAAAACTATTGTTGTCAGTAATAGCTGTCAGGAGACCACTGGTGATTCCAAAGCCATACTTCTGAATCTGAGAGAGCATAATTAGCCCCACTCACTCTCTGTGGTTAGCATGGCACCTCCCTCTCACTCCAACAACACCAGCACAATGCTGACAATCACCGTTCTCCTCCAAGCGTGTTAAACTGTGTAATGACATTGTGTTTGTAATGGTTTTAGAGGATGAGGTGACAGCACTGTAAAAAGTTGGTTTAATTCAGATCAACCGCTTGTTACAACCTGTGTGTGTGTGTGTGTGTGTGTGTAAAACCTACAGATGTATTCTTTTCACCTTGAAATTATGCTAAACTTTGGACACTTTCTGTTGTTTCTTCTCTGGCGTGTCTCTTCTGCTGTTCTTCTGTTCTCTTATTCTCGCGCCTTGCTACTTTCTTTCTTTCTCTGTATTGTAATCCCCCCTTTAAAATCGCATCTTCTTTATTTGAAGCATGTTGTGCCACAGTAATATTCATCCATGGGAAACACAGCAAGATGCATCCTAGTTATATGGACTAAACAAAGCTATATATGTATATCTATTATGGATTATGTATTATGGACTTTGGAGATACAAGGTTTTATATGTATGTGTGTGTGTGTGTGTGTGTGTGTGTGTGTTTGATAGCTGCTCTGTGCAGCATTACAATACAGCAATACACACACACTCGCGGGAAAAGTTACAAATTAGCATTGTCGCGAGTATAAGAGAGACAGCATGAATGCATATTGCTGAGCATGTGTGTGTGTGTGCGCGAGTGTGCTGATTTAGTTATGGCTGGCAGGCAGCAGAACCCCTCCCTCCTCCACCTCCTGCTCTATCTCTCTCTACCTCATGCACAAACATACATCTTTATCAAGCGCCTGTTGTCAGACAACATTAGATAATTAATAGGTCATTTGTCAGCCTTGTGAGAAACATGTTAAAATCCCTCTGCGCGGCTAGGGAGAAAAAAACACACAGCTGTCTGCTCCAGCGGCTCACACACAAACACGAGAAGTGTGCAAACATGCTTGCCTGGAGAGGCTCATTGTTAATCACCACTAATGCTAATTAATTAAGAGAGAGAGAGAGAGAGTTAGTGTGTGTGTGTGTGCATGTGTGTGTATGTGTGGGTGTTTGACTTTGGCTTGTTGCTGAGTGTTAATTGAGCAGCATTGCATTGTTCTCTAATTGAGTGTTGGTCCATCTGCAGAGAGTAGGGGAATAGGTGAAGAATGAGGGAAAAAAAACACTCAGACAATATGCACATTAATTAACACGCGCTTAACGGGTCACAAAGGCCTGCTAGCGCGTGTGTGTGTGTTAGTGTTTATGTGACGGAATTCTAGAGGTAGACTGAATAGACTGATTTCTTCAGTTTCACTTTTTTTTCAGCTTTCAATTACCTGCTAGAGAACATGGTCCGCTTCAGCCATAGCATCTTGTAGAGCTTGTAGAGTGTGTTGAAGTGTATACAGCTAGTGGTCTTTACCTAGTGTGCGCTGGAGTGTTATATTAAGCAACGATTCAGCTAACCCCCTACCACAAGCCCCCCGCACCAAAAGTAAACCAAAAAACTACTTCTTTAGTTTTGCATTGGCTATTGTGGCTAGCAAATAATGGGAATGTATGACTGATTATACTGAATATACCTGCTGACCTACTCACTGCAATCAGACTAAACTCACTGCAGTCAGACTAAACCGAATACACCTGCTGACCTACTCATTGCAGTCAGACTAAACTGAATATACCTGCTGACCTACTCACTGCAATCAGACTAAACTCACTGCAATCAGACTAAACTGAATATACCTGCTGACTTCCTCACTGCAATCAGTCTAAACTCACTGCAATCAGACTAAACTGAATACACCTGCTGACCTCCTCACTGCAATCAGACTAAACTGAATATACCTGCTGACCTCCTCACTGCAATCAGACTAAACTGAATATACCTGCTGACCTCCTCACTGCAATCAGACTAAACTGAATATACCTGCTGACCTCCTCACTGCAGTCAGACTAAACTGAATACACCTGCTGACCTCCTCACTGCAATCAGACTAAACTCACTGCAGTCAGACTACACTGAATACACCTGCTGACCTCCTCACTGCAATCAGACTAAACTGCAATCACACTAAACTGAATATACCTGCTGATCTTCTCACTATAGCCAGACTAAACTGAATACACCGGCTGACCTCCTCACTGAAATCAGACTAAACTTACTGTATTCAGACTAAACTAAATATACCTGCTTTGAGGGGAGTAGGTGTGTGTGTGTCTAAGTTTGAGGTGCATGTTCTTTTGTGTATGTGTGTGTGTGTGTGTGTGTATGATGGCTGAGGATGTCCAGGAGATATCGTCAACCAAGCTTTAAACTAGTTCACAAGATATTAACAACTTTTTCGAGTACAAGAAATATGTTAATTTTTATCTTCTTTATGTATTTTCCATGTATTCTTATGATCTATGATGTATCTATATGCAAAAGCACATTTACCCCCGTGATTGCTCTGTTTGTGTTTTTCGCGTATTTGTGTCTGTGGTGTTTACTGCTTCCTGGGCATCTGGTTTATTTGTGCACATATTTGCTTATGCAGAAAAAATAAATGATAGCAGATTAACACCTGACCTGATTTACGGGCTGAAATGGACTTCTTGAACTCAATTGGCTGTGTGTGTGGTGGCTGCCGGGATCTTTTAGACAAGTGGAGTGGAGTCCAGGTTAATTATGTTGTGCTGCTGTCTGTTATCTTCCCACTGAGCCTGTGCTTACATCTGCTGTCTGTCTCCAAACACACAAACACACTCTCTCGCTTTCTCTGTCTCTTTCCTCTCTTCAACATCCAATCAAACAGAGGACTGAGAAGACGCATGCACTTATTTAGTCCTGCTGGTCTCCAGTGACCAGAAAGAGAAAAGCCTTCATTTACTGACATGCACACACACAAACACTGGTAAGTGGGTCTTGGGTGCTTTAGAGAGCCTGTAAATAGCGGGAAAGACTGAATGGAGGTGATTTAATTTAGAACAGTCGTTTGTCTTACAGATGCAGTCTTTTTTCCCTCTCTTTGGTTTATAGGCAGGAGCATGTGTATTCTGAGCAAACACCACCAAACTAGCATCAGCCACTAAATACATACAAGATGTGCAAGAAATGTCTATTGATTCAGGAGGGAACATAAAGCCTGATATACACTCGTCATCAAAACCAAAGTGGCACTCAGAAGGAAGTGTCAGACTGCAATGCTATTGGGAAGGAAGGTAAAGGTTACCAGGAACAATAAACGATGATAAATTTAGACTGATATGGGCGATATTTATTGAGCTACACATACAGAAACAGTGTCTCTAATGTATGGTGTTGGGCCATCAAGTTTGTAAACTCAACACGCCAGACGTCTCGGACTGGAGTTGTAGAGGTTCCTAATGGTGTCCTGTGATAATCCATCCCATGCAGCTTGAATATTCTCACACAGTTCCTGCAGATGGTGCGGTAGGGGCGAAGGTGAAGTGACACCAGGCCTTTATGGACATGTAATGCATGACAACAAACCGTTCATGTTGGTGCTGATCAGGGTGCTTCCACACCCGGATTCATTGCTTGTCTCCACCAAGACAAAAGTGGGACTCGTCACTGAATATGACCTGCTGCCATTCTGAGCCACTCCATGACAGCCTGGCATGACACCATTGCAGTATTTGGCAATGTTGACGTAGTGTTAAGGCTAGTCGTTGAAACGGTCTGTGTGCATGTAGTCCTGCATTGTGCAGCTGTCTGCCATTGGTGCTGGCACGAACAGGATGACTCGTGGAGGACATCACTGCTCGCTGAATGTCCGCATTCGTGGCTGCTGGGACCGTCACATGCACGGCTGAGCATGAAACTTGAATCATTTGCATGTCTCACACAGATATATGATTTATGAAATAATCCACATTAAATAAAATAAGTTCAGTGCAAAATGTGCAAGACCTTCTTTCCTACTCCTGAAGGCCAAACCAGTAGCATAGCTAACTTAGCTGTATCTGCCTACATAAGAGATGAAAAAATCCTGAAACAACGGTTTCACAGTTTTCACCAAGTTTCCCACTATGTATAACAAACATATCTTCACACAGTAACTACAACAATCATGGTGATCCTGTAAAATGAATTTAAAATTACAGATGTACATTGTTTAGAAGCCATTAGGCCTAGAAGGTCTAGAAGTCCCTAAGGGTCCCCATATGCTATAGTATAGACAGTTAATGATGTAAGCAGTCGAAATCTCAGGTTCCATTGTGTCCGGCAGGTTGTCTCTAAAAATCAGTGCTGGACTTAAGAGAGCTGGTCTCCAATTTGTATGCCTTGTCATGATCCCTCTGTATTTCATTAGGCAGCTTCAAAAGTCATTATAATCATTATATGTAGAATAGCAGTTTTTAAGAAGTGAACAGTTGATAGGAGCTTTGAGAAATGAGGAAGTGACCCTTGTTTCTCTAAAAGCTTCCACACTGAAGACATATTGCATGAAATTGTTACATACATGTTGCCTTATGCCTGAGACGTTGATTTATAATAGTTTTGATTCATTCTGCTGAGGAACGTATAGGTGTTCTAAGGCAAAATGGTACCCAATGAAAGCATGTGTTTTTCAGATTTACTATAGTTTTTTCATTGTAAACCAAATACAAAACCAAGTTTGCACTTTTTCTGAAGCCTGCATTCATAAGCCATATAGATACACACACACACACACACACACACACACCAATCAGGCATAACATTATGACCACCTCAACATATCTACACTGTTTACCCATTTCATCAGCTCCACTTACCACATAGGTAGACCTTGCAGTTCTACAGTTACAGACTGTAGTCCATCTGTTTCTCTGTATACTTTATTACCCTGTTGTTCGATGGTCAGGACCCCCACAGGACCACCACTGAACAGGTAGTGTGTGGGTGGTGGATCATTCTCAGCACTGCAGTGCACTGATTTGGTGGTGGTGTGTTAGTGTGTGTTGTGCTGGTGTGAGTGGATCAGACACAGCAGTGCTGCTGGGTGTTTAAACAGTGAGTCCACTCACTGTCCACTCTATTAGACACTCCTACCTTGCTGGACCACCTTGTAGATGTGCAGTTCATCAGCTGCTGCAGAGTTTTTGTTGGTGGACTATTCTCAGTCCAGCAGTGACAGTGAAAAAAAGAAAAAAAGAAAAAAAGAAAGAAAAAAAAAAAAATATATATATATATATATATATATATATATATATATATATATATATATACAATGTCCAAATATGATATCATATGATATCCTCCAGATGCAAAAAAAAAACTATATAGTGCGATAGTTGCACATCATGTTCTATATAACAGATATAACAGTTTCCATATATCAGCAAAGCTTCTTTCAATGTTGCTGGTCATACATGAGTGACCCAGTTCCATCTCTTACAGCTCTCTTTGTATTGTGTCCTGATAAACTGCAGTCCTGCAAAGAACAGGACCACCTACCGTCATCATGCTGTACTGGGATTTGGCTCTCGCTTCTGTCTGCTCCACCACGCTGTGCTAAACATTGCTTTTACAGTGTGGGTGTATTATGTCTTTACTATAGCTGAGTGCGGTCAGTTGCTTTGCACTTTTGTGGTGTGTTTTTACGGTGCATTGCACATTTGCAGGGCGGTGCATCCAAACTCCTAGTCATATTTCTGAACACAGTGTATCTTATCATGGTTGTTCTTGTACGAATCTGTAATTGTAATACTCTGTCTGCCTGCCCATCTAACCACATGTTATTTCTAACCACGTTATATGCAGAAATATGACAAGCTTTAGAAAACGTAGGGTGTAAACTTAATATCTTACACTGGCCAATAATGTAATTCTGATAGACCTCATGGTGTTTGGTGTGGTGCAATGGATAAAACCACTACCTGCCATTGAATTACCACCTTATGTTGGGGAGATTGGGGTTTGATTCCCAGTCTGGGTAACTGTTCTGTGCTACACCAATAAGAGTCATTGGGCAAGACTCCAAACACTACCTTGGCCTATTTGTAATATGATTAACCTGGTAAGTCACTCTGGATAAGAGTGTCAGCTAAATGCCGTAAGTGTACAAGTGTATTACCATTTTTAATATTCCTGCACTCAGTGTGACTAAAGTGCACTTGGTTATGGGTACTTTAGCTAACAATACACAGTTGCTGGCTATAGATTGTTATATTCTATCAGAGTCATACAGTCACTGTTGTTTTTCAGATTCATGCTATGAAATCAACCCCTTAACTTGTGTAGTTATTGGCATAAGATGGAGAAACCTATGGTGGTATGCGGTTTGTCCACCCATTGCGAAATATTCACAGATATAACTAAGAAAGGTTGGTAGAAGCTTAGCATCCACTATTTATCACCAAAATTTCACTGTCGTTCACAATGTTAGTATCTGCGACTATCAGTGTTGTTTCTTCACTTGGTTGTAGCATAGGGCTGCAAGACCCCACTGTTGAGTGGTACACCTAACTGACAGAGGCTAGTGGGCTGCTAAGCTGGAGGCTAAATCAAGGGTTGCCCAGTGGCTCCTTTGTCTCTTGTTTTTGGAAAGCTAGCTAGTTTTGAAAGTACATATTTACTTGGAGTTTGTATGGAAACCTAACTGCTTGCATTGGTGGATAGCTTTATTGGCTAGTTAGCATGCTGGCTAACTTAGCTAGCTATCAAGTGACCTAACTCACCAGAGACACCAATAGTATCCACCACTTTCATTCCATGCTTCATTTTTTTTCATATGTACAAAGAGGTATATGTACAAAGTCTTCAGATGAATTTTCCACAAATGGAACGAGACATTCACTGCACTGTAGCACCTCTTCTCAATCTATGAATCCCGTCACTCACACCCCTCAGTTATTTATAGCCCCATCATCCCCGTGCAGTGCCATATTTCGGAGCCTGAATTTACTGCCACCTTAGGCACTCAAGGTGATTTTTGTCAGGTGATTCTGGAAACAGTCCACTACAATGTGCAGAAGCTTACTCTTGGTACAGAATGTGTTAACGTACTGTCACTTTAGAAAATAAAAAAAGACATGTCATTTGACCGGGCGTGTTCAAAAATGGTAAAGTGGCATCCTTGCAGTGAACACGAGCACATTTGAACTGAATGGAGAGAGAGAGAGAGAGAGAGAAAGAGAGAGAGAGAGAGAAAGCAAGACGTAGTGGTCAGATGCCCAGGATCCTAATCTCCTCCTCCATCATCACATGCTTAGAAAGCAAATCTGACCCTATTACAGTCCTTAAGAGGACCCGTATCTATATTTACCGACGACAGTGCTGGAGGGTGCATGTATCCGGTGTACATTCTGCCCAGGTAGGTTAGATCACAGTAAACACATTTGTCCTGTGTGTGCATGTGTGTGCGCATGTGCGTGTGCGTCCTGACGTCCCCGGGCGTTGACTGGGTCACCTCTCCATTAGGGTGTGTTGTCATGGTGATTAATGGCTGCTCCTACCATCTTTAATGTAGGCGGTAATGATGCGGGGTCCCACGCTGCTCCGCATAATCACAAGATGTATGAGAGAGCCAGAACCCCGGAGCAGAGGTGAAAACCATTCTCACACACACACACACACACACACACATTCTCATAGACTTATTCTCTCTCTCACACACACACACACACACACACACACACAAACACACACTTACCTGCTAACACATAAGCTTGTACAGTCAAACACACACGTGCTCTGTTTTCCTGGTAATAGCTGTAGCGTTGACATCTGCAAGCATCGTTATGGAAATACAGTCCTGTGTGTGTGTGGGTGTGCGGTTTACTGTATCTCTGTGTGTGTGTGATAGTGAGCAGTGTTTGTGGGGGGTTGCCAGGAGATTTAGACTACACACTGACAGTTTGTGCACTAATGAAAGGTTTTAGTAAGAAGTTCTGTTTGTCCCTCATGATGATGTTTATACTCATAAACAAAGCCACACCTACCAACCATCTCTCTCTCTCCCTCTGTCTGTCTCTTCCTGTCTATCTATTTCTCTTCCTGGCTAACTATCTCTCTTCCTGTCTATCTATCTATCTATCTGTCTGTCTGTCTGTCTGTCTAGATGGATATATATCCCCACTTTCCCTTCTCTCTCTCTCTCTTTCTTTCTCTCTCTCACTCTCTCTCTCTCTCTCTCACTTTCACACTTTCCATTTCTCTTTTTTACCCTCACTCTCATTCTCTCTTTCTCCATCTCCTGCTTGTATACTCTCTCTCAGTCTCTTACTTTACCTCTCGTCTCTTACTTTACTTCCCACTTTCTTACCCTGTGTGTCTGTCGCACCCTTTTTACTCTCTTTCTCTCTCTCTCTCCCTTCACGTTATTTTTCTCCTTCTTCTTTATCTCTCTCCTGGTTTTGCGCTCTCAGTTGAATTGCCTCTTTATCGCGCTCTCAGTACGCTTGTCTCTCTCTGGGCATTGTTTCAGCTCATTGTGGGGAAAAAATAAATACAGCATTCGGCACCAACACACTCACAGACGCAGTCATCACTGCACTTTATCTTTGCATTATGGGTGGCACAGGATGCGGTGCGTCATGTTCGGTATTAAATGACAGGAAATGCTCCTATTCTTTGGGATTCTCGGACAGTGATTGTTGTATTTGTGCGAGTGACATCATCAGGGGACCGATGGCCAGGGGTCTATTCTAGAATGTTCTGTTCTAATTGAGGATGTTCTATGGGTGGCCCTGGCACCCTCCATTCTGAATGAGCTCATTATAACTGCCATGCTGCTAATGCCTTAGACTGATGCTATCAGGGGTGGAGGGCATGTGGAAAACACCTCAACCCCTGTGTGTGTATGTGATAGTCTGTCTTCATTTCGATTACGATGTTTGTTACTATATTCAGGTCTTATTGTGTTTCTTCATCCTGAGATCCTAAGCACTGAATCAGGCTTGAGAAAATAGGTTTAAATGGCTTTACTCCAATACTCCAGTGAAACTATGTGGGTTATACGCTAACAACACAAGACTTGGAACGAGGTGGAGGCAAGAGAATATCTTAGCAAGAAGTTTTGTGAACACTGGTTCAGTTAAAACACAGCTAAAAGGGTAGTTCCAGTTGCTTTTGCCTTTTTCTTCAAGGTTTTCTGGTATCTATGGATGCAACCGTGCAATCTATTGGTATCATTATATCATGACATGCACTTTAGCTAGTGGCTAATGTGTTGTTTCGAGGCTAATAGATTACCTTGTTAGACACACTAACTTTTGTCTCAAACACTGTGTTTTAATAATGTTAAATGTTCTAATAAACTGAAACTGAAACAATAAAGAACTCAACATTATAGTGAGGTCTACTTGAAATTTCTATAAGGGTTTATGCACCAAAAAATAGTCATAATTTATTGATACTTGACCACTTTACTGTTTTATTTCATCTCTTACAATTCAAGATGTTTTGTTGCTGTACCTTTAAGACTGATCTATGTAAATCAGCCCTTTTCGGATTGGCTAGCCTGTGCTGTACATTGTTCAGAAACCAGTCAGGTCAAAATACTCTTTATAAGCTCAACATTAATGGGGGTGGGGTGTGAAACTTCTGCTATCGTATGCTGGATACGTTGATATATAAATGCACCTTGACCACCTCCATGACAGGAGTGGAGGTCCAGAGATGTTTCAGAGCATCATAGCTTGGCAAGAATAACTGGCTTTAAACTTTACAGGATTATAGCAGGTTTATAGGATTATGCTGCCTCTCCAACCAAACATGAATTTTTATTGTAATCTTTGACAACATACAAGATCTCCACAGGTCAGGTACAGCATAATGTGCCCTTCCCAAGGAGCCCTGGATGGCATTGCTAGCTTTTAGGAAAGATAGTACAATTACCAGGCTCCTCACCTGTTGTCCTCTCTGAGTTGTTCTTATTGTTAGTGTCAAATGATCAGTGACTAGTCAACATCAGGCTTACAATCATCACCGAGCTGTAGTCAACTCTTCTGTGCGAACCTGAGTATGTACTGGGGAATGAATGGTACGTTTTGTCCACGGTATGGGCCTTTAACATAGAACTACAAAACACTTTTTCAGCCCCTGTATTGAACAATGTAACAAATTGAGACACTGCCATATCATATTGAATCAAATCATAGTCAAATCATTACACCCCTACTGGTACTTATGCATAATTAGGCTGGAGTCAGTAATAAAAAGAAACCCAAACCTCTATAGTGGTAATGTATTAACACAAATTCTTCCCTCTGGGAAAACCAGCTCATTACTGAAAGGACATATTACGCAAATTTAAGCTTCATTTGGCTTATGACTACAGTATTCATGAATGTAGTATTTAATGGACTCAAATCAATGGAGTTTGTGTTTTTATCTAAGTGCTGGGAAACATGCTATAGATGTGGCAGATAAAGATTAAGAGTAAGGCAATATAGCTATGACTGAAAAAGCATAGACCATTCACCAACCCCTGATGTCTACCTCTGGCCTAAACCCTGATCTTTATCAGCAATATAATACTGCAACCACTGTGATTTCTTCTGAGACGGAACCCAATCTGCACCTTGGTCTAGTCTATTTTCCTTTAGCGACGTTTACCTTTTCCGAAACTAATATGTTTATTGACCAAAGTCAAATCCCACTACTGCGTATGAGGGTTTCGGCCCACAGAGAATTGTAATTTTTCCCCTTTAATCTAAGAGGCAGGATGAAGCACTGATGGAGAAGTGGAGGAGGTAGCAGAGGAGGGATTGAGTTACCTTTAAAAGCTCTACATTTGGAGAGTGTGGCAGCCTGTAACTCTCGGGCTGAGTGATGTTTAAACAGCATAACAGAGATTACTGCTATAGTTTCATTTGCTTTGCAGAACTACTGCTTAAAGCAAAGCCCCTAACCTGCTCTAAGCTATGGTTTGAAAGCCAGTGGACAGTATGTGTATCTGCATACGTTCTATAATGTTTCATAAAGTGAATTTTGATGCTCTACCTCCATGGAATAAGTAAATATTATAAATATAAGAACATATTTCAATTTTTCTGTCTGGAAATATTTTTTCAGTATATGGTCAAGTCCTGTAGAGATTAAGGCGCACTTCCAATATCTGCACCCAATTTCTGCCCAGATGTGTTACTCTTAGCCTAAGGGGTGCTACATATGTGCATAAGGGGTGCTACATATGTGCATATGCATTTATGGGATATTTATGGACAGAATGTGTGGCAGACTATTAAAATCCATGCACAATGGATTTTACACAATATTTACTGTAATTTATTTCATTTTATTAAGAGATTCATTCATCGTTTAACCACTTTTTCTTATGGGTTGCGTTGGGGTGCGGGGTTGTGGTGCTGGAGCCCATCCCTGCTGTCACTGGGCGGAAAGCAGGAAACATCCTGGACAGGGCACCAGTCTATTTCTTATTATTTTTAGCTGAGGATGTAGAACACATCAGCCATCTCTTCAATCCCTTCAACCCCTTAAAATGTAAGTGTAAAATGTAAGTGGCTGGATCCAGACTTCAATAGCTCAGTCTAATGTGACTTAACGTTTATGGCTGAACAGTAAGCCTAGATGTTAGGGGGTTAAAGGGCAGAGATATATGTGAACTGGTGGCGATGATGACAACTGTAGAAGTATGCACTCTTCTCGTCAAAGAGCAACTGTGTCTATGCATGTGAATGGGATGGTTCTGACAGGGCCGTTTAGCCAAGTCACCTGCTGTGTGAGAGGAATGTGTGGAGACAGGAGGATGTGCTGGAGAGTCTGCCCCACTCCTCATTAGCACTCACCACTACCTGTCACAACACGTTAGCCACACCGCGCTAGCCACAGCACGCTAGCTCCACACTGACTTATTCGCAGCAGGTTAGCTCCAAGTGCGTTAGAGACGGCACATTAGTTAGAGAGCTGTTAGAGCCATGTGTTAGCATGGCCCAGGTTCTCCAGTGTATTAGTGATGCCACATTAGACAGACTGGGCGAGCTAACATATGTTAGCATGATCGTCACAGCCAATTAGTAGTTCAGGCAATCCTTTGGCACTCATTCTAAGAATTTGCTTCATGTTCTGATCTTACAGTCACTAAAGTTGTGTCAGGCAGTTTTCATAGCAGAGCTAAAAAAGGAACCTGTAGTTTTGGCCCGAACCAGAATGTTACCTAACAAAAGTCTGTCCAAACTTAAGATGGCAGTCTGAAACTGAACTAAACCCAGCAAAAGAGTGAGTCAGGCTAACAATAGCACCCGTTAGGCTTAGAGTAGCCCCTCTTAGACTAAGAGCAGCAGCTGTAGGCTAGGAGTAACACCCCTTAGGCTAAGAGTAGCACCCCCTAGGCTAAGAGTAGCACCTGTTAGGCTAGGAGTAACAACTGTTAGGCTAAGAGTAACAACTGTTAGGCTAAGAGTAACAAATGTTAGGCTAAGAGTAACAACTGTTAGGCTAAGAGTAGCACCCCTTAGGCTAAGAGTAGCACCCCTTAGGCTAAGAGTAACACCCATTAGTTGCACTCGTAAGGATAAGAGTAGCACCCGTTAGTATAAGAGTAGCACCCGTTAGGCCTTCTTTTAGATTAGCCAAAATGTTAACTAGTACTGATGATGATGGGGATCACCAAGAAACTAATAAACTCTTAATTATTATCTACCCCAAATGACATTTGCAAATTAATTAAAAATGCAGATTAATAGTTAAAACTTTTTCTGTGATTTTTGTGGATTTTCCCATGAGATGTTGCATCGTGTTGGGAAAAAAGCTTTTTAACCGCTGCTGTAAGAGGTGTGAGATCTCGCAGTCTGATTTAGGGCTGGGCAACATGATGATATTTTACTTCAGTCATGATACTTTACAGCACAATATGTTTTTCTCAGCATATCGATGGATATCATCATTGACAAATTACATGTTTCATTAGAAGGGGACCATAATTAGTCATGCTTGATTGTATTTAATTGATTTTATTGCAATTTAACGTGAATGTGAATGTGTGCAGTTTAATACAAAATTTGTATGATATTATTTTTTAAGAAAATCACTGTATTCATAGTTTTTTTTGGTATTTTAAAATGTCATTTTTTTAATGGGAGGAGGGGTTCCAAATAATCAACCCTGAGAAGGACATTATATTGTGGTCATGAAAATGTCTCCTAGTATCATGATGTTAAATTTTTGCCAAAGCTGATGATTATAGGGATGATTATAATGATATATGTATGCATAAAACATGTTATATATTTACCTACAAATTCACTTACACAATATCATCCAGGCATTTCTTCATGTGCACAATATCATCAGCCTTTCATATGACTAAGGCAAGATCATGTGACCACGTGTGACCCAAACCTTCCAGGTTTGTCGAAATTACAGTAGGAGATCAGCCAGCAGGAAGCAACGAGTCAAATTCGCACATGGCCAGGACAGCCCAGTTGATCCTTGCTACCGTCGTCGTTTACAGCTCGGGCTGGAGCGTGTGTCGACTTTTCTCATCAGCCACGCGCTGCTCTTCCTCTCCAACCAGAGGCAGGGGTCAGAAGTCACCAGACGACATCCTCTCCCTTCTCCGCTCACAATTAACTTCGACGGCTGCAGCTTCCTCTGTTTTTTTGCGCTGATTCACTGTCATCTGGGGTCAAATGGAAAATGTCAGAAAAAAAAGGAAGCATAAAAGTGTTGGGGCCGCACAATGCAGCCAACTCTCGGTTCACTATCTCCTGCTGGGGATCCCCCAGCAGAATGCAAACAGATCCGGCCCTTTAGGAGGTGTCTGAGTGGGTTTAATGAGTGGGCGCAATCACTGATTATCACCCACCCTTTAACACCACCCCCTCGGCCTCCCTTTCCAGACACACTGTTATTACAGACGCACACCACTTTCCTCCTGCCCGTGTTTGTTTAACTGGCCTGGCCGTCAGATATTTAAGTATATTTTCCCACTTGTGGCAGTTAGCACTTGCTGAGAGACGTCTTAGGCCATGTCAGCAGAGAAACAAGGGGATGTGTGTGTCAGTTCCTGGGCGTGTGATTCCGAGTCAAAGATAGCCAACTCTTCTCCACCTTTTGATTGCATGTTTTTAACCTTATCTCTTTAAAGTGACAGGCACCTTTGACCCATTGTAAGCTATGGTTGAGAAGTTTAGAACCACTGTTTTCAACAGTATAGAACAATTTTTTTTGTGAATGCATGTAATAATTGAGTGTAATACATATTTTAAAAAATTTTAAAAGAGAATTGCACTGATTTTGGAAAGCATCTGCACAGTCAACATGTAAACAGATTCATTCAGAGTGGTTTGGTAAGGATGTTCCATTCTAGAGCAATTTACAGAGTCAGAACTGTTCTCTGTGGTGTGATGGGAAGAATTCGATACCTTTAAAAGCTCTCTCCCATGAAGCTATTTCATAGAATGGTTGAGAATACGCTGCCTGACACTAAGACATTGTCTTCAGATGGTTTCGGCAAAAACTTTTACACTCATCACCAAGTAGTTGCACTCAGAAGGAATCAGCTGACAGGAATGAAACTTGGTGGGAATGTTTGACATTGTGAGACTTTGCGAATGGTTCAAGTTTCACACTCTGCCTTGCATGTGATGTAAGCAAGGACAGGACTGTACCTGACTGACCCAACAGCCATGACTGTGGACATTCAGATGGCTGCATGGCTGCACAGACTGTTACGATGACTGCCCATTCAAGCTGCATGGGATGGATTATCACAGGACCATTAGGAACCTCTACAACTCCATGCCAAAATGCCTGGCATGTTACGTTAGCAAACATGGCGGCCCAACGACATACTGAGAGACACTACTTCTGTATGTGTAGCTCAATAAATATTGCCCATATCAGTCTAAGTTTATCATCATATATTGTTCCTGGTAACCTTTATCTTCCATTGCAATCCAAAACCTCCTTCTGCGTGCAACTATTGCAGGGCATTATGAGGCAAAATAGTCCACACCAGATTTTCCAGATTCACCACTATGACCCTACATATTACAGGGGACCTATTACGTTTTATTTTTTTAGGGTGTTGCTTTTCGTGCATGCAGTCTTTATTGCCCGCCTACCAACAAGCTTGGCATACCCCTCCAACAACATACAGAGAGCTAAAACCATAAAAACGTATCACTCTGAAATGTACTGCTCCAGTCTAGTCTATGAAGGTGGATTGGATCCACCAGCTTGTTTCACCTGACTTTCAGGATCGGACTCTGGATCAAACTGACACCATTATAAGAATAGCCTCAGCCAGTGTGTGGGTGGAACTTGTAGCAGGATTCCATTCTGGCTGGCCAATCAGAACAAAGTGGGCAAACTGACCAGTCAGAGCATTAGGCAGTCTTTTAGACTTTAGGAAAATTGAAGCATATAAATCTATTCAAATAGAAGTGATCACTGAAAATGGAAAATTAGCATTGGTTCACTGAAGCTATTAGATATTTAATAAAATAGCTTTTTTGCATTGCAAACAGTTTAAACCCTGGCTCCTCTCACTACCACTCTAAAGAAATCAAAATTCTCTACAATCAGCCATTTTGCATCAAACTTCCCAGAAGGTTTTGTACATATTCACCAACACCATTGAACTAGGTGTTGGTTTTACTGAACCTACAACAACAATACTGGTGTGCTAACATACTAATATTATGTCATCCTCTACAGGTGATGAAGGTGACTTCCCACTTTTCCCCTCAGATGTCCTGGAGGAAGTTGGGGGTGTGTCTGATGGAGACCCCATCCCACTGGTCACTGCTAACAACACCCTCTCCCCAAATTTGTTGCATGAGGGAGACTCTGCTGAGGAACCGTCCACCTTTAGCACTTCCTTCCACACACCAATCTACCTGGACAGGGAGGAGGCGGAGACTTCAGTGCCCTCAGACTTCGAACTACGTGAATCGAGCATTTTACCCGGCAACCTGGGTGTCTGGAGCAAAAGGAGGCTGGAGGTGGGTGTAGAGTTCGGACCCTTCGAGGGAACACCAAGCCACAGTGACCCAAACCATGGATGGGAGGTAGGACATCATGATCACATCTGTTTGCTACTTTTCTTACAGGATAATCAACTCAGGCTGAATGTATAAAACTTAGCGAGCTCTAACATGACAGTAAAAAAGCTTGGAAAGTTTCGTTACAAAGAGTTTAGTCATATAATGCTAATATTGCCAACATTGAAAGCGAATAGCCCCCAGATAGCATTATATGCAGATGATGTCATGGTAATTCCAGCTTCCATTCATTGTCTTCATGCTGGGTTGTTTGGGTTGCTTCATCTACTGCTGTCAGTCAGCTGTGCTAGTTGTTGTTTTGCTATGTAGAAGACTCTGTCACTTTCCCTTTTAGAAAGAGATCTACTATTAACTAGCAAGTGTGATGCTGCTAGTAAAAGCAAGCTGAACTTCACTTTTGTTGTGGCCAAGTCGCACTGGTTAGCTAGATCTTCCCCAGCCCATTACAAAGCTGGGAAGGTGAAGGCTACCACGTTCTTCCTTCAAGTCATATGAAGTCAGTCGCTGCATGTTATGAACAGCTGCTAACACAACGTCATTGGATGGCTCAACAAACTCAGTGGGGAATGATAACTGCCAATTCTGCTGAGTGATGTGGGGAGGGGAAGGATCATCTTATCCAACAGAATGAGGCCAATCATGATCTCTTGGACTACCAGCTATGGATGGCCATGGCATTGCCACACGATGTAGCCAATGCATGGGGCCGCTACTTCACCACTCACAATGTTGTGGTAATCCACTCATCGTCAAAAAATAGTTGCACCCAGAAGGAAGTGTCAAATTGCAGTGCTATTCGGAAAGAAGATAAAGGTTAAAAGGAACAATAAATGATGATACGTTTAGAATTATATGGGCAATATTTATTGAGTCCTTCAATAATGCATCCCATGCAGCTTAAAAATTGACAATGGCGCTGACTACGGTGCCTCCACACATGGATTCGTTGGTCGTCTCCAGCAAGACAAAAGCGGGACTCGTCACTGAACATGACCCGCAGGCATTTCGAGTCACTCCATGACAGTCTGGCACAACAATTGCAGTCTTTGGCGACATGTACATCATTGTAACAGTGTGTATGTCGTCCTGCCGTCTGCCAATGGTGCTGCCACTAAGAGGATGACTCGTGGAGGGTATCACTCTTCACTGAATGTCCACAATTGAGGCTGTTGGGTCAGTCAGCTACAGTGATAAGGCCTGTCCTTTCTTATGTCACATGCATGGTTGAGCATAAAACTTGAATCATTTGCATATCTCATGATGTTAAACCTTCGCACTAATTTTCATTTCTGTCGGTTGATTCCTTCTGGGTGCAAGTGTTTGTGCAACTATTCTGTTGACGATGAGTGTATTAATTTAGCTTAGGGTGACTGCAACTCTGAGCAAAGGCTTGCTCCAGTTGGTCAAGCACAGGAAAAATGCTTTGAGTTGATCTCAGGGCGTAGTGCATAAAACGTGAGGTGCATGAACGCAAAAAAAATCTCCCATTGAAAACAATACACAAAAGGTGAATCTATCCTTAAACAGCTCCTAAAAAAGCAAAATTCCCTTAGCATGTTTTAGGCTAAATCATGTGTTGGTCATCAGATCTTGATCAGTTATCTCTGCGGACACTTCAGCCATCACTTGTGTAATGGCCCAGCACTCCACTTCATTAATTGCTAACTGGCATAATCCCATCAGTCACATTTACAGGACAGTTTATTGGACAATTATTAAACCAATTAGACTGCATGTTGAGTCTTTCACTTCACATTCAATTTAATGTAGTTATAAACCATGAACATAATGTAATACGGGAGTAAAATAAACCTCCTTGTATCTACACTCACTCTCCATTTTATCAGCTCCACGGTACAGTTCTAAACTTGCAGACTGTAGTCCATCTGTTTCCCTGTATGCCTTGTTATCCTGTTCTTCAATGGTCAGGACCCCCACAGAGCAGGTATTATGTGGGTGGTGGATCATTCTTAACAGTGCAGTGACACTGACGTGGTGGTGGTGTGTTAGTGTGTGTTGTGCTGGTGTGAGTGGATCAGACACAGCAGTGCTGCTGGAGCGTTTAAAAAGTGGTCCACCTGTACAGTCAGAGATGATAGGTCATCTGCTGCTGCACAGTTTGTGTTGGTTATCCTGTAGTCCTTCATCGGTGATCACAGGACACTGCCCACAGGACGCTACTGGCTGGATAGTTTTGGTAGTTGGACGATTCTCAGTCCAGCAGTGACACTGAGGTGTCCAGCAGCACTGCTGTCTCTAATCCACTCACACCAGCACAACACACACTAACACACCACCACCACGTCAGTGTCACTGCAGTGCTGAGAATGATCCACCACCCACACAATACCTGCTCTGTGATGGTCCTGTGGGTGTCCTGACCATTGAAGAACAGGGTAACAATGTATGCAGAACTACAGGGTGCACATATGTGGTAAGTGGAGCTGATAAAATGGATAAAAAGTGTAGATACATTGAGGTGGTCATAATTTTATGGCTGATTGGTGTATACCACTGTTAATGGTATTTCTTCTGTTGTAGCCTCGGGCGAAAAGTTTAATCTACATCCAAGACACCGACCTGTGAAAACTGGAGGAAAGAAACAGATGAACTCGTAATCATTCTCTCGTTTTACCAGCTCCATAAACTATTCCCCCAGCTTCCATAGCGTTCGCCAGCGTCTCTGCCTTTTCGGGTTTTATATCGCTCTGTCTGTCTCTCTGCTAGAGTGTCGTCATGGTTTCAGAGAAGGAATAAAGAACCCTCAGCCCCCTCTGTCTGCGACCCATCCCAGTGATGTCATAATGCTGAGACGAATGAGAATCCCCCTCTTAGCTCAATTAAAGCCTGAGCTCGTAAATCCAGCCTTTAACCAGGTTAAATACCCCTGCCTAGACTCCCACCCTTCCACTCCCCCCGTCCCGTCCCTTTCACCGCCACACCACCGTCTATCAGACATCAGTCAGTCACCGCACTCAATCGAAGCCAGGGTCACATGACAAGGTCAAAGGTCGAGTGCAGGCCTGGCCAGGGTCAGCCAGGGCTAATTTTGCTTGGCCGGAGGGGTCGCCTGAGGAGTATCAGGCTAATTGAAGGTTTAAATAGTCTCAGTGTGGAACTCAAGGAGAAACCCTTATCCAGAGCATCCCAACCCTCTGTAGGGAACCGATATCATTGTGGGCAATGCTAGTGTTGGAACAATAGTGTTGCATAAGTAGACCCGCCGAAATTCAGTTCATTTATTGTCATATTCAACAAGCATGATGATGGGATCAAAGAAGATGCAGTTTTACTGGACAGGGCTCTAGTTTAACAATGCTGTCACATTATGAGCCCATTCTTTATTGGACATTTCTACTGCTGCTTTAAGGAAGGGTTTACATTGGGCACTGCTCATCGCAATAAAGCAGAAATTAGAGACATGATAAAGGTAAAAATTTATTGCTTGCGATGTTAAGAATATTAGCATACATTTTTAGTCTGGCCCAGCTTTCCGTTCATAAGTAAAAATTAGTCACCTGTTACTGAAACGTACCTAGCAGTGTGCAATACCTCCACGAGGACTAATAACAGCTGTGATTGGATTTGGCATGTACTGGACAAGTGTCTGATGTAGGCCACATCAATGTTCAGCCACTTTGGCATCAGAGACTTGTACAGTTGGGCCAGATTTGGTGGATGCCTTTCCTGGCACAATTCCCAGTCTAAAAAAGACTGGGATTTTAGCCACTGCTGGTAGACCCATATGACTGTACGCTTCCAGACACCTGCAGATTCAGCTACTTCCTTCACACTATGGTCTTTGGCACACCCAAATGCAGTCACTCCTCTTACCAATCATTAGCATCTGCTTTGGACCCATTTTGCAGACAGAGAACACAGGAACCTTTATTGCTCTCAGGGGACTATAACAACTACTCAGTAAACACTCATTTGGCAACCATGGCCTAGCAACACCCAAGCAACCACCTGGGATACCATAGCAACTGCCTAGCAACAGTCTAGCGACCAGCTGGGATACCCTAGCAACGGCCTAGCAACACCTCAGCAACCAGCTGGGATACCCTAGGAGCCACAACTTTGGATACCGTACTTACCTCATACCAACACCTTAAAATCAGAAATAAGCAGTTACAACACATAACTACGAAGGCTAACTGTGACCTGTTGTTAGTCTAACATTGACCGGTGACATTCATTCACACTCTTAAAGCTCAGATTTTGATGTTTCCTTATCTTACTTTGCCTCTTCCGTCAGTCGGCATTAAACCTGGAAGCTTCAGCTCACATTCATATTCATTGTATGGAAGAGGCCCTGCAATGGATTGGCGGCCTGTCCAGGGTGTTTCCTGTGTGCCTTCTGTCCATCCAATGCTGGGATAGGCTCCAGCAGGACCCAGAAGGATAAACAGCTTAGAAGATGAGTGAATGAGAGAGTGCATGGAAGAGTTCACATTTGCCCCTTTTTATTAATGAGTTATAACTGCTTATTAATACTTTGTAAAGTGTTTATGACCTAATAATAAACTTAAAACCATTAATAAACTCATTTTAAATCATTCATAAATGCTGCATAAGGGTAGTCTTATTCTAAAGTGGTACCAATAACTCATTATAGTTTAATACCTTCTTGTTCAACTACAAATATTCAATACAACATCTAAAGACACCTAAAGTCTAGCTTTTTTAGTCTGCGCTGTTTAGTTTATTATTGAATAAAATGATTCCAGGCTTTTGAAAGGCTGTGCATTCCAGTGGTGTGACGTTTCAGCACTGAGCCTTTTCTTAAGTAAACTGCTTCAGCAACAGCTCTGATTCATTTAATGTCATGTGGAGTTCAGCTTGTCGTGGCGTGTTTTTTTTTTTTTTTTCATTTTATTTTATTATATTTTATTTTATTTTGTTTCTGGTGGAAGTTACATTGTAGGCTGGGTTTGGGTGAAACGCTCCAGTTGAAGTTTGGTCAGTTGCCTATAATTGTGGCTCCTCGGCTAAAGCTTTGCTAAGTGCCGCTGAAAGCTTGACTTTGCTTTCATGAAATACTGGTTAGCCAATGCTATATTTATATTGTTTAGCATTTGAAATGCATTACTTTCTTCAGAACTTTCTTATTAAAGCCATTTAGCCTGTGACAGCATTTAAAGGTCTGCCGATATGTTTTTTTTTTCTTTTCTTTTTTCTTTTTCTTTTTCAAGCGATAAATCTGGGAGAGTTTTCCAGAGCCAAGCAGAAATCCTGCATAGGCAAACATTGGGATTTAATATGATTGAAAAAGTCTCTGTCTACCACTGGTGGATTTATGGCTCTTTTCCCCCCATCACGTTCCCTCTCACTCTGGGTCTCTCTCTCTCTCTCTTTCTCTCTCTCACTCTGATTTCCATGAAAGGAGGGGGAAAAAAAAAGGTTTCATGAATTTTAATCCACTGATAATTTATTGCATGCTTGAATAATATGTATTTAAACAACTGGGAAAGAGAGAGCGAGAGAGAGAGAAAGAGAGAGAGAGTGAGAGAGATTATGCCTATGCATGTGAAAGAGACTCTGTGAATGAGTGAGTGAGTGAGTGAATATGAGAGGGAGAGACAGAATATGTGTGTGTGTATGTGTGTGTGTGAGAGAGAGAGGGATCGGTTAAGGATGTCATTGCGGCGAGGCTGCAGTGTATCACTATGTTTAATTAGCGTGCTGTCAGCGGCCCATAACTCTCTCCATTAAGTAAATAAGTTGTAAAGAATTTATGATGAAGTGCCACATTATTCAGAGAGGATATTCAATGATGACATCGCTGCATTAAATATGGTAAATGCTATTAACCACTAGACCCCCCTCCCCCCGTCTCCCTCCTTCCTTCTGTCCCTCCCTCGCTTTCTGTCCTCGGAGCGTGAGAAGCCGTCAATATGCCAATACGCGGGAGGCCGTTAAAATAAAATTGATTTGGTAAATGTAACTTCGGATAGATCTGTTTGCTTTCATCATCAATTCTGTCCACATCGAGGGGGTGATGTCAGCGGCCCAGGGAGCGATAAAGCGCCGGCCCATCTGGTAGCTCTTGATGGAGAGTGTGCACACGTACACACGCTCTTGCCTGCATATACTGTATATACAGACAGGTAACAAATTAAAGGAAAACCTGGATAAACAAGCGGAGAAGCTTAAGAAGCGCACATGCTAATTCCTTCCTTAGTATCGGTACAGGCCAGCTGGTAGCTTCTGTAACACTTGTGCTAATGACTAAAAAGTTTGGTAGTGCAAATGACTTTGAAACGGTTTGCAATGATATTCAGCACAGACACATGTTTGAGAACTAACAGAACATGTAAATAAGCCAATTTAAAGCAAGCCAATGAAATCAATTAGCCACTCAAGTAGAGTTTTAGGTTCAAAAAAGAAAGCAAGCTAGTGTTTCAGATGAGCTAATGCTAAAGCTAATGCTAGAGCCAGCTAATGTTAGAGTAAAAAATCAGAAGCTCCCCAAACCAAAAAAATTACCTGGAAATGGGTCATTTGGTTGAGCTGCTGGACAACCAGGTTTTGCCTTTAACATTCCCATCCCTGTATTCCAAGATGACAATTCTCGTGTTCACAGGGCTGCAAATGTGACTGATTGGCATGATGAACATTCAGGAGCATTCACACATCTGGACTGGCCTGCGAAATCCCCAGATTTAATGATGTTGATGTGGTGTTAGGGGCTGACGTCGTAACGGTCTGCGTGCATGTAGTCCTGCCACTAAGAGGATGACTCATGAAGGGCATCACTGCTGCAGGTACAGCGATAAGGCCTGTCCTTGCTTACGTCACATGCGCAGCTGAGCATGAAAATTAAATCATTTGTCTCAATATGTTAAACCTATCATGAATATACGTATACAACTGATTTTGATCATGAATATACATATAAATGTAAACACCAGTTATTACTAGACGCCTAAAACACCTAGAATCTGCTCCCTCTCTCTTAGTCTAGTCTGTGTACATGCTCCTGCTTAAGGGAAAATTGTTTGTTTCTTCATTTCTGTACTCAGATATAGTTTACAGAACTGTTCTCTCGTCCCACCTTTTGCTGAGTCAGGCTATTGCTCTGCCAATTCACCCACGTAATGTAAGCATGCAAAACCTCAAACAAACACACACCAGAATCTTCCCAATATAAAAAAAACATATTCATAATTCAACCTTTGAACATAATAGTGCAGTCAGAAAGAAGCTCCTCAGTAGGGAGAAGCTTCACGCTCGGCCAGGCATGTGATGTAAGCAAGGATGGACCTTATCGTTGTACCTGACTGACCCAACACCCACGATTGCAGACCTTCATAAGCCATCCTTCAAGTGCCAGCACCATTGGCAGATGGCTGCACGACGCAGGACTACATGCATGCAGACTGTTACGGCGACTGCCCTTAACACCACGTCAACGTCACTAAACAGTGCAATGGTGTCGTCCCAGAGTGACTCAGAATGGCAGCGGGTCATCTTCAGTGACGAGTCCCACTTTTGTTTTGGTGGAGACGACCAACGAATCTGTGTGAGGAAGCACAGTGGTCAGCACCAAGATGAACGGTTTGTTGTCAAGCGTCACACGTCCAGAAGGTGTGTCTCCACCTCCACAAATCACTCCATCACTTTCTTCCTAATCACTAACCCTATCAGTCTCCTTCAGCATTTGTGTTTAATAATACATAATTTTATTCAGCTCAGATTTACAAGGTAGATTAGTCTTAATCTGAGAGATTAGTCTTAATCTGCTACCTCTTATCCAATTATCCAGTTCCCTTATTTCAGCAATTAAGGAATATAACATTGCATTTCATACTGCATTTCATTGGTTCTGCACATGTACTCTGCACAATGACAATTTAAAAAAAATCTAATATAATCTAATATAGTATAATATGATATAATATAATAACATTGCATTATGGTCAATATAGCATTCTGAACATTTCACTGATACTAACTTCCTGTAAACAACAATATATGGCAAATACTGGTCTCAGCAGTTACCAACCCAAATTAATATGATGAACGAGTAAGACAAGGAGACCCTCCCCTAGGTCTGATTGGCTTACAGTTTATGAGGTATGATATGATTGGCTAAACTGGGGTTCCACTTTTCATGGTACCTTAGTAAGTCTCTGTTAACACAACAAGTATATTCTCAAACTATGATAATTAGATCTAATACTGTGCATTTATTTGGGAAGGGGGGCCGAAATAACATTTAAATCCCCTCTCCTAATGACAACCCTGATCCTAAGCATGTCCTGGGGCATATAAACATGATGGAAAACAGGGGTCATCCAAACGAGCCACAGCTCAATCTTAAATAATGGACCTGATCGCTAGAAGGTCCATGTGCTAGAAGATCAATGTGTCAGAATATCAGTGTGTTAGAATGGCCCTCTGTAACTGGAGCTGGAGGATGCTGGTTTATACGGATAGCCAGTGCCACTATAGGAATGCTGTGGACACGACAACAGATCAGTACTCAACACTACCTCAAGGCCAGGGTTGGCTTACAGAAGATCTGTCCTGATTACAGACATGATTAATGACGCCTGGCTCTAGTCAGCAGGTTTCAAGGCAGCTGGAATGGACAGTAAGTGTGCAAGTGGGAGGGGCACACTCTCTAATTTCTTACCTCCCAGTATAGTTTCATGATGACTGGAATGTACTACTGTATGTTTATTCCACAGCTTATAAGTATCCAAATAGAATTTATCAATAGCCAATAAAAACTGAGAGCATGAGAGATTACTGTACATACTGTAGCATCTTGGCATGGAACAGGAAAACATGGGCAACATTGTTTACTTAAACAGGCAGTGAGAGAGAACCACTGCCCAGTGCTCCCACAGAGGTGCTGGCATTAATGGACACCACATAGAGCACCCTTCACCACATAGTGCGTCAGTCATGTCAGTGACCCCACAGAGTCTGAACAGAGTCTTTGGGGCACGCAGCCAGACATCCCCTCCATTCAGGCATCCTCACTG